>JAODUO010000109.1:240000-335000 GCA_025642075.2 Ridgeia piscesae | reverse complement strand
GTCAAGTTAAACGCCGATAAGACAGTTTATTAATATTGGCACACAGGGCAGCATGATATAATTAAGAACGATTACCCAATACCACTACATAGTCAGTATGTTACGTCTGCAGTGTCAGCACGGAGATTAGGAGTAATATTTGATAACCACTTTAATATTACAGAACACATCAGATTTGTGGAACGTGTTGTTATCACATTCGTGATTTACGGCATATTCTTCGGAATTTGTCTCTTTTTGTTGCAAATTCTATTGCAACTGCGCTAGTTGCTAGTTAACCAGACTATTATAATTCCTATATATTCATTACTACTCATCTTAGAAAACAATCCAGCTTCGGTCATCTGGTTCCGATTGAATATGTGTCACTGGTGTAAATAGTAATATTTGGATTATGATTTCTTTCTTAGTATCTCTTTTTGATATGCAACGTTTTAGTGTTACATCATTTTAAATTATTATAACCTTGTATATCCACCATACCGCACTGGTGTGTCAATTCATCTGTTGACAACGGGAATCTTTATTTACTTTGAGATTAAACAACTCTTTAGTATTGACACGCTTGTGAGCTTGGTGTCCAATGATTTTGGCGAAATAATATTATTATTACATTGATTTCCAATATGACATTAAGTATCAGCTTCTCTTCTGAATTGCCATCGTTACCTTGCTAGCACCTGTTTATATGTTAATGGCGCACAACGGCCGCCCGATGGACGCAACATAGCTCATATTGAAGGAGAACCATGTATGCACATTAAGTGATAATAATATTATTGTGCGTTGTCTTTTCTGGAAACTTCAGAAAGAAGAGGCAAACACTGATTCGTCTAAGTGAGTTGCATCATTTACACTTCGTATTTTGTTTTAACATAGTCAATTTAGAGTTTGTATTGTGTATTTGTACGTGTGTATTATTATTGCTATCTATATGTTAGTATTATTTCATCCTGTGAAAGTCAACGTAACCATTCGTAATACTGTCACTCGACCTAGTGAGTATCCAAGCCTGCATGATGGCAGTGCTGTAACAAGTACTCCAGAAAAGTAAATAAGTAAAAGTAACCTCCCAAAAACTACTTAAGTAAAAGTAACAATTCCCCTGAAAAAACTACTTAAGTAAATCTATCACTCCACACAAGCTACGTAAATAAAAAGTATAAAAGTAGTCGTCAATGCCAATATATATATATATATATATATATATATATATATATATAATATATATATAAATTATATATATATATATATTATATATATTTTTAATATATATATATATATATATATATATATATATATATATATATATATATATATATATATTTTTATATACTTATATATATATATATATATATATATATATATATATATATATATATATATATATATATATAATATTTTTCTTTGACAACTGTAATTATAGTTTTACGCAAGAAATTCAGCTTTTCACCGTTTATCAGGCTTGCATCATTTATAGATTTTAAGAAAACAAGTTTGTTTTATTTTGATAGATCCGACCAGTCAATGACGTACGGCGAGAAATTCTGCGCGTTCTACCATGCTCCACTGGTTATTTTCAGTCTGAACTCCGTAAGTTTACAGTACTTTCTCTAACAATTCCTGTACTTATTTATCCAGATTCATTGCAAACTTAGCAGATATTTGTTCGCAATACAAATATGTTTAGCCGCATTAAATGTATTTAACTAAGACACTACTCAAAGAAGGCAGTTAACAAAGGCATTATTACAGGACACCAATAGTTGTTTTATCCGTAACTGATATCGTTTTCATTCTATTTTGTACCGCTCACATTGTTAGCGTTGTCAGATACGTCTTTTCGTTTATTTGCTGTCTTTATTGTAAATAAATTATTTATTTAAATTATATCATATTTATTGTTCCATCACTGAAGTGTTTCTATAAACAAATGCACTCAAATGAACAATTGAAATATACAAAAATGTGGGTGAACAGTTTCCAAGGAAATGCAAAGAAGTAATATTCCTATGAAGTAAACTAGCACTCATTCGTGCCATCAAACCATTGAGTTAGTATACTGATTTGGTTCCACATAGGTATTCCACGTGATCTTCCTGGCGCTGTTCAGTGCCGCCATGCTGGCAGAAGTACCATGTGTAAACATCTGGTGGATCGTTCTAGGCACATGGGTTTTTGCCATGTCTGTGGAAGAAGTCCGGCAGGTAAGAATCACATTGTTGTCGCTGCTGTCTACCATATATTAATCACAATAATACATCATAACCAATTTCAATTATTCCACTGCGAAATTGGTTCATATATGATTGCAGTGGTTTTTTTTTTTTTTAAACAAATGTATTTAATATGAAATTATTTGACATATCAAGATACGTCTGAAACCTAGATGCAGTAGACACCGCGCAGGTGAATATGGGCATACATAATTTTCTAAACGGGCGTCTGTGGGGAAACGGGGCACGTGCCCCTCTCTAGATCTGGATCGTTTGGTCGTATGTTCATTAAACTATGATACTATTAGAATTACATGTTTTATGATATGCTGTAATATATCTGTTTACATTTTCAACTTATTTACTTTCGAAAGCGATGAGTTTTACACCTGTTTAAGGATTCAGGTAAAAATGTCTAATTGCCATAACATATATACACTCTCTTATAATAGTCAATCTTATGAATACTTTCATAATCACAGGCGAAACAAAACTGTTTTAATCAATGCTTCCTTTCACAAAATATAACGACTCATACTGAGAAAAAATTGAAACAAGGACACGTCAGTCTTTAGTGCAGGTCAGTACACCACTGTATGTTGATTTATTTTAATTGTTTTTCATTTAATCTGTGTCAGTGACATTGTCTGTTATCCAGATAAGTAAAGTCGGTATTGGTGAGCACTTCTGCAGCAACAAGTGGAACTTCATCGATTTGACTTCATTGGTCTTGTTTATCTCTGGCACCCCTCTGCGTTACACGGACTACGAAAACACAGCACAAATAGTACTTGCATTCTCCATGATGTTGTTCTACCTGCGAACCTTGCATATGGCTACTTTCAATCGGACTCTTGGGCCAATACTAGTGATGATTTGGGAAATGGTACGAATTATTCTTGGAATATTATATTTGTGAATCCGAACCTAGTCCACATGTATAGCTTACGGTGTGTGTGTGTGTGTGTGTGTGTGTGTGTGTGTGCGTGCGTGCGTGCGTGTGTGCGTGTGTGGTGTGTGTGTGGTGGGCGTTGCTGGGTGTGTGTGTGTGTGTGTGTGTGTGTGTGTGTGTGTGTGTGTGTGTGTGTGTGTGTGTTGTGTGTGTGTGTGGGGTGTGTGTGTGTGTGTGTGTGTGTGTGTGTGTGTGTGTGTGTGTGTGTGTGTGTGTGTGTGTGTGTATGTTCAATCAAGTTCATCAATCTCGCGGGAAACGTAATGTCATTATGTTTACAGTGTGTTCGATTCATTTTAATTCGGTTCGTTAACCAGTTGTGGAATATTTACGTTATGCAAGAACGTGTTCTACGTTAAATCGTCTTATAAGAGTACATCGGAAAACCGTTTGCTGCGCGTGTAGCAACTGTTGGTGGTTATTGAACTGATGCTGTTGGTGCCATAGTCAAGAGAGCATTCTACGGGTTAACAACACTATTCGCAGTAATTAGGCATGTACGTTTTAGATGGTGGACATGTCATACTTCATTGGCATCCTGATGGTGTTCGTCACAGCTTATGGAATTACTCTGCAAGCGATCATCTACCCACAGTCCACGCTTGGCTGGTCACGTATTATCGGCGCCATATTCAAGAGAGCGTTCTTTCAGATTGATGGTGAACATTTCCTTGAAGAGTTGGATGGTAAACATTTATGTTTAAGTGTTCAAACGTTGCGTGCGTGTGCAGGCATGAATCACCTACAAAATAGCAAACTCCAAATAAGAAACAATAGATATTATACAAACATACATACATACCTAACTAATCATCGCAGTTCGTGCATTATGCATCCAAACAGTTGCATGTGTATAGCTATGTGCCCATGACCATGTAATCTCAACTGCTGTATCAGTTTGGTGACAAGGATTATCAAACCAGATTATGGTCATGTGCTCGAATACCCTGTATTTATATTCGATGTCATCCTCGGCTTATTTAATCTAAATCCTTTGTTTTCTATGCAACTTTCTCATTGCATCATGAATGATGTATTATGTGTGTAATTTATTCTGAGTATGCGCGTAATCAGTTTTGCTTTGTTCGAAAGATGTCTTCATTATTATTCATTCTTTCTGCGGTAATCTCAGCATTCTTCTTAGTAACTACATTTTCGTGGCTTCTGTGGAATATATTTATTCTCAAGCCCGAAGCGAATGTTAACAACATCTAGTTCTTGAGTTAGCAATTAATGCATATACACTCCAATAACATAATGTTTCTCAAGCGATGAATTTTTATTTCACATACCGAGTAGTAATTAATAGAATGCTTAGTAAATGTCAGGTCTATAGCCATAATAAAAAAATTATGATTTGGGGCAACTACCAGTTGACATTGAGCATTGTGTTTGTTGTAAGGTTCGATGTGTGATGATGTACCAACAACGAACAACACAGACTCGAGATGCCCTGAAAACACGGCGTTTGTCCCAATATTGATGGAAGCCATTTACATCCTCATTGCAAGCATTCTGATGCTCAACCTTCTGATTGCAAAGTTCAGGTGAGACCATATATATTCTAGTTCATATTTATATTATCTAAAGAGTCCGAATAATCAATATTTGTATTATGTTAGTTTTGTTATTGACACATTAAACCAGTCATACATTGGATGCCTCTATTTGACACTGCAGTACAACGTCACGATGTGGTTTTTATTTGAACCCTCGTTTAGAACGGTCATTCACAATGATCGCAGTTTTATCATTACAGTTTTATCATTACAGTTTTATCATTATCATGTGGAATGGATTGCAAGACAGTGTCAGGAGAGCAAAAGACTTTCTTCATTACATTCTTATCTTCTTTTACTTGCAGTTTCTTGCAGCTTCATCATGTTCGATGCGGTTCTGCAGCGCTTCGCGGGGCAATGACACCCCTCTTTTGCTGCTGCTTTCTGCTGCTGCTTCTGCTGCTGCTTCTGCTGCTGCTTCTGCTGCGGCTTCTGCTGCTGCTTCTGCTGCTGCTTCTGCTGCGGCTTCTGCTGCTGCTTCTGCTGCGCTTCTGCTGCTGCTTCTGTCTGCTGCTGCTTCTGCTGCTGCTTCTGCTGCTGCTTCTGCTGCTGCTTCTGCTGCTGCTTCTGCTGCTGCTTCTGCTGCTGCTTCTGCTGCTTCTTTTGCTGCTGCTTCTGCTGTGCGTGCTGCTCTGCTGCGCTTCTGCTGCTGCTTCGTGCTGCTTCTGCTTCCTGTCTGCTTCTGCTTCGCGTGCTTCTGCTGCTGCTTCTGCTGCTGCTTCTGCTGCTGCTTCTGCTGCTGCTTCTGCTGCGTTCTGCTGTTCTGTGCCTTCGCTGCGCTTCTGCTGTCTGCTTCTGCTTCTGCTGCTGCTTCTGCTGCTGCTTCTGCTGCGTTCTTGCTGCTGCTCTTCTGCTGCTGCTTCTGCTGCTGCTTCTGCTGCTGCTTCTGCTGCTGCTTCTGCTGCTGCTTCTGCTGCTGCTTCTGCTGCTTGCTTCTGCTGCTTCTGCTGCGCTTCTGCTGCTGCTTCTGCTGCTGCTTCTGCTGCTGCTTTCTGCTGCTTCTGCTGCTGCTTCTGCTTCTGCTGCTTCTTTGCTGCTGCTTCTGCTGCTGCTTCTGCTGCTGCTTCTGCTGCTGCTTCTGCTGCTGCTTCTGCTGCTGCTTCTGCTTTGCTTCTGCTGCTGCTTCTGCTGTGTTCTTCTGCTGCCTGCTGCGCTTCTGCTGTACTTGCTGCTGCTTCTTGTCTGCTGCTTCTGCTGCTGCTTCTGCTGCTTTCTGCTGCTGCTTCTGCTGCTGCTTCTGTTGTTCTTCTGCTGCTGCTTCTTGCTGCTGCTTCTCTGCTTTTCTGCTTTGCTCTGCTTTCTGCTGCTTCTTCTGCTTGCTGTTTCTTGCGTTCTGCTGTTCTTCTGCTGCGGCTTCTGCTGCGCTTCTGCTGCTTTCTGCTGCTTCTGCTGTTCTGCTGCTTCTGCTGCTGCTTCTGCTGCTGTTTCTGTTGCTTCTTGCTGCTGCTTCTGCTGTTCTGTTGCTGCTGCTCTTGTGCTTCTGCTGCTTGCTTGCGTCTACGCTTCTTGTCTTTGCTGCTTCTGCTGCTGCTTCTGCTTGCTGCTTCTGCTGCTGCTTCTGCTGCTGCTTCTGCTGCTGCTTCTGCTGCTTCTTCTGCTGCTGCTTCTGCTGCTGGCTTCTGCTCCTGTTTTGCTCTGCTGCTGCTTCTGTGCTTGCTCCTGCTCTGTTGCTTCTTGCTGCTCTTCGCTGCTTTGCTGGCTTCTGCTGCGCTTCTGCTGCTGCTTCTGTGCGCTTTGCTGCTGCTTCGCTGCTGCTTCTGCTCGTCTGCTGTTCTTTTCTGCTTTGCTGCTGTTCTGCTGCTCTTCTGCTGCTGCTTCTGCTGCTGCTTCTGCTTTCTGCGCTTCTTGCTGCTGCTTCTGCTGTTGCTTCTGCTGTTTTCTGCTGCTGCTTCTGCTGCTGCTTCTGCTCCTCGCTGCTCTTCGCTGCACTTCTGCTGGCTTCTTGCTTTGCTGCGCTTCTGCTGCTTCTTGCTGCTTTGCTGCTGCTTCTGCTTCTTTGCTGCTGTGCTTTGCTGCGCTTCTGCTGCTGCTGCTTCTTCTTTTTAAATACTTCGAACTAGGTTCTTATCTATCTGCTGGACTATCATTCATATTTGCATATTTTCATGTATTTGTTATGCATCATGTTTATATATTGCTACAGCTGAGAGCAATGATATGATTGCATTGTTTTACTGTAAATCTGTATGTTTTTTTAAGCTAGAATTGCTAGTTCCGTGAAGCTTCTGTGTAATTATGGCTTCTGCAACTGCCGATACACCGGTTCTGCTCATTGCTAATTGCTTCTCTGAACATGACAGATTTACAACACTGCGATGCTGCATTTGCTGTATTTCCCGCTTAGACAGCTAGACTAGTGACTTAGCGCTCAACCTGAGACATATTATTGGCGCAGACCTCTTTGACGCACTGCTTGTATCACAAAGTGTAGCATAGGCGAGTCTATTTAAACCGATAGTGCATTCGATGTGTTTTATCAAACTGTACGCTTTCGCATAGTAGTTTCTCTGCTATTTTTAACTTCTTTGCTACTGCTTTTTCTCCGCAACAAGCCGCAAATAACTGTGTTTATGTGAATCATTTGAGCTTGCTGCCACGTGTGTTATCTATGCAGCCTTACTATTTCTGCACTGTCATGTGAACCTACGCATGCTTTGATTTTCTACTGACTTGTCGGTAAAACTGACGTTTGGCGCAAGTGAACTGATAGTCATTACCATGCTTTTAATGTAGTATAGCGAGCTCGACTAGAAACTCTCGCTGTTGCAGAGTTTTTGTTCGGTCATTGAAGCGTTAAAATTATTAATATAGTCACAATTGTATGATGTAGCGTGTTATCATGCAATCAAGTAATGCTTATCGGTTAACAGAGTTTGTATTGTAAGAGAATCGAACTTTCATAGTTTCATATTTGTAGCTGCTTTTTATACTTACGTAGCAATATTCTTATTTAGGCAACATAGAACAAGCATGAATTCTTGCGTTCATAACTGCATATAACTGCTACTACATCTGCACAGTAATTTAACAAGGCTCTCCCGTTCTAACGGCTTTTCACAAATGTAACTAGTTCAGTATTCTGGAAAAGCAGGAATAACAAACAGCTACGATTTGTTGACCAGTTATTGCTATTATGTACATGTTTATGTTGCGTTACACATTTCAGAAAATCCAGTGAAACGTGCACCGTTTGCGTGTTCCCAGCGCTTACGGGGTTAAGCGATATCACGACTCTGCCACCAATGCCTGTACCTCTCACTGTTGTCTGCTCACTTCGGCTTCGTTGTTGTATGCGATCACTAATAAAATAAGCTCTTTGCATAGGTGCTGCTACACTTGCTACTGCTTCTGTTGCTAAGCTTCTTTTGCTGTTGCTTCTGCTGCTGTTTGCTGCGCGTTCCTGCTGCTGCTTCTGTCGCTTCTTTGCTGCTGCTTCTGCTGCTTCTGCTTCTGCTTCTTTTGCTTGTGCTTCTGCTGCTCGCTTTGCTCGCTTACCTTGCATGCTTTGTCTGCTTCTTGCTGCTTTTGTTGCTTGCTTCTGCTGCTTGGGCTTCTGCTGCTGTTTGTGCTGCTTTGTGCTCTTTGCCGCTTCCTGCTGCTTCTGCTGTCTGTCGCTTCTGCTGCTTCTTCTGTGCTGCTTCGCTGCTGCTTCTGTATGCTTCTTCTGCTTCTTCTTTGCTGCTTCTGCTGCTGCTCGCTGCGCTTCTGCTACGCTTCTTTTGCTGTCTTGTCTTTGCTGCGTTTGCTGCGTCTTGCTGCTGCTTCGCTGCTGCTTCTGCTGCTGCTTCTGTTGGCTTGCTCGTGTGCTTCTGCTGCTGTTCAGCTGCTGTCTTCTGCTGCTGCTTCTGTCTGCTTTCTTGCTGCTGCTTCTGCTGTCGCTTCTGCTGCGCTTCTGCTGTGCTTTCTCTGCTGCTTCTGCTGCTTCTTTGCTGCTGCTTCTGCTGCTTCTATCTGTTGCTGCTCTTCTGTGCTGCTTCTGTGTCTTTTGCTGTGCTTCCGCTGTTCTGCTGCTGCTTCTGTGCTGCTTTTCTGCTGCTGCTTCTGCTGCGGCTTTGCTGCTGCTTCTGCTGCTGCTTCTGCTGCTGCTTCTGCTGCGCTTCTCGCTGCTGCTTCTTGCTTCGTTGCTTCGCTGTGTTCTTTGCGCTTTGCTGCTGTTCGCTGCTGCTTCCTGCTGCTTCTGCTGCGCTTCGTGCTGCTTCTGCTGCTTCTTTGCTGCGCTTCTGCTGCTGCTTCTGCTGCTGTTCTGCTGCTGCTTCTGCTGCTGCTTCTTTCTGCTTGCTGCGTTTCTGCTGTCTGCTGCTTCTTCTGTGCGCGCTTCGCTGCGTTCTGCTGCTTCTTTGCTGTCGTCTTGCTGCTTCTGCTGCTTCTTTGCTGCTTGCTCTCTGCCTTGCTTCCTGCTTCTGCCGCTGCTGTTCTTCTGCTGCTTCTGCTGCTTTTTGCGTGCTTCTGCTGCTGCTTCTTCTGCTGCTGTGCTTCTGCTGCTTGCTCTTCTGCTGTGCTTCTGCTGCCTCTGTGCTTTCTGCTGCTGCTTCTGTGCTGCTCTGCTGTCTTCTGCTGCTTCTGCTGCTTCTTCTGCTGTGTTCTTGCGCTTGCTGCTTCTGCTGCTGTTCTGCTGCTGCTTCTGCCCGTCTGCTTTCTGCTGCTTGCGGCTTCTGCTGCTGCTTCTTGCTGTTCTTCTGCTGCTGCTTCTGCTGCTTCTTTTGCTGCTGCTTCTGCTGTTCTTTCTGCTGCTCGCTGCTTCTTTGCTGCTGCTTCTGCTGCTGCTTCTGCTGCTGCTTCTGCTGCTGCTTCTGCTGCTGCTTCTGCTGCTGCTTCTGCTGCTGCTTCTGCTGCTGCTTCTGCTGCTGCTTCTGCTGCTGCTTCTGCTGCTGCTTCTGCTGCTGCTCTCTGCTTCTTCTGCTGCTGCTTCTGCTGCTTTTGTGCTTCTGCTGCTGCTTCTGCTGCTGCTTCTGCTGCTGCTTCTGCTGCTTCTTCTGCTGCTGCTTCTGCTGCTGCTTCTGCTGCTGCTTCTGCTGCTGCTTCTGCTGCTTCTTTTGCTGCTGCTTCTGCTGGCTTCTTGTTGCTTCTGCTGCTGCTTCTGCTCGCTTGCTGCTGCTGCTTCTGCTGCTGCTTCTGCTGCTGCTTTTGCTGCTTCTGTTGCTTGCGCGCTTCTGCTGCTGCTTCTGCTGCGCTCTGCTTCTTTCTGCTTTGCTCGCTTCCTGCTCGCTTCTGCTGCTGCTTCTGCTGCTGCTTCTGCTGCTGCTTCTGCTGCTGCTTCTGCTGCTGCTTCTGCTGCTTTTGCTGCTGCTTCTGCTGCTTCTTTTGCTGCTGCTTCTGCTGCGGCTTCTGCTGCTGCTTCTGCTGCGGCTTCTGCTGCTGCTTCTGCTGCGGCTTCTGCTGCTGCTTCTGCTGCTGCTTCTGCTGCTTCTCTGCTTCTTTTGCTGCCGCTTCTTCTTATAAATAAATAAATAAATATATATATATATATATATTATTTTAATAATAATTTATCATCCAATTTTAACTAATATTTGTACAGCGCCTGAGAGTAATGATATTGATTGATTTATTTACATATAAATTGTATTATTATTGTTATTATTTAACTAAGAATGATAGTTACCGTGAAACTTCTGTAGATAATATATGGTGATCATAGCACACTGCCGATACACCCGGTCCTCATTTAATTCTTCCTGAACATGAACAGATTTACAACATGCGATGCGAATTTTGTATTTCCCGTTAAAGACAGACAGAACTAGGTGACTTAGAAGCTCAACAAAACTGAGACATATTAATTGGGCAGACCTCTTTGACAATGTATGTATCACAAAGTGGAGAATAAGAGGGGAGTCTATTTAAACCGATATGCATTCGATGTGTATTATATTAAAACATGATAGTTTCGCATAAGTAGTTTCTCTGCTATTTTTAACTTGCAAATATGTGCATAACATGACTGTTATCTCCGCAACAAGTCGACAAATAACTGTGTTTATGTGAATCACTTTGAGCTTGCTGCCACGTGGGTGATTAATTATGCAGCCCGATTACAATAAATATTCATGCACTGTCAGTGAACCACGCAATGACGTTTGATTTTACATACAGTGAACTTGTCGGATAAAACTGACGTTTGGCGAAGTGAACTGAATAGTCATTACCATGCTTTATAATGATAGTATAGGCGGAGCCCAGACTAGAAACTCCGCGTATGCAGAGTTATTTGTTCGGTCAATTGAAGGTTAAAAATTATTAATATATCACAATTGTAATGAAATGTAGGCAGTGAATTATATGCAATAATAATGTTATCAGGATTAACAGAGTTTAGTATTGTAAGAGAATCAATTTCATAGTATTCATATTTGTAGTTTTTTATATTACAGTAGAATATTTTATTTAGGCAACATAAGAAAAGCATGAATTACTTGGTATATAACTCAAATATAACTTACTAATCTCACAGTAATTTAAAAGAGTACATCCCGATTCTAACGGCCACAAATGTAACAGTTCAGTATTTGGAAGAAGAGGAATAACAAACAGCTACGATTTGTTGACCAGTTATTGTATTATGTACATGTTTATGTTGCAGTTACACATTTCAGAAAATCCAGGGAAACGTGCACCAGGTTTGGTGTTCCCAGCGCTACGGAGGGGTTAAGGAGTATCACGATCGACCACCAATGCCTGTACCTCTCAACGTTGTCTATCACATCGGCCAGTTTGTTGTATGGATCACTAATAAAATAAGCATCATTTGCAAAGGGAAAAAAGACCAGCCCAACACAGAAAGCGAGAGCCCATTCCGTACGTACAGCGTGAAATTTTTATTGCTGTGATTTAATGCGTTTTAAGGTTGGTAACATAATGTTGTACATTGATCTGAGTTTGATTTGTCTCCACACTTAAAGCAGAAATAATACATCCCAATGATTTGTGATTTTTAACAAGGCTATATGTGCCTGTTTCGTTGAATAGCCAAATGTGCCAGAGGTAAATAAGCCTACAAGAAAATTCTACAGAATCACACCATTTATTGGACTCGTGGTGATACTCAAACAATACAGTTTTAGTTTGAATACAGTACTGCTGAAGCGATATCTTGAAGATGATTCACAGTGGTTTTATGCGAGACAAATTGAAATATGATGACAATCACCACAAACATATAACTAATTACAGAATAAAGGTCGGGAAATAATCTCTACATACATTAATTTTCACTATGAATTACCTTTACATTTAGTCATTATGTTACACCAGTCTGCGACAGCATAGTTATTTACTAAATTTACACATGCATTTGGGTTAATGCTATTACATTGTATTCCGCTATGTAAGTAAAGTGGTATTTCTCTTACGACTTCTAAATATATTGTTATGAAACAACGATTGTTTTCATAAATATTGACCAATAATACTGACATTGAAAAGTTGTCTTGCATATACACCAAGCAAGACATCTGCTAAACAAGAATGCTTCTCGGATATCAATTAAAATGACCCATTGAAAGATGACTGATGTGATGTTTGTGTAAAATGTGAATATCAATTATGCATAACATGCTATTATTTGGAGTTTAGTATTTATCATGCCAACAAGAATAATCACATTCGGCATTGTGGTGTTTCCAAATGTAATAATATTGACATCGTTCATATGGCACTGTAAACGTTAGTTGTAAGTATTTTAGTATAATGTTGTTTTACCAACGTTAGCAGATGTCATAATAAACATCACCAAATATAATGTTTCCGCTGGATTTCGCACCAAAGTGGTTGAAGCAGTGTTAACAAAAATGTCGGCCAATCAGTGACAACATATATTTAAACACACACGCATGCACACGCACACATACAGACATACACATATACAAATACGCACACACATACGCATATATGGCATATATATATATATATATATATATATATATATACATACATACATTGGAATTTAATAACATGGCCTGACAATAATCGAACTGTGGAGAACAACACAAATACTGTGTTTACACCCTCCATGCCAAGTCATTCAAGTCATACCAATATTTTAAATTGTAATTATTATTTATTTATTTTCCAGTTATTTAGTATTTTCCAAGAGTAAGTCAAAAAGTATACGGCATTTCTTCTCTTTTTGACTTTAACAATCAAATAAAAAGTATAATAATATATAGAAAACGTTCATATAGTAAATCTCAAATACAGTTGTGCTCACAGCATTGGTTTTGTTGTGATCCAGATAAAGACTACCCGAAGTACCAGACCAGTGAGTTGATTATGTGGGAATACTTCCGCGCAAGAGAGTATGTACGCCAGACGCAGATGGACGTGAAGCACAGTCTGGAGACGAGGTGAGAATATAATATAAGTCAACTTTATGATGTGCCATCTCATGGTACAATACCCAACAACACGTTACCATAAGAGTTGTTGTGAATGACAAGGGTGAACCCACACAATTAAAGTTTTGATAAAACGAGCTTCAAAGTTTGTTTTGCCACTTCTCATTTACCGTTCTAGCGATGCCATGTTAAGCTTCAAGTGTCATATAATACTAGTGCAAAGTAAAGGATTTTACAAGCCACTAGTTGTCCAAACAATAGAGCAAAGGTTCTTTTATTGATACCTTCGAAATGTTTTTCATGAGTGCTTTCTCATGCTATTCGCACGCCTTATGTTGAACATTGTTGTGGAAATATAATTGCAGTTATAATTGATATAAAATGGTTATAATATGTTAACCATTAATATAATAGGTAATCATTGATGTATTCCATAACAATAGTCATGCTTTAAAAAACCATTCCACGCTAAATTATTATTTGATAATATGTATATATATATATATATATATATATATATATATATATATATATATATATACAATCACTGCATTGCTATTACTATATCATTCGTTGTACATAAAACAGGTTATCGAATTATCATTGCATATGCACGCAGGCCTGCACGCGCATGCAGGCACACACACACACACACACACACACACACACACACACACACACACACACACACACACACACACACACACACACACACACACACACACACACACACACACACACACACACACACACACACACACACACACACACACACACACACACACACACACACACACACACACACACACACACACACACACACACACACACACACACACACACACACACACACACACACACACACACACACACACACACACACACACACACAGTGTTCTATCATACAAGATCAAACATTAACATTATTTACAAATTGCTCATGCATTCCATCAAATAATTTGTCAACGATATACACTATTTTTACAGAAACTAACCCTCAGCACTACTATGAAGCAGTTTACTAGAATACCTCTTTTGAAAATACATCACTTAAATCGCACTAAGAATGCCATTGTTAGATTGTCTGACGTCATCGGTGTCTACTCTTTGTTAGATTGTCTGACGTCATCGGTGTCTACACTTTCAAATTCACCAGTCATTAAACTCAGTATATTACTCCCAAGTTTGCATCGTCAATGTTGCCTTTTCGCAGTGTCTATTAAAATATTACATCAGCATGGCACACTGCAAAGTATGGCATTATAACATTATAACACATGTTACAAATGTAACTTGCAATCGAAGGGAGTATGAAAGAAATTAACACATGGGCTGAGATATTCATATACATGTCACAGAAAATACTCACGGTTAATAACAAATATGTTTTCTGATCAAGTATCAGTGACGTATCTCAATATGTCAGCCGTATGGATATTGGAGATTTCACTAGATTATCGCGCTTTGCTAATAAACTCTGTGTCGATCACAGGCGTTACAATAATAATAATAAGAAGAAGAATACTTCTAATGTAGCGCCATAAATCTAAATAAAATCCATTCGGAGGCGTTATGAGTACATAAATATGAATTCAGATATATCATTTTTATGCTGAATATTAATAAGTTATGAAAAATCGGTACAGCTGTAATACTAAATATGTTAATGTAACTGACAACACATGAAATACATATACTAATAATAGAAATTAATTTGTAAATTTTTTAATCATTTATTAATTATTAAACATTAAAGCCAAAGGTGATTATTAAAATAAAGACACTTCCCAGAATAGATGGGTTTTCAACAGCAACAGGTTCTCTTCATCTCAACTGGAACTGATATTGCTGACAGTAGTTGCAAATAATTTCGCACCACCATTATTGTTTGTTTAACTTTAACATGTTGTTGATTTTATTCATATATCTTAAGTGTGTTCGTTTTAGTGATAACGTTTCAACTTACTACAATTTTGATCTGAATACTATTGCATATTTGACCTGAAAGAACAGTATCGCTATTCATCGACCTGTGAACCTCACATTATTCACCTCGGTAATCCAGCCACCTCATAAATTATTCCACTTAAGAGAGTGCCAGAGGAGTTTTTAACAGTAACGCATATTAAATTAGTCACCTCGATAGTTAGACCACGTTGCTCCTGTCACGAGGGTGACTTTAATAGTGAGGCTCCACTGTGTCGGTCTCCAGTACAAATACTTGCATCCGCCATATTCACTGCACATTGCAGGAGAGAGCGGGCAACCAAGCGTGACGAGAGGATGGATGCGTTGGAGAAACACATAATGAAAATGAATGACGAGGTAGGTGTGTAGTTCGGCAGTGGGCAGTGGCGTGTTTGGTTAAAGAAGAAATTGTACAGATCAGCATGTGTACAATAAGTAATCTATTGTAACAGTTATATCTAATTATGTGCAAATGGCTTATGTAAGTATATATGAGTAATTACGTATTGGAATTATTGTGTATCGGTCCCTCTTGTAAATGTGCTGGTAAGTGGATGTGTATAAATTTGTAATACAAAAATTAAATATATTGGTTCAATCTTTAAGAGAAGCTTTTTAAAATAATGACAATAATAAAATTTATGTAACGCCACAAATCTAGATAAAATCCATTCGGAAGCGCTGTACATTAATATGTATATATGAACATATTAATAAGTTACGTAAGATTAAAAACACTAAATTTATTATTAAAGTAAGTGAAATACAAAACAAATGTATAAAAATAATGATAATAAACGATAAATAAATGAGTTAGCTAAAGATGATTATTAAAATAAACGGTATATTGAAGCTAAATGAGTGAAGAAATTTTGTAAAATCAGTGTAAAACATGTACAAGATAATAAATCAGTAAAATATCAATAAATAATATAACAAAATACACATACATATACAATCTGGAATAGGTTTTCAAAATTCACGAGGCAACACGTTTTCTTTATCTCAACTGGAAGAGAATTCCACAGTCGTGGAACAGATACCGAGAAAGTTCTGTCACCGTATCGGCTGCGAGATGACGGCATGTACAAGTCATGGTTCGAAGTTGAGCACAACACACTAGCGGCTCTTTGTTCGAGAAGGTCAATGATATAAGGTAGCGCCAGTCGATGTTGTGCACAAAACGCCAGTAGCAGGATTGAGTACTGAACACGTTGTTTCAGTGGAAGCCAGTGCAGTTTCATGAGGACTTGTGTGATCTGTTCCAGTTTGTGTCAACGGACCACTAGCCCAGTGGCAGCGTTTTGCACTCTTTATAACTTGGATATTAGGCAGTCTGAGAGGTCATACAGGAGACAGTTCGCGATGACAAGAGAATATAGCAGGAGGACTGTGGCTTTCTGGGTGAGGCATGATCGGAGCGACGCAATGTTTCTTAGATGGTAGCATGATGTGCAGCAGGCATGTTTTATACGGCTGACCATTTAATTTTTTGTGCTAAATTTAATGCCAATGTTTCTGCCAGTAGGATTTGGCTTTTGTCGCAATTTTGATCACGGTTGTGGTTCCCTCGATTGTTGTGTGATAATAAAACAAGTGCGACAATTTTGTCGTCATTCACCTTTAGCTGATTGTCGACCATCAACGCACAAACTTCGTTTATGCATTGCTCAATTAGGCGTAGTGACAACTATCAGTTTATTTCAGCCATCTCAAATTTGATGTATAGTTGGTATCGTCAGCGTATCTAAATGGAATCCGATATCGTGGCTCCTGAATATATCACCGAGAGGAGCTGTGTACGCAGAGAACAACAGAGGTCCCAGCACCGATCCTTGAGGTACGCCACAAGCGACGCTGGTTCTGCTGGAATCACCACCTTGTAGTACACACACTGCGACCGATCGGTTAGATATGCTACCATGGAACCAATCATTCCAAAGCGATATTCAAGACTGCTTAGGAGTATTTCGTGGTTAACTGTGTCGAAGGCGGCCGATATGTCGAATGGAACTAGAATTACTACCGACCTGAGGATGTCGTTCTGTACCAGAACAACAGCAGTTTCCGTGGAGTGATGAAACGTGTAGGGTGATTGGTATCTTTCAAGGGGGTTGTTAGCAGACATGTAGTCAAGCAGGCAGCGTGCAAAGTCTCTTTCAAGTAGCTTTGACATAAAAGGCAGGTTATATATTGATCGATAACTGTTCGTATTATCCTGATCGATATTTGCTTTCTTAAGCAAAGGAGTGACATTGGCATGTTTCAGGCAGCACGGAACAACACCAGATGCTATGAAAGTGTTGATGAGTTGTGTTAGGAATGGTACTAAATTATCGTTAACGACTTTTAACAGCCATGCAGGTAACGGGTCAAGCACACACTATGTTGTTGGTGACTTGAATAGAACCATATATTATTGTAATTGCTTTATTTTATAAATATAATGTACTATATTGTTTACGGGTACCCCCAGATACATTACATTCAATGATATGTTTATAATATTTGTTTCAGATTCAAAATATTGCAACACTACTGATCAAACGTTAAGATGCAAGATCAAATGTTTGTTGAAGCAGAAAGCCCCAATGACACAGCAATCTGAAAACAATTCGGTGTAAGATGTTGCTCGTTTATGTAGGTGTCGGTCGTTTACCTTTCGTCATTTAACCCTGGTTATTTACTTCTTTTTATCACCACACTTCTCTGTGATATCAAACTATATAAGACAAAGTCAATTACCTCGTCTTTTTGTAACTATGACTTCATGAACTAATGGACTATATGTCTTTTGTTGTTTTTTGTTATTTAAATTAAAAAAATACATTTCAAACGTTCTGTTTTGAATTCCTGGGGATAAATGACCGACTTTCAAACACCATCTTTTAAGGTCCTAGGGAAAATGTCTGCTGTGTGTGATCGTGTACTGGCTTCTGCAAACACTTATCTAGAGATATGCTTGAAGAGGATTGATAATTATTAATGTTGTGTTGCGTGTGGATTTTATGTCAGCAGCTTGTTATATTTAACCAAGAAGGTGTTTATTGTAATGTAACGGATGTATTTATTTTATCCAAGATTTGTACATTATTATATATAATATATATAATATATACAATGTATATACCATCTATTATATATAATATTATATATAATATGTGATACATACGCGTGCGCGCGGGAATGGAAACTAATTTACTATCAATAATGTCGAATGTGGAATTTATATAAGGGAACGCAGTTAACGGGAGACATATAGTAAGCCACATATACAAATTCTCCGCAGTATTTTATTTGCAAATTTCAGGTCCGCAATAATGCATGCTCAAATTTATGTAACCTTATTAAAGTAACATGTTGGTAGAGTTTTGTTTAAAAACACAATGATATATGTTTGTGATGCTTGTTTACAGCGCAGAATGTTTTATCGTGGCAAGCAATGTTTACACATTTTTGTAAACTATTACTGTTGACACACGTTAAAGTGCATGTATATTTATGATTTTATAATTATTATACATTACCACTGTCAGTGTAACTGAAACTGTAATTATCAACTAGATTAGTCACACTAACAAAGTTGATGTTATTAAATAACATCGGTAATCAAACAAAACTAGTTGGAAATGTTGTTCCTACAGATATGCCTTGAATTGGTCGGATAACATAATGGAAAGTCATTCTAATGTAAATGTGTGTTCCACATTAGCGGCAGTGTATCATGAATATAGATCACTTGCAAATGTAACCGCGACGTACTGGATATATCTATCGACGTAACCAGGACGTCCTGGTTGGCATACGTCACAATCAACGTTATGCACGTGATCTCCGCCACGCTTTACCTTTAGCAACAATGTCGACAACGGTTATTTGTGTGAATTACATTAGTATTACAGCACGACATCTATTATACGAAATAGTGTTGCATTGTTGCATACACTTGTCACTTAAATAACTTGTTGTTTTTGTCATAAATAAAATATTTTGAAACCACAATTTCAACGAAATGTAAAACGATACGCATTTGTTCTCCATCCATTGTTATCATCGCTAGACGGAGTTTTTGCTAAGCAACCGGTCACATGATAGATGGGTCAATTGATGTTTCCAGTACGTTGTGGTGTGTATACGTCACAATGACAATTATGCGTGTGACCTCCGTCAAACATTGTCTTTGCTGATAATGTCAAAAACATTCCCGCATAAAGATGACCCTTTGAATACATTTGCTTAGCTATGTCATATAGAAGTAGCATTCAATAGTTCGAGACACGGTTTTCAAACGTTGTGTAATATTTGTTTTACTGGGATCAGTCAACACAAACAAAATTTTTGGGCAAGGCTACTGTTTGCAATGTGTGATTTTATCATCGGATTCTGACTTGTGTGTGCATGTAAAGTATTTGACGTAGGGTCTGCCGTAAACAGCAGTTGTGGACAGCTTTGTGATTACAGTAATTTCGGGCATGATACCTTTGTCGTCATTGTCTTGCTGTGATTCTTGTGTTATACCTCACAGTTTGATGTTTGCGTGCGTACACGATGCCGTCATTTGGTTTAGGACATTTTGCTTAGTTGGAATCATGCCTGATTGGACTAGACTACCAGGGACTGATTTCACGAACGTTGCTAAGAGCTCTTAAACTCGATTTAGGACTTTATCATCAATTTTGATCGTTAATACATGGACATTTTCAACATCGTGACGCAATAGCAGTATATTGTCATTGGTGAGTCGTGGAAATATAGTTTTCTGTAATATGACAATGGATAGTTGTGCTTAAAAAGGATGCCATTACATTTAACAACGGTTTTCGTTTATTGATGAATTGTTCTCAAGAGCTCTTTATATTAGTGAAACGGTCCCCAGAATTAGATTGCTTGCTGTTTTGCTTTCTTTCTAAACTGCGTCAAGTGAGGCTGCAACTGGTGCATCTTTCAAAATAATTGTATGTTCATTTAAAATTGGACAATATGAATCAAAGTGGTGTTGCACATGACATATGTTTTGGAACAACCATAGTGTTAAGAAGTCGGGTGCTTCCAACAACCCGTGGACGCTGGTCTTGTTACCATATTTGTTAAACATAAATGAATCTCGATGAGTTTCGTTATAAGACTATGACGTGTGTGGTGTCAATACTATTGCTGTGCACTCAGGATTGGAACTTTGCAATAAATAATATATCTAAACGTTTGTGTGTATTTGCTTTCATGGGTGAGGAATTCGAACGATTACTGGACGGTTGCGAACAACTGGTATTGTGGGTCAATATAATAATAACGGTGCATTATTATAACGTTGGGCTCGTCATTAAGGTTTTCTATTCAGTGGCGTCCTCTGAAAAGATACTGTCTCCCCCCAAACAAAAGTACTGGCCCGCATTTATCGGGATATTGCATTTATTTTAAAATGTCATTTCACAAGAAGTCCCACAAGAGGTTGCATCGCGCGACGTCATGCAGACTTTTGTGAAGCTCTTATATGTGCGCAGTCAATTTTCGATAGTAAGATAACAAGTGGAACTCATGACGCAGGTTCTCGCAGAACTTATGTTGCAGGTTCTCGCAGGACTTATGTTGCAGATTCTCGCAGGACTCGTGATGCTAGTTCTCGCGGGACTCATGAAGCAGGTTCTCGCGAGATTCATGATGCTGGGTCTCGCGGGACTCATGAAGTAGGTTCTCGCGGGACTCATGAAGCAGGTTCTCGCGAGATTCATGATGCTGGTTCTCGCGGTACTCGTGAAGCAGCTTCTTGCGGGATTCATGATGCAGGTTCTTGCGGAATTCATTATGCAGGTTCTTGCAGGATTCATGATGCAGGTTCTTGCGGAATTCATTATGCAGGTTCTTGCGGAATTCATTATGCAGGTTCTTGCGGGATTCATGATGCAGGTTCTTGCGGAATTCATTATGCAGGTTCTTGCAGGATTCATGATGCAGGTTCTTGCGGAATTCATTATGCAGGTTCTTGCGGAATTCATTATGCAGGTTCTTGCGGGATTCATGATGCAGGTTCTTGCGGAATTCATTATGCAGGTTCTTGCGGATTCATTATGCAGGTTCTTGCGGAATTCATTATGCAGGTTCTTGCGGAATTCATTATGCAGGTTCTTGCGGGATTCATGATGCAGGTTCTTGCGGAATTCATTATGCAGGTTCTTGCGGGATTCATTGTGCAGGTTCTTGCGGGATTCATTGTGCAGGTTCTTGCGGGATTAATGATGCAGTTTCTTGCGGAATTCATTATGCAGGTTCTTGCGGGATTCATTATGCAGGTTCTTGCGGGATTCATGAAGCAGGTTCTCGCGAGATTCATGATGCAGGTTCTTGCGGGATTCATGATGCAGGTTCTTGCGGGACTCATTATGCAGGTTCTCGCGGGCCTCATGAAGCAGGTTGTCGCGAGATTCATGAAGCTGGTTCTCGCGGGACTCATGAAGCAGGTTCTTGCGGAATTCATGATGCAGGTTCTTGCGGAATTCATTATGCAGGTTCTTGCGGGATTCATTATGCAGGTTCTTGCGGGATTCATGATGCAGGTTCTTGCGGGATTCATGATGCAGGTTCTTGCGGAATTCATGATGCAGGTTCTTGCGGAATTCATGATGCAGGTTCTTGCGGAATTCATTATGCAGGTTTTGCGGGACTCATGATGCAGGTTCTCGCGGGACTCATGAAGCAGGTTCTTGCGGAATTCATTATGCAGGTTTTGCGGGACTCATGATGCAGGTTCTTGCGGAATCCATTATGCAGGTTTTGCGGGACTCATGATGCAGGTTCTTGCGGGATTCATGAAGCAGGTTCTTGCGGAATTCATTATGCAGGTTTTGCGGAATTCATGATGCAGGTTCTTGCGGAATTCATTATGCAGGTTTTGCGGGACTCATGATGCAGGTTCTTGCGGGACTCATGAAGCAGGTTCTTGCGGAATTCATGATGCAGGTTCTTGCGGAATTCATTATGCAGGTTCTTGCGGAATTCATGATGCAGGTTCTTGCGGAATTCATTATGCAGGTTTTGCGGGACTCATGATGCAGGTTCTTGCGGAATTCATTATGCAGGTTTTGCGGGACTCATGATGCAGGTTCTTGCGGAATTCATTATGCAGGTTTTGCGGGACTCATGATGCGGGTTCTCGCGGGACTCATGAAGCAGGTTCTTGCGGAATTCATGATGCAGGTTCTTGCGGAATTCATTATGCAGGTTTTGCGGGACTCATGATGCAGGTTCTCGCGGGACTCATGAAGCAGGTTCTTGCGGGACTCATGAAGCAGGTTCTTGCGGGACTCATGATGCAGGTTCTCGCGGGACTCATGAAGCAGGTTCTTACGGGACTCATGATGCAGGTTCTCGCGGGACTTATGATGCAGGTTCTAGCGGGACTCATGATGCAGGTTCTCGCGGGACTTATGATGCAGGATCTTGCGGAATTCATGATGCAGGTTCTCGCGGGACTCATGAAGCAGTTTCTCGCGGGACTTATGATGCACGTTCTTGCGGGACTCATGAAGCAGGTTCTCGCGGGACTCATGATGCAGGTTCTCGCGGGACTCATGAAGCAGGTTCTTGCGGAATTCATGATGAAGGTTCTTGCGGGACTCATGATGAAGGTTCTTGCGGGACTCATGATGCAGGTTCTTGCGGGACTCGTAATGCAGGTTCTTGCGGGACTCATGATGCAGGTTCTTGCGGGACTCATGATGCAGGTTCTTGTGGGACTCATGATGCAGGTTCTTGCGGGACTCATGATGCAGGTTCTTGCGGGACTCATGATGCAGGTTCTTGTGGGACTCATGATGCAGGTTCTTGCCGGACTCATGATGCAGGTTCTCGCGGGACTCATGAAGCAGGTTCTTGCGGAATTCATGATGCAGGTTCTTGCGGAATTCATTATGCAGATTCTTGCGGGACTCATGATGCAAGTTCTTGCGGGACTCATGATGCAGGTTCTCGCGGGATTCATGATGCAGGTTCTCGCGGAACTCGTGATGCGGTTCAAAATGGTTCAAAATATGTTTCTACATATTCACCAAGTGACATGTTTTTATCACATTGTGCACAGTTGTTATGATATTGTAAATTATGCCGCCCGGCTATAATATTATATAATACAAAATAAACCATGTGCTTATAAATTAGCTTTTAATCACACCCTGACTCGCCAGATGTCGCAAATCACAGCGGAAGACTACCCTGTGTCTGTCACCACACATATACATGACATGTTTATAAAACGACACGTTCCGGTCCACTGATTCGGCATGGCATAAACTAGGCCACGCTGAATAGAATCGACTTTCTCGTGTACGGTGTCTCAAAATAGCTGATAATAACAGCAGAAGAAAACGAGTGAAGCCATACTGAAGCCCCCAGCAGGAACGGCACGGACGTGTTGAAATGACCGGTTCGTTTTGACCAGCATACTGCCGGGTTCATCCGCGGCGTGCAACTTAGAATTGCCGGTGAGTGACTTAACGAAAGAGCAAGCCCTGATTAGATTAACGCATGATTGGTAAACTACACATGGGTGGCAAGTCTCTTTGTTGTTAGCCTTCGTCACGTATAATTCATTCACAGTTCATTTTGGCAGGGCTAGGGTTTTGTTTAAAATCCTTAGCTTTCCCAAAAAACAGTTATTTTTGTGGTTTATGTTCCTTAATTGATTTCTGCTAGGAGTTTAAGACACAGAACAGTCAGCCGAGTGCTAGGAGTCTATGACACGACACAGTCAGCCAAGTGCTAGGAGTCTTTGACACGACACAGTCAGCCGAGTGCTAGGAGTCTATGACACGACACAGTCAGCCGAGTGCTAGGAGTCTATGACACGACACAGTCAGCCGAGTGCTAGGAGTCTATGACACGACACAGTCAGCCGAGTGCTAGGAGTCTAGGACACAACACAGTCAGCCGAGTGCTAGGAGTCTAGGACACAACACAGTCAGCCGAGTGCTAGGAGTCTAGAACATGACACAGTCAGCTAAATGCTAGGAGTCTAGGACACGACACAGTCAGCCGAGTGCTAGGAGTCTAGGACACGAAACAGTCAGCCGAGTGCTAGGAGTCTAGGACATGACACAGTCAGCTAAATGCTAGGAGTCTAGGACACGACACAGTCAGCCGAGTGCTAGAAGTCTAGGACACAACACAGTCAGCCGAGAGCTAGGAGTCTAGGACAGAACACAGTCAGCCAAATGCTAGGAGTCTAGGACACGACACATTCAGCCAAATGCTAGGAGTCTAGGACACGACACAGTCAGCCGAGTGCTAGGAGTCTAGGACACGACACAGTCAGCCAAATGCTAGGAGTCTAGGACACAACACATTCAGCCAAATGCTAGGAGTCTAGGACACGACACATTCAGCCAAATGCTAGGAGTCTAGGACACGACACAGTCAGCCGAGTGCTAGGAGTCTAGGACACAACACAGTCAGCCAAATGCTAGGAGTCTAGGACACAACACATTCAGCCAAATGCTAGGAGTCTAGGACACAACACATTCAGCCAAATGCTAGGAGTCTAGGACACGACACAGTCAGCCGAGTGCTAGGAGTCTAGGACACAACACAATCAGCCGAGTGCTAGGAGTCTAGGACACGACACAGTCAGCCGCGTGCTAGGAGTCTAGGACACGACACAGTCAGCCGAGTGCTAAGAGTCTAGGACACGACACAGTCAGCCGAGTGCTAGGAGTCTAGGATACAACACAGTCAGCCGAGTGCTAAGAGTCTAGGACACGACACAGTCAACCGAGTGCTAAGAGTCTAGGACACGACACAGTCAGCCGAGTGTTAGGAGTCTAGTAGGACATAACACAGTCAGCCGAGTGCTAAGAGTCTAGGACACAACACAATCAGCCGAGTGCTAGTAGTCTAGGACACGACACAGTCAGCCAAATGCTAGGAGTCTAGGACACAACACAATCAGCCGAGTGCTAAGAGTCTAGGATACGACACAGTCCGCCGAATACTAGGAGTCTAGGACACAACACAATCAGCCGAGTGCTAAGAGTCTAGGATACGACACAGTCAGCCGAATGCTAGGAGTCTAGGACACAACACAATCAGCCGAATGCTAGGAGTCTAGGATACGACACAGTCCGCCGAGTGCTAAGAGTCTAGGACACGACACATGCAGCCGAGTGCTACGAGTCTAGGACACAACACAGTCAGCCGATTGCTAAGAGTCTAGGACACGACACAGTCAGCCGCGTGCTAAGAGTCTAGGACACGACACAGTCAGCCGAGTGCTAGGAGTCTAGGACGTACCACAGTCAGCCGAGTGCTAAGAGTCTAGGACACAACACAGTCAGCCGAGTGCTAAGAGTGTAGGACACGACACAGTTAGCCGAGTGCTAAGAGTCTAGGACACGACACAGTCAGCCGAGTGCTAGGAGTCTAGGACACAACACAGTCAGTCGAGTGCTAGGAGTCTAGGACACGACACAGTCAGCCGAGTGCTACCCAGATAGCATGGAAACGTTAATCTAACGTTCATTTAACGTTAGCAGAAACGTTGGTTTAACGGTTAAATGCGAACGTTGTTTTGCGTTATTTTGCTCGTTTATTTAACATAGATCTACGTTTACATTCTAACCAAACAAAAACAACCAAAAACTAACGTTTCGGGAACGTTAGACATTTAACGGTAACCAAAATCAAGCGGTTCTAACCAAATGCAAACGTTAATGTAACGTTTGCATGCTATCTGGGTAGGAGTCTAGAACACGACACAGTCAGCCGAGTGCTAGGAGTCTAGGACACAACACAATCAGCCGAGTGCTAAGAGTCTAGGACACGACACAGTCAGCCGAGTGCTAAGAGTCTAGGACACGACACAACCAGCCGAGTGCTAAGAGTCTAGGACACGACACAGTCAGCCGAGTGCTAAGAGTCTAGGACACAACACAGTCAGCCGATTGCTAAGAGTCTAGGACACGACACAGTCAGCCGCGTGCTAAGAGTCTAGGACACGACACAGTCAGCCGAGTGCTAGGAGTCTAGGACGTACCACAGTCAGCCGAGTGCTAAGAGTCTAGGACACGACACAGTCAGCCGAGTGCTAAGAGTCTAGGACACGACACAATCAGCCGAGTGCTAAGAGTCTAGGACACGACACAGTCAGCCGAGTGCTAAGAGTCCAGGACACAACACAGTCAGCCGAGTGCTAAGAGTCTAGGACACAACACAATCAGCCGAGTGCCAAGAATATAGGATACCTATAGAAAACGACGCTGTACAAAGTCTTATCTACGACCTGTGCCCTGGGGTTGGACATGCTTTTCGCTTATCGCTGCACGCTGCTGCAGAGCTCAGTCAACGAGGTCGGCCATTGTGCTGCGTCGTATCGGGTGCGCCTGTTTAACGCAGCGGATGTCGATTTGACGACGTTACCAGATCATTATTGTAGTCTTTTTCTCGTCATCCTTTTTAGCAAGTCTTGCCAATGAGTCAATCTCTTAGAAATGAAACGCCCGCTGTAACCCTGCTTTCGAGTGAAATACAAAGATACATGTAGTACTAAAGCCCTGCGCTGGGTGGTAATCTGAGCCCGCACCAGCCCGGCATATTGCAACTCACAGGAAATGTGGCTCAGATAAGCAAGCCCTTTGTCCAAGTCAGGTATCCCAAATTAAATATATCTCCTTTGAGTGGGTGTTGTTCTAACATCACTCAGCCCAGCAAGACAGGGCAGCCTGGTGGTGAATGGTGGTGCAGATGTTAAAGGGAGACTGCAATTCAACTTGGTGTCAGGTTGGTCTGTTATCATTCCCATTGTGTAAAATTGGCAGGCTGTGGCGATCTGTGCCACAATAACGTTATTTTGCTATTTTTTGACCGTTGTGCGCTCACTTGTCAGTTATTCAAAAGCGTGTTTAAGGTGCTCGAATATAATAATAATAATAATAATAATAATAATAATAATAATGTTTTAAATATAGCGCCACATCCAATTTCAAATTGTTCGTGGCGCGATACATACATTAAAATCCTAAAATACTAATACACACCAGAAGAAAAAGCACAAATATATAAGTGACATAATTATATAACAATTATAAAACGAAATTTTTAAAATATAAATATAATAACACGAATTATTTAAGCTGAATAAATGTATATATGTATAATAAATATATAAATAGGTTAAATAAAATATCGAAAAAGTTCACAAACATTAAACTAAGCCGCGAGAACAGTCAGAAGTAATGTGTCTTTATTAACTACATAGTGTTTGAATACCATTGTTTGTGACCTTAATTCCTGTGACTTTTCTTACGCAAAACTGTTACTTTTTCTGTCATTTTTTACTGCACACATTAATGAATGATCGAAGTTGGCAGGAGAAAACAAAACAATGACATATTCTGATTGTTTTCAATAGTTCTACCAAATTGTTCTGTTACCAGAATGTTATCATAACATAGCTAAACACACACACGCATGCATGCGACATGCATGCGACATGCATGCGGCCATGCACGACGTCTAGTTGCACGGGGGGTGGGGTGACCGGGCATTCAGCGTGTGAACCCCAACTGAATGGAACTAGCTTACTCAGCATCTAACATCAACATCGATGACGACTGCTGCTTTGAAAGTGAAGCTAGACTTAACATATTTTCTATTTTCTTCAATTCGTATAGAGGTGTGAGCAACGTGTGCTGGAAAAACGATTTATAACTGTCACGATTTTGGACTTGATTTAATATCTAATTTAGCACGACTTGTTTAATTATACACGAATACTATTGGTTACCTCCGTGTATACGCAGAGTTTTTGTTTTGGCTACGCCTATACTATGGTCATGAATATTTGGTTCACTTCAGTTTTATCCGGCACATCCACTATATTAAATTAACCGGTCATTGGGTGGTTCGTTGCGCGGCCATGCATATTCACTATAACCGGACTGCGTAATTATTAACGCACGTCGCAGCAAGCTCAAAGTGATTCGCAAAAAAACCATGTATCGGTTTGTTGCGCAGATAACACCCTAATTATGCATAGCTTTGCAACACAAAAGTAACACTTATATGAAATGGTTACATCTCAGATAGTGCATATATGCATGGTCACAATTATTTTTAACTATTGAGCGAAAACGTCTGGGGTTATAGCTTTAAGAAGTCTACGTTTATCCATCCACATTCTGCTCCCCGCTACATATACGCCCGCCAGGCGCAGTGATGTCCTTTTGACGGGGTTTCACAGGGACGTAGATTAGTCTGTCGTTCGCATAAAAATGACACATCAAATTGCACACAGACGGGGATTGTGATTGAGCTTGTATGCGGACTGGCGGGGCTGGCAGAGATTGCACTGTGACATGTGAGTCTCATGTCAACGACACGCTCCACTTTCTTCGATGAGTACGACAGGTTAGATGATCTGCAGTTATACCCGAGACGGCTTTGTCCAGGCTCGGTTTGTTGACGTGGGCCCCTTCAAGCCTGAAGGCACAACTTCCGTTCTCGGAGACGGAGTAACTATCTTGGTAATTACAGGTGCAAGGCCATCACCAACATAGATGATCTGTTCCAACTGATAAATATAAGAACATTCGAGAGAATCGAGCGGACTAGTCAAAGGATTGGCCGCCGTATCGCCCGAGTCTAAAACTCAGTGCACCTGTGTAATGTTTTGCTGCGGGCCGCTGCAAGTGAACACATGTGAACACAGGTGTGTCTACGTAGCGTATCGTATCAGCTAGATCAGGCGTCGTCCACCTATTCTGAATGGAGGGTCAAATAAACGCCCTGGGCTGAGTCAGCGAGCCACATATTTGTAATTTGATGTTGACTATCGATAAGCTAAACCTCGTGGCAATTATTATGGTACCGCTTAGGTTGGTATTAGAGTTGCCACCTTCCACGTGAAAACATACGGGATCAGTCCCCATTATAAAAGATGTAATATTGATATCATCAATATAGAACATTCCGTATTTTAAGGGACAGGTGGCCACACTAGAAAACTCATTTATATGTATATATATATATATATATATATATATATATATATATATATATATATATAATGAGGTGCGCCATACAGACATTCACTCAGCAGAGTTAGGTGCGCCATGGTGACTACAGGAAATGAATATCGTACATCCATGAGGGTATTCCATTTCCGATACGTCTTCATCCTTCATCTACACCAACAAGCCTATCTCGTATACATGCGAGCGCCGTATGTTACCATCGTATTTACATGATATGCTTACTCCTGTAAGAACACCTGTTCAGCTTCGATCGTCAAGTTCTTGTTGAATTTGTGTCCCTAAAGTCAGTACTAGTAATGAAACTAGAACATTTGCTGTGGGTGCGCCTACTCTTTGGAATATGCTTCCTCTTAGGGATAAATCAGGTGAAAGTATTGTTAAATTCCGGCGTCATTTAGAGACATATTTTTACAACCTTGCCTATCCACCATAGCTTCCTGGCGTATCAATCAACCTGATGACAACTGGATTTGTTTATTGACTATGAGATCGATCAACCCTTCTATTTTGAAGCGCCTCTGATTTTTATAACAACATGATTTATACGCAATAGGAATTACCTAATTGTTATTATTATTCATCTCAGCGACATATCATGGCTGCTCCACTCGGCTAGATCGTTTCGTTAAAGTAGTTGATATAATGTGTGTGTGTGTGTGTGTGTGTGTGTGTGTGTGTGTGTGTGTGTGTGTGTGTGTGTGTGTGTGTGTGTGTGTGTGTGTGTGTGTGTGTGTGTGTGTGTGTGTGTGTGTGTGTGTGTGTGTGTGTGTGTGTTGTGTGTGTGTGTGTGTGTGTGTGTGTGTGTGTGTGTGTGTGTGTGTGTGTGTGTGTGTGTGTGTGTGTGTGTGTGTGTGTGTGTGTGTGTGTGTGTGTGTGTGTGTGTGTGTGTGTGTGTGTGTGTGTGTGTGTGTGTGTGTGTGTGTGTGTGTGTGTGTGTGTATACAAATTTATTTTATTTTGATAGTGTCGCCTTCACGTTGTGCCAGAAATACCACGCGTTCTACAATGCACCTGTTGTGATTTTCAGTCTGAACTCCGTAAGTTTACAGTGCTTTCTCTGATTAATTCGTTTATCTATTTACCTGTGTTTTTGCAAACGTAGGCACTATAATTTTCTTAATGCAATTATTATAGTCATAGCGCTATATTAATCGATATTCGAATAGTTAGCTACAACTGTCCACCCAGACACGCCTATAATATTATTGGTCGGATAGCCTAAGGAAAATCTTTTCAATTTAAAATGCTTGTTCCACTATTCCACTATAGCTGCAGCGTGCAAAGAATATAGACCACAAGTAACTGTAATTGATGGCTGCCTGAGCATCATTAAATATGTTTTACTAAGATGCCATTCAAAGATGGCATTGGAAAAGGAAACCATTGTTGTACCAAAAAGAAATACTTTCGCTACCCCTCCCTGGGATAGTTGTCAATCAAATTTTTCAAACATACACATTGTAAGTGTTAATATAATTAGATAAGTGTGTCTATGTGTTTGATGTCTTCGACGTTAATGTATTTTCAAATTTTATATTATATATATATATATATATATATATATATATATATATATATATATATATATATATATATATATATATATATATATATAGTTCCACCATTGGCATTACTGTGCATCATCTTGTTGTGATATCTTTCTGAAGTGAGAATAACATTGTTATCAACAATTTCATCGTTTCTTGTCTCTGTGTTTGACACATTACATTCTCTTGGAGATCTGTATTCTTTAATCAGATTATTTTATTTCCTGTATGTTCTTGTCAGTGTATCTACTTAATTTAAAATTTGTATTACCATTCTATCTCTATTACCTTGTATGATATTCGTGAATAACGCTTTATATTTGTATTCATTGTCACGCGTACACCACAGAGTCGTTAGTTGCAAATTTCCGATATGATTTAACTGCCGCTATTTCAAAAGATTTACAATGTTATGTACCTCCCGCACCAACAATAGCAGTCATTCCGCCATACGTATCTCAAGTCTATAGCCCAGGAAGTTGCCGTGCAATATGTCGTGGATTCATACAAATTGTGATAAATAAAAGTTCTTATCGTTTAGCTTTGATCAGCTGTTTAAAGACCGCGTGTGTTCATAAATACTACGAGTTAATACATTATATTGTTTCACATCACATAGATAATCTACATGTTATTCCTGACGCTATTCACTGTCGTCCTGGTGGCAGAGATACCGCACGCAAACAGATGGTGGTACGTTCTGTGCTCATGGATTGCTACGATGATTGTGGAAGAATTCCGACAGGTAAAGCTCACCTTGGTGACTAGTCTGTGCACCAGTTAGTGATTATAATAATATGACAGTAACACATTTCGACCACTGAAACATGCACAAATTGCCACCAATTGTCTATAACCATGTTTATGGAAATCACTGAAACAAAACTACCAAGATAAACACATCAACGGGTTAAAGTTAACCAATCCCTGCAATTGGTGGAAGGGCATGAAAGAACTGATTGGATGTCAGAAAACCAACAGCGACCCCCTTTGCTGCAACTCGCCAATCAAATGGGTGATGGCAATTTTCATGAACTCAGCCAATGTATAAACGATTTTTTTAAAATAAACAAATGATCTGCCCTGAATGCTGATGGTGAGTACCTACAGCCGGAAGTGCCGTGCGTGTCATCCGAAAGTGTTATCGTAATGAAATAGGTCTGGGACATTGTTCACGATAGAGTTGACCCAGACCAATACAACTCCATAAAGGCGTCACCCACTACATAGGTATGTAATGTTCTCCGGCCAACACTGGAATATGCATGCCCTGCATGTTCGATCTCACTCACTTTGGCTCTGCAAAGTGACATGGAGCGAGTGTAAAGACGTGCTATGAACATCATATACCCGAACATTCTCTATATCGAAGCATTAGCGAATGCACGGCTGCCTTCTCTGAAAGACAGACGTGCTCAGTTAGGTGAGCATTTCTTCGTGCAAATCGAACAACCGCTATGCAAACTGCACAAACGTCTTCCAAAAGCACGGACGACAACACATAATACATGATGTCGTACACGCTATCCCTTAATGCACACACACACACACACACACACACACACACACACACACACACACACACACACACACACACACACACACACACACACACACACACACACACACACACACACACACACACACACACACACACACACACACACACACACACACACACACACACACACACACACACACACACACACACACACACACACACACACACACACACACACACACACACACACACACACACACACACACACACACACACACACACACACACACACACACACACACACACACACACACACACACACACACACACACACACACACACACACACACACACACACACACACACACACACACACACACACAACACACACACACACACACACACACACACACAACAAACACACAACACACAACACACAACACACACACACACACACACACACACACACACACACACACACACACACACAGATCCGGGTGAGGTGAAACTACTAATCTGCAGTAATCGCCGTAACAATACACGCACGCTTTTATGCTGAGTAGCCAACCCGTCTCTTAATTTCCCAATCACACGTAACAGGCATACATTTCAGTCAAAAATACCTTACATGTTTTAAGAATATGTTCACAATAATACAACGATTTTTCTATTAACGAAACATAATTATAGTCAAGATTTACATTTTTTTAATGCAACAAGGATGCAATGTTCTTGAATACTGGTTAATGTGTTGACGTATTTGTGTTTATTTCATCAGTACCAGCGACATTGTCTGTTATTCAGGTAACTACACATGATGTCGGTATCGGTGAGCACTTCCGCAATAAATGGAACTTCATCGATGCAATTGCAATGGGCTTGTTTATCTCTGGCGTCGCTCTCCGATTCAACGACTACGACAACACAGCACAAATAGTACTTGCATTCTCCATGATGTTGTTCTACCTGCGAACCTTGCATATGGCTACTTTCAGTCGGACTCTTGGGCCAATACTTGTCATGATTTGGGAAATGGTAAGAATTTCTCTTGGAATGCATTTGTGCTTGCGTGCGTGCGTGCGTCTGTGTGTTGTGTTGTGTTGTGTTGTGTTGTGTTGTGTTGTGTTGTGTTTGTTGTGTTGTGTTGTGTTGTGTGTGTGTGTGTGTGTGTGTGTGTGTGTGTGTGTGTGTGTGTGTGTTTGTGTGTTTTGTGTGTGTGTGTGTGTGTGTGTGTGTGTGTGTGTGTGTGTGTGTGTGTGTGTGTGTGTGTGTGTGTGTGTGTGTGTGTGTGTGAGAGAGAGAGAGACAGAAGACAGACAGACAGACAGACAGACAGACAGAGACAGACGGGGGATATATATATATATATATATATATATATATATATATATATATATATATATATATATATATATATATATAGAGAGAGAGAGAGAGAGAGAGAGAGAGAGAGAGAGTTACGTTGGCGTTATTTGATTGCTCGCAATGTCATATGTGTGTTCTGCTTCTTCTAGCACTATTAGGTGATCAGTATGTATGCATGTACATCTATATATGCATGATGGTGCAACCTCTATTTTTAGATGGTGGACATGTTACACTTCATTGCCATCCTGATGGTGTTCGTGGCTGCTGACGGAACCATTCTGCAAGCGATCCTCTACCAAAATTCTCCCCTTGGCTGGTCACATATTATCGGCTCCATATTCAAGAAAGCAATCTTTCAGATTGATGGTGAACATTTCTTTGAAGAATTGGATGGTAAGCGGCAATGTTCAGGTATTCAAATAGGCACGCATTCATTAAAAAAAGACATTCCAAATGCGAAACTATTGTTGGTATATAAACTTTACCTAACAAATCATTGCGATTTGTATGTCATGCATTAAGGGGGGCTGACCAGCTTGAACAGCTATTGTCCAAACATAAGACCACAACATTTAAAAGACATGTAATCGTGATTTTATGAGTACAGAGCTATGGTATCTCTTAAATAGTGCTTTAAAACTTGGATATCTTTGTCAAATGGGCGCAGTCATATTACCTAATTTGCCGTACAAATACAATCTCCCACATTAACACCAGACTGCTCCTGAAATGAATTGTTCTGTCGTCTGCAGTAAAATATGCAGTTTATTCTCGATCGAGTGATGTCACAAACAAAACATGATCAGTCTTTTATTGGATGTATTGTTTGTTGTGATGAGTAATATCGCTGTTACGTTCCTTCGAAACGATTTTGCCATGCTATCATATATTTCTATTTGAGGACGTTCGCAGCATCTTTCCTCTCAATTATATTGTCACGGGATGTTTTATATGGTGGTTTCTTGGCGTATAAATACTGTATGTATTTTCCTGATATTGCTCATTGAATATTTTGCGTTGTTCGAAGGATGTCTTCATTACTTTTAATACTTCCTATGATATCTCTGCTTTCTTTTAATGAACGTCATATATGTTGCTTATGTCTTATATACAGACACTCAATCACAGGCACACAATCTAGCTCTTATGCCAAGAGTTACATAAAACACTCTGAAAGAGTATTGTTTCTCAAGAATTGAATTGTTTATGACTGTACAGCATAGTAACGGAATGCTTGTTTTTAGAAAATTGCAGATGTTGATGGTTTGGGAATTGCCCTAGCAGCCGAGTGGACAGACTGATGTTACTGGAATATATATATATATATATATATATATATATATATATATATATATATATATATATATATATATATATATATTATAAGTTTACATTAGAAGGTTTAGCATTAATTGCAAAGAGGATGTAAATGGCTTCCATCACTATTGGGATAAACGCCGTGTTTTCAGGACATCGTGGTTCCAATTTGTCATTTGTTGCACTATCACACTCCCCTTGCAGCAAACATAATGCTGAGTATCACACAACATTTTCTGCGAGGTAATGAAATAATATTCATCCATCCATCCATCCGTCCGTCCGTCCGTCCGTCCGTCCGTCCGTCCGTCCGTCCGTCCGTCCTCCTCCTATAGTCTCCTCGTATTTTATCATCATCCATTTACTCATCTCGTATCGTGGTCATGTCGATCGTGGTGGTGGTCGTGGATCGTCCGTCTGTGTGTCTGTCCGTATTCTACCTCCGTCCGTCTGTGTCGTCGTCGTCATTGTCTGTCCGTCTGCAATCCGTCGTCCGTGCGTCGTGTGTGCAACAATGCAAATTGGACCACGATCCGTCCTGTCCGTCGTCGTCTTCGTCCCATAGTGATCGTCGAAGCCGTCTCGTCTCCGTCTTTGCAAGTCATTCTAATCTAACCTCATATATATATATATATATATATATATATATATATATATATATATATATATGGATGGATGATGGATGGATGGATGTATGGATGGATGAATATTATTTCATTACCTCGCAGAAAATGTTGTGTGATACTCAGCATTATGTTTGCTGCAAGGGGAGTGTGATAGTGCAACAAATGACAAATTGGAACCACGATGTCCTGAAAACACGGCGTTTATCCCAATAGTGATGGAAGCCATTTACATCCTCTTTGCAAGCATTCTAATGCTAAACCTTCTAATTGCAAAGTTCAGGTGAGTGACATGTACATTAATGTGATATTATTTGGGTAACGTGAATACAATATTATAATTATATATTGTTATTTTATATTAAGAATATAATTATATCTCTCACTTTTTCCTCAAGATGTAATTTCAATGTAAAACAGATCAACAATTACGTTGTTCGTTATGTGTATAATATATATATATATATATATATATATATATATATATATATTGTCATTTTATGTTAAGAATGTAACTGTTACTGCAACTGGTCAGGACGTTGCATTAACGATTTATTTAATTATTGACATGTTTATGTTGCAGTTACACATTTAAGGAAATTCAGGAAAACGCACACCCGATATGGTGTTCCCAGCGCTACGCAGCCATTATGGAGTACCATGGTCGACCACCACTGCCTCTACCTTTCAACGTGATCTATTACATCGTCCAGTTGGTTATGTGGTTGTTCAAAGTAGGAAACAAGGACTCTGAAGAAAGCAGTCCATTCCGTGCGTACAGCTTGATATATTTGTTACAATGATTTAAAATGTGTTTCATTGTGGTCGCGTAGGGGATTGTTCATATTTGTCAACATTTTTAATGCGGACCTCCCCAAAGAGTACACTAAAATGCTGATTGTTGTGACTAATACGTACCAACGACAGTTGTAAGCGTACGGAAGCAGGTGTCATAATAAACACCAAAAGGTAGTACAAGAAGTATTAATTTCCCACGGACGCCACGCAAATATTGTTGAAGTGGTGATGATTATATGTAGGACTATGAACGACGTAGTCTTATTGATTGGAAAACAAAAGAAATATTACAGTTTGTCATTTTTTTATTCATCTGTCCAGTTTACCCAAACAACTTTCTCATACACACATTTGTGTGTATGTATAGTGTATATATATATATATATATTAAAACATATTATATATGATATATATATATAATATATATATATATATATATATATATATATATATATATATATATATATATATAATAAACACACAAGTGTATATATATATATTATATATATATATATATAACTATATGTATATATTATACAGAATATGAAAGCACGACATGACGATAATTTATAGTATGATGTATTGCAACAGGGGCATGCATGTGTAGTCATCATGTAAGTATACCGACATTTATTATGGATTTATTTATCATGTGTTTAGTATTTACTAATAATAGCACAGGTATTATATGGAGAAAAAATACGTTTTTGTGGCCTTTTACGTATTTTATAACTGATAATGACATTACTGAACTGTTGTATGCTGATGTTGTTGTAGTTGAAAATAAAACATGAACGCAACCATAAATGCAGCTGTATTGATGGCAGGACAGGAAACGGGTTTTGTTGTGTTCTAGGTAAGAACTACTCGAAACGTCTGAACAGGGAGTTGGTTATATGGGAACACATCCGCGCAAAAGAGTACACACGTCAGATGCAGTTTGACATCCAGCACAGTCAGGAGACGAGGTGAGAAAATACTAGAGGTATTCCTCGTGCAGTCATTTCACGGTAAAGTTGCACTATTCCCAACAAGGCATTGCCATTGGACAAGTACAGGCCCACAAAATTAAATGTGAGAAAATTAGCTTCAAAGTTTGGCTTTCTGCTTAAATAAATTACGCGTAAAGTACAGGCGTGATGTTGTTCATTTTAATTTTGAATGGCAAATATTTGTTAACTCATTTAGAAGTGTGTAAGCTCCTACTATTATCATTTGTTTGTCTTTACTTATTTGTTTTATATTATTCACATTTTAAGTTTTGTAGGGTATGGTAATTTATTTTAGTTTTGTACTGAATATTATTGCATATTTGAACTCGTACAATGGATTATCACATTACGGTCACCTTTGTAATACAGCCATTTCGTAATTAAGGTCACTTATGGCAGCCCCAACTGATTTCTATAACAGTAACGTATATGAAATTAGTCACTTTAATATTAAGAAAACCATTCTGACATCTTAATCAGTTATACATGCCTAAACACAACCTTGTCAAATCTTGCATATTATCTTCTAACATATTTATCTCGTATTGTGCCCTTTGAACTTAAACGCTGGGTGTTATGTCTTTTATGTGTTTTAATATACAGTTATGGTGATGTTAAATGAACAAAATGAATTGAAACACGTTATAACCATCATTAACTGATTCGTATTTGTGAGCATACAGTTGAATATTAAAACTAAATATTTATTGCCACCGAATTTCAGTGGGTACTTTAATCTTCTCGTAACTCATTATTACATTAGTGGCTCAAACACTGGTTTGCATAAATTATATTTCAAACATAACCCTTTCAGTTCCTTGGGGATAAATAGCCGTGATATACGATTGTCTAGTGGTGTATGCAAACACTTTTACAGGTTTGCTTGCAGAAGTATGATAATTGATTTGTTTTTGTGTGTGTGTGTGTGTGTGTGTGTGTGTGTGTGTGTGTGTGTGTGTGGTGTGGTGTGGTGTGCTGTGTGTGCGTGTGCGTGTGCGTGTGCGTGTGCGTGTGCGTGTGCGTGTGTGTGCGTGTGTGTAAATATAAGTGATGTATTTATTTTATCTGGGATATGAGATCAAATTAACTTATTAGTGGTCATCGCAAATATAGTGTTGTGTTATGCAAAAGGGCATGCGCTCACAAATGCAAACTAACTATCAACAGAGTTGTGTGTGAATTTTATGTATGGTTATGCAATCAAAAGCAACAATGTGATATTTATCCAAGAAGATGTGTGATGTAATTTAACTGATGTATATATTTATCCAGGATATATACCAAACTATCTTATGTGTAGTTGTCGCAAATATAGTACTGTGTTAAAACTAACCAGAAATATTAAGACAATGCTGTTAAAGTTAGTCACATAATATGCCACATATACAATTATCCGCAATCATATATTTACAAGTTTCAGGCGCACAAGACTGCATGCTCAAATCTGTGTATCAAGTTAAAATGTAGATACAGTTTGTCTAAAAACAAAATAGACATTCTGTAATGCTTGTTAACATAGCGTAATGTGATATTTGTGAAATTGCCAAGCAATATTTACATATTGTTGACATTTTAAGTGTATATTAATTCTACATTACCACTGTCGTTGTATGTAAAGTTGTAATTATCGACTGGTGTAATCACACGTATAAAGTATTATTAAATAGCATGGGTATTCGCACTCGGCATTCGAAGTCATTCGAATGTAAATTGTTCCACAATAGCTGTAGCGTGCCAAGAATATAGACCACTGGCAACCAACTGTAATTAATTGATACAGAGGTTGCTTAGCAAAACCCATTAAGGGCTGCCTAAAAACGTGTTTTTCGTCATATGGTTTGTTGAAATGTTGTGGTTTCAGAAGATTATCTTTATGACGTAAACCTAAGGGAAAGTTGCTAAAAATGTCAAACGTGTGCAGCAATGTTTGCTGATGGAGATGCAATGTCGAAGTAGTAATGTGATTCACACGTTTAACCTTTATCAACATTGTTGGCAAATTTAGACGGAAGTCTTGCGCGTAATTGTGAATGTGACATAAACAAACTGCGATGTTTGTTTACGTCACTAAACAACGTTTGATACATCATTGACATGACACTTCCGTCAATGTTATCTTGTGGTGACCTCGGCTTCAGTTTAGTACCATACAGTTTCATATCTGGATGCGCACACAATGCAAATACGTAGTGTAGGTTTAGTTAATTTGCTAAGTTGGAATATTAAGATTGGTTTATAAAGACCAGAACTAGCTTGCTTGTTGCTCAACCTACCAGCACTTGCTTTTCATGTTGCTTCAAGTGAGACTGCAACTGATGCAGATAATTGGATTATATCCGTCAAATTAATCATGTGTCCATATAAAAGTGGAAAATGTGAATAAAATAGCGTATGACATGTGCTTTGGCATGAACATAGTGGGTTTGTTAAGTTCAACGCCTCATGGACATGCACTTGGTCTTGTTACCATATTTGTCAGTGACTATCAAGTAATGATTTTAGTTATAATGCTGTGACTTGTGTGTGCCAACATTATTTGTATATGTACAACATTGTGGTAATGCAATAAACTATTTTTAAACGGCATGTTTTTTTGTGTGTACCTTCATTCGTATTTTTGACATACGAACAATTACGTGGGGAACCTATACGTCAGGGTGCATGATGATAAAACCGACGCTATAAGATACGAGTTTCCCGGATGAAACCATTCGATTACCACCTACACTATGACATCGTAATGTTTAGAACAGGTTGTACATTTCGCACAATTTCAGTCGGATTAAAAAGGGCCAATCACAAAACCCAATCTGAGAAAAGCAATTATCACTAACAAAGCCTCACCGTAATTATTCAATAGCTTTATCACAACGTGGAACGTACGAGTCTGTCGGGACGATCGTATCGAGTAGCGCCGGTTTTTGACGCTGAGACAGAAGGGTGCGTTGAAAACATGGCAGATTTGTTCACGTGTGCATGCCTTTCACCGTGCTTTTCAATGCATGAAAGTTGGAAGGTCAACTATAATTGAATTACTAATGTTGCCATAAAAATAGTGTATTAGTGCATATAGTGGAAGCGACGACTCGGTGTGAGGAAGCGAGATTTCATTTCTTACTCTTTGATCAACGAGTTTGCCATTTTCATTTTTCTGATGTGGAGATAGTTGGGTACTTTCCATGTCTTAAAATCGCAAACAGTGTTACTGGTTAGGCGGCTGTGCCCCCGTAGAAAGATGATTTACTCTCAGGCCAACGATGAAATAACAAATTAAATAACGATTCGGTTATCAGAAAATACTATACTAATAAACCTAATCAACATTAAAATAGTATTGAAACATGTCGCACTGTTCTGCCTCCCGTTATAGATAACCGTATTTGCATAAATCAGTGGTGCCGCATGGCGGACAGTGATTGATCTATGCTGGTTCTTTGTTAGACATTGAGCGTCTCCCAGATGGCCGTAGTGGGACTGCCATTTTGTGATTCTGATATGTTGTAGTGCAAAACCTGTAATACTACTAGTATGGATGGTCGGTTTCAGGATGGCTGGCTTCATGTTATCTGGAAGTGGAATAAGAGTATAGTACATTACACACAGTGCTGAGCGACAAAACATTGCTCTTTACAAAATAAGTATGTTTAGCCTGCTGTCTACATCCCGTTGCTGAAACGACAGAATAATAAAATGCACATATGGAAAAAGTTGAACTAGATGCAGTTGGGCGCATAGAATCAGCATAGAAAGTAAGCTGCCACCTCGGCGCAAGTCGAAGACAACCTAGGCTTAGGTAGCCCAGGCTCCGTGAGGTGGCAGCACTTTCAAGCCCCTCAACTCTGCCTGGGAAACTAATGTTCTGCATTTGTAACCGCCAGGGCGGTCTTACCCCAGATTAGGGTAGAGAACTATGAATATAAAATTAAAATAACGATATACTTTTACAAGATAATGATATCCTATGAAAAGTATTCAACACTGAACTTACATTAACACAAAATAAATAAAAATTAAAATTTACAGTTGTTTATAAAATAAGAATTACGGCAGGAGTAACCAATATCCGGGAGGTGGCAGCATTGTTTAGCCCCACACGGATAGCATAGAAATTTAATAAGGATAATTTTTTTCAAATAATGCTGTATTATAAAAACTATTCAAAGTTAAACTTATATTAACACAAAATAAATAGAAATACAAATTTGCAGTTGTTTATAAACAAAATTGAAATTACGGCAGGATTAACCAGCATCCGTGAGGTGGCAGCATTGTTTAGATCACGCGGATAATATTCAAAAGCCGGCAGAATCACCAGATTGTCTTCTCGGCGTAGTTATGCGGCCGACCGACAGTCGGTTAAGCGAAACTAAGGCTTAGGCTGCCTTAGTATTGCAGTTAGATTCGGAAGTTAGAGGCAGCCGTAGAACGTTCGGAAGTTAGAGGCCGTAGAACTTGAGGGATGATTGAAGGTAAATAATTGGTAGAGAAATACATTGCTGAACTCATAAATGAGTACATTAAAGAACAAGTTAAATTGCACGCCAGCCATTAATCTCCCAGTCTCATACGCCCTCGTCGTGTCTATGAACCCGCCCGCTCAGTCGTAGATCCCGTCACGTAACGCAGCCCCAGTAAACACAAGCCATGCGTCTGCAATGATAGACGTTCCCAAGTATTTGGCAGGTCGTGAACTGGTGACGTCGGAACTGTATCAGTTTGACGACCATCCTGAGAACTTTAGGGTTTGGCAGTCGTCATTCGTGAACTCGATCAGAGATTTGGACCTCACACGTAATGAGGAGCTGGATTTGCTGACCAAGTGGTTGGGGAAGGAATCATCTAGTCACGTCAGCAGGCTACGTTCAGCGCATTTCAACAACCCCGGTGTAGCCCTCAAGTCAAGGTGATCTGATTAATTGAGCGTGTCGTCTCTCCAGAAGAAATCGAAAATACGATCAACTTCTATATAGTCTTCATGAGAAATGGATATCCCACAGCTCCAAGTTCAAAAACTAACACAACGCCAGATTTATTCCATTCTCGTTCTTCATGGAGGTTATATGCCATGAAGCCCGCACCAGAAATGATCCAACCTCTCTCTCTCTCTCTCTCTCTCTCTCTCTCTCTCATTTTCTATCCAGTTAATCATACCATTTCCTACACTACGGGCCTTTAATTTAAGTAGTCATCTTTGATGTGGCAAGGCTTTTTTTATAAATCTAAATAGATTATATCTACTTGTGATCCTTCATCTACCCATTTTGTGACATCTTCCAAAAAACATAACATAATATTTGTTAAGCATGACTTCTGTTTTTGTATTTATCAAGTTTCTTTTAACAAAAATAGCAATGATTATGTTATGCCTATTAACTGTATTGTAATATTTGTTATATAAATTTGCCACACAAGCTAATTAATTTAAAGTACGTGTCGCTAAACAGTTCCCTCTTCCGGGATTTGGGTCACAAATTTGGAAGCACCCTCATAAATCCACTCGACAACGGTTTTAAAACAGTTGCTGCAAAAGCTAATCACGTGGTGGTAATCTTTGCGGCCTCAGTTCAACATTGATCGTAGAAACTTCTCGAAAGATTCCAACGTTCTACAGGACAAACAGACACTATCTAGAATAAAAACAAGTCACGTATGTTTCTCGTTGTTTATTACAACAACCAGGATCGTATTACGTCTAAAGGTGCTATCTGTTCCGCGCAGTAGGCTGTGCTGTGTTGGACAATAATGGACGTCTAGGCAACGCTTGGATTGCTAATACTAACAGTGGCAATAGTACAGTTGTTTAGTGTACATAACCCACACTATCCATCTGAACATGTCACCATCCCTTTGTAGCATAACCACGTACTGTACAGCTAGGAATTGTGCGTCTAACAGTTGTCGTTTAATATTTGCATCCCAATGTATGACAATTCCGTGGTCTGCGAAAACACGCGATGTACGTATTTCACAGTACGGCACTGAAGTCTCATCAGCCGCCATATCGTTTTTATTCTATTTTGCTACATTCATTCGTGACACGACCATCAACGACTCGAATTATGTCATTATTTCGCATACGGTCGTAACTGCCACAGCAGAAACCTCCTTTGAACATTGTGTAGGTATTCACCCAATAAAAACTCATCTAGAAGGTGGTAACTAGTATGCACATAAGTTATTATTTTCAAACCGTTTGCGGATTGCAGTAATTTTGACTTTAAATAAAATACGGATAACGATGCGGGGGGCAGTTGTGTATGGTCTAGTTAAATATCGCTCAAAACGGACCGGGAACAAGATTCATTTGCGTGCCCTACAGCAATTGCGCGTGTTCGTTGTTGCACTTGAAGTTTTGTTGTAAATATGCTGCCTTGTAGTTGGTAGAACAAGATGCTGTGGCGTTTATCTTACGTAAGGTGTCGAGTCTCATTGTGCGGAAGTGTTGAGAAGCTCACTTTATAATGTGCAGTTAATACACACAAAATGTGTTCACATGTGATAACCTTTAACAACCCATAGCAAAACTCTATCGAATATTCTATGACAAACATGACTTAGGATTGGATGTGCAATTCTACAGAATATTCGACATTATGTAAACTGGTGTGAGTTTCCTATAGAATTCTATAGAATGTATTTTTTACCATAGAATACTATTTTTCTCTACATAATACTAGACTCATTGTCATTTTGATTAACGTAGAATACGACTTACTACAGTAGAATTCTTTAGAAAATACTTAGATTTTTAATTCGTTTTACAAAATGAATTGTTGATGTTTAATATGGTCATTAAAGTGTTTTGAGTTTTTAATATTCTCTACATTATAATGATATCGAACATGCAATATTCACTCATTTTCGTGTCATTTACAATACAACAGCAGACGGATTTCTTTACAATATTCTGATTACAGAAATCTACACAATATATAATAAAGCAAATGTTACCATTAGTCATGATCATACTGCTCCATAGATACCCATATCAAAACAGGAATACTATGTACAAGGTTGTTCTCTGTTCTACTGTATGCAGATACTCTGGCCAGAATAAAAGAGCAAAATCAAGAATGGAAAGAGATGTCCAAGAAGCATAGACTGATAATGAGCCTGGAGAAGTAGGAAATAATGTTGGTTGGAAAACGGAGAGAGGACTTGACCGGACGGACGTCAAGCAAGTGAAAGGTTTAAATACCTAAGAGGAATTGTTACGCATGACGGGAATACAGAGGTAGAGGTCTAAAACAGGCAAACCTAGTCCGGGCGACGTCGTTATCAGTTGAACGAACTGTAAACACGTAAGGCAAAACACTTCCAATTTTGTCTACTTCCCCGACCCTTTGAACCTGAGTCATAAGTCTTCGTGTGCGAAATTGAGACCAACATGTCACAAATTAACCCGTTCGGTGTCGGGTTTGCTGGCAGGCACGAGAAATTGGTGTGACGAAACGTGCGTGCTACTAACCAGAAACACGTTTATTTAATTCGCGTGCTTCAGTTGTCGAGTTATATGATACTCATCCCGCAGACACATTTTGTTGAAAAATGGTTTCTCGCTCTTACAGAATTACACAGCCATAAGGGTCATTGTTACAAACAACAATACACCATTTATTATACAAACACTATTTAATGTAAAAAAAAACTAAATAAAATGGCAGCAGTTATGCAATATGAGATGCGAACTTCCATAAACATGAACAACCTTTACACAAACACAAATATTTTGATACATGAACCTGTAAGAATAACACCATCATCAAATCGTGCCCGTCAAAGAACCCGAACTAGGGGCTACTGACTACACAAGTAGTTCTGGCATTTCGACAATTGACCACGTGGAACTACCGGTCGACGTGTTACCCAATCAAATAACCTTTTTTCGATTTTGTGGAATTCCACACGCGAATTTGTATTGCCTACAATAGCCATCGTCGTTGTATAGGCGGATATTAACAAGCATGTCCTGGACTGTTTCCTGGAATCACGTGAAGAAGAAAAAAGGGTAATGTACCAATGATTTCCCGCATTTTCCATATATTACGTGAACAAATTACAAGGGGTATTGCATTACAGTTGTCGCCTCTCGTTAGATTGTCGTGGCGGGATCTGCTTTAGCACGCGATGTGTAAGCAATGGAAAAATAACGCAATAACGTCGAGTAAATTAGACTATCTTGCAGGAGAAACGGACCAAGAGTAGTCCCCTGCCGCAAGGTTTCTACTAGGATCGTGGCAGAAACTGGTGTAGCATCTAAATTTATTTTACTAGAAATATATAATAATTATTTATTAACTGACTATTTCAGTCTGATAACACATAACCGCAAGACCTCTCGATGTTTGCAATAAAAACACAAAGAAAACATGCATCCATCACAGTAGCATACAATGTTAAGAGGTTTGGTCGATATCGAACGGACAATCCAAACTGTTCATTGCGCGTGCGCATGCAGGCGCAGTAAGCAAACCAGATTATCGGTACGGGTCTACGTCGGCGGCAGTGATCGCCGTGGTACATACGTCGGACAAGGATAAAGCAGTGTCCTATTGCCCCCTTGGTGGAAGATACTTCCCTTCAGCCGACTTCAGTTCCTCCTCATTCTGCAGGCGAAATATCTCCGACACGGGTGAAACCTGGACATCACAAAATGGTCACCTTTATTACATAACCGTACCACGCCAAAACACGGAACTGTCGACCTGATTTCTATTCGACTACTTGGCTCAGTCCCCTCAATATTACCTTCCTTCCGACGCCAATTATTGGGAACTGTTATCAAGAATATTATGCAAGCAATTGACAAGAAAACCCTGTTGAAGGCATTTATAGCGCACGGATAGCGCCATTTTAAGGAGCCTGATGCCCCCAATGCCCTCTCTTCGTAATCCCCCAGAGAACATAGTTTGCACCGCCGAATTTGTCTTAGCGCCTGTAACTACCAAATATGCTGCACAGTAATCTGTACGGGATTACAACAGTTCACTGCGCCTGTATGGCACCGTAAACTCTCGACATGTTACATCAATCTACCTCCGTGAGATTAGATAGACAGATAGTTTATTTTCGGAATAGAATAATTCATACAAACAAATATAATCAACAAATATAGCAATAAATTATATAATACACGATTCGAGGCTGGCAACGGAGCCATTTAAGAAGGCTGTAGCCAGTAAAACTTTAAGAAAACAAACTGTACAATATAGTAATAATTTAACGTGTTGCATCAGGATTAGATTTCTATATTAGACCCGATTTGAGAAATTTTACAACAGTAATATTCAATAATAAGTGTACACATAAATAATATTGCAGACATATAATTACACCAACACCAACGATAACTAGAATCTGATTACACATGTGAATATATATTTCATAATTTACGTGATTAAAATTAAGGATATGCTACGTGTGCTGCATAATGGAATTAAGGTTTTGTTAGATCTTCATACCCACTTACCATAATTAATTTTAAAGATAACGCAAAACGTCTTAGGCTGTGTTTGCTGAATGCAGGTTGGAATTGCATTCCAAATCACCGGACCTATACGTAACAAACTGTTTGAGGATAACAATTGCCATCTCACCTTTCCCTCGATGTCGAGCAGCGACTGTTTGTCGTGTATCTCCCGACATACGTCCTGCATGGCGCGCAGGCTCGCTCGCAGGTTGTGATTGGCCCATATCGCAAGCGACACTCCGATTTCTCGGAATAGGTCCGTCGGCGCCTTGTAGTATTTAGTCGGTACGATCACGATAGGACCCTGCCGATGAAGATGGTGTTTTAATGCAGTATCTTCACATATATATATATATATATATATATATTTATATATATATATATATATATATATATATATTTATTTATTATTTATAAAATAACGCGTGTGTATACCATAAATATATACACACACAAATACCATATACCACATTATATGTATAATTATATATACACTGTATATATATATATATATATATATATATATTATATACATAAGTATATATATATAATATATATATATATAAATATATATATATATATATATATATATATATATATATATATATATATAATTGCGGCCAGTCAACACACAGATAGCATACATCACACTAAATAATAAAATATTTCTGAAGGAAACCAACGTTTTGTGAGGTAAAAAATAATATGTCTGACACATATGCATTCAAAATAACAAACGCTCTACGACGGCCCAGTGGATAATTCAAGATTATGTTCTTTTGTCGTGAGTTTGCATCCACATGAACGAGTCATACAGACCTTGTTGTCCCATTCTCCCATGAACTCCACGATGTCGTCCGGTTGGCTCTTCTTACTATGGATCAAGATGGCGTCCGCACCTGCAAACAGAACGCCGTCTTGCAGTAGATAACATGCCGTACGTGCTGACTGCAATGGGAAAAATCCAAGCAACAACAGCAGTGCTGTTATAAGGATACTTTCTTGCTCTGTTTATGACTATAGACCTCGCAGGTAATTGTAAACATAAAATTTCCAATAGTAACCAAATTGGACCGTCCATTTGGAATAAAAAAAAATAAGTTAGCTTAATATTCCACAGTGAACAAACTGCCGACAACTTTAATAAAATTTTCTGCTGTGCCTGTAAATGTGATGCTATTTTTTATACCTGATATAATAAACTAGTTGCAGTTTACTGACGTGTAGTAAGTTATAAACATTATTTTCAACAGAAAGAATTGGGACCCTGTATACATCCCGTATAAATATTTTAGCAATTTCGTCCCTTGAAGACATAGATACACGCCAATGTATCACACCAATTTATTGACCTATTGAAAATGTTTTTGGGGATAAAGGTTAGGTGAGTTGTCTCGATCCAATCCAACTTTTTGGATCGTTAGAATATTTTATATTTACAAAGAACCAAATATTTCTTATTCTATAAACCTGCTGTTATTACAGTAATAATAAAAATACAGTTTATTTGTATAGCGCCCGAATCAATAGCATTGCTATCAGGCGCTTTACATGCATGCACAAATATTAGTTAAAATTGGATGATAAGGTAGTAAAATAAAAATGCGTTGCAATAGGCATATATATATATATGTCACACTACCTGCTTCTCTGTAGGCGTTCGCCCGCCGAAGCGCCTCTTCCATGCCGTGACCAGCTATGAGCGCCTCTACACGAGCGATGACGCAGAAGTCAGGGTCCTGTTGCGAGTCCTTGCACGCCTGCAATGGCATTAAGTATAATTCACTCATCCGGTGTTGGCTAGATCTGCTACCGAGTCTCAACACAATATAACTGCACACTATATGTGTGGTATCGTAATAATAGTTTACTGACACTAGCAAAAACAAATATCTTCTCGAACGTAAACTTAGTCGATCATAAATGATACACGAACACTCAAGGGCCGATTTCACACTGAGCAGATGAGGTTTACGTAATTGGATGTAATAAACTAGACAAAGCGAAAGCAAAACAATTCGTAACCCGAAAGAAGCCGGGAAGGTCCGAAGTGAGACTGTGTAGATGCTAGGCGCCAATTCAGGAAATGTCAACAACTATCTTCATGGTATTAGTTTGGAAACATATTTATGCCCATACCAAATAGCACTGTATTTAATGTAATTGTTATAACACAAGACTTGCCACAAGCACAAAGTATGAAAGAATGAAATACCTTATAGGCCTAACCACGGGATGCCAACAACTGAGTTCAAAATGTCCCGAAGTTATCCGAGATAGGCCAACAATTTCCATAGGTTTTTTCCAGAGGTTTTCCAAAAGATTCTGACGACAGATTACCGGGTCTGTAAGTACGCATACAGGCACGGGTCGTCATACACCCTAACCTCCCTTGTGAGTCCATTGTCATGTCCACTCACCTGTATCTTCAGAGCGAACTCGTTCATGTCCGCCAGTGGCTGGGCTCGCCCCTCCAGCAACGAGTTAGTCTTCGGGAACAGTTTGTCCTCTATGCAAACCCCTGCATATCGTGGAGTCAATGATATATGATTTAATGTAGGTTGTTCGTTCACGTATACACGCTCTCACTAATCCACGGCAGCACTCATGTACATGTGCACATCCTCACTTATATAAATATATATATATATATATATATATATATATATATATATTTATATGAGTGAGTAGTGCAATGTAATATATATATATATATTTATATATATATATATATATATATATATATATATATATATATATATATTCGGCCACTTTTTTTCATTTAAAAACAAAACGCTATATACGGTTACACCAACATACGTGTGAGGTCAAAAGCCAGACTTTAATATTTAACATCTATCTCCTTAACAGTGATCTTGAATCATTGAAACACTCCCTGGAGAAGTCTGCCATGCAGTAAATTTTGTTTTGTGATGTAAATGAAAGCTTGCTTTTTTAATCTTCTTAAATTTAACAAATAATGTTATTTAATTGTGCCTCTTCATTGTGACCTCACCATCTTAACGGAATAATCATGTGGACAATCAACTAGTAGTACCTGCGATGCCCCTGTCTTCCAGCTTGCGCACGAGTCTGCGGGCGTTGTTGAAATTTCCATAGCCCGTGTCGGCGTCAACGAGGATTGGAATGTCTGGCGCCGCGTCGCTCATGAACTCGAGCGTATCGAGCACCTGGGTCCACGACGCCTCGTTGCAGTCTCGGACCCCGAACTGCGCTGATATCGACAGGCCGCTCGCCCAGATGCCCTTGAAACCTGCACATGTCTAACCGACTTAGTACAGCTGTATACTGACAACGCCTGACAGGGCTGAGAATTAGGGCGATTTGTCACGAATAGCTTCCGTACATACCCATGTAACAACAATGGAGAACAGTTGATACAGTTACAATGTGTTAATGTCTTAAAATGTGGGTGTCTGATTCAACGTTTTTGTTTATTAATAAATGTAAGGTTCCCAGGCCTACAATTAACACGTTGAAAGTATAATGTTCCCTAGACTGTGGTTAGTTACGTAATATTCGCGACTTGAACGTTTGCCATCCGAAACCCGGTCAAACGGTTAAACAGATCCAGTTGCAAAGCAATCTGTATTAGCAATATAGGACTTATCTTCAATTCCCTTTGATGTTCAAAGATATTGTTCCACGTACAACCTAGCATACTTTGTGTTTGGCTCGAGTACAAATGATCTACATATCTAGCTATTTACCGAACAAAAATGATCAACCCATCTATTTATTCCCCTTACAGATGATCTCCACGTGACGCTGACGTCATATATGATGACAACAGGGATAAAAGCGTTGACGAATTATCTTTACAGTAGCAACATGTTTTGTCTTGCCCCAGTTGTGTCCCGAACGGAAAACATTATTCTTATGACAATAAGATTGCAGAAAATGTCATATCCAGAAATATATATATAAATACCATATAGGGTGACATAATAATATGCATGCAGCTAACAGCTATGCATACGGTAATTTGAATATACCTGTTTCCTGCACTATCTTTGCGCTGAGTCCGTTGTGTGCTTCCATGATAAATTCAAGTTCTCTCGAGTTGAGCATATGTTTCAGGGTCGAAGATCGCTATAAAATAAATAAACGAAAAAGAGGACACGCATCAGTATTAATATGAATATTGGTAATTTCGCACAAAATGTAATCATACGTTTCACTGCTGAAACATAACATTCATATATGTAGTTACAGACTGCATAATATAACAGACGAACAGAGACAACTTCAAAATATTAGATATTCAATTAACAACGGCGAACAGAACTCAAACGAATGTTTTGAGACAAAAAATGCAATAATGTACAGTAATAAACATATCACATCATAAAATCAAATTAAATATTAAGTCAGCTGTTGTTAAAACATCATTTAAATAGAGTCGCGCCAGTTGCATCGCATTTAGCTGCCGATTTTGTCGTTCACATTGTAATAAATGAATACGTCGGTTTTGCATTCAGATTGTTCATCGCCATAAAGACCAAGCGACTGAAGCATGCTTCCTTTCTGTGTGTATCTCGTTTAGTGTTTGCATATACAGCGTATCGTGGTTTTACTTCTCAGTTCTGTTTAACAATTAGGACTATTTTCTTGGCAACATAGTTATGCGGATTATCTCAATTCACACAGCAGGTACTGGATCAAAATACTTTATTTGTTTTAGTCGTTGACAAATTATGAAACCATCGGTAACGACGACATACCTTGTGCGGCTCTGGAGTTACCGGAGCTCTCGATGTCGCAACTGTTGCCATTGTCGCCTTTGTGCGAACGGGTGTCTTTGGTTGAGCCGCAACGGACTGGAAGACTGAAGCGGAACCACATATATTTAGAAAATACGGACTTCAGTAGCAATGTTCGATTACTATAGTGTATTTGTTTTTCACGTCACCATCTTAATATCGTTTAGCTAATCAAAACATATATTTAATTGCTGCAAACCCCATAACCAATTGTTCAGTTGCAGTTAACATACTGCAAAGCCTAGATATTAGACGATTAATTTATGTATTATACCACGTAATTGCTCAGTGGGTCAAGACCACTTAATGCCCGCCAACTTATGCAATACTTTGTTATTGAAATGTGTTGTTGACTAGATTATATAATATGATGACACTTTCCCTAAACTGCCAAGCATTGTCTTGACGCTTCTTGAAACGTGCAATTGTTTATCTCTTCTTGTCTTCTGCCTATGGTTGGCTCATCACTGTATGTTAGCGTTGAGTTGTCGTTCTCTAGAATTACTGAGTCCACTACACGTTTACCGTCTGTGTGGGATCTTTTACTTCCCCAGACAGGAGGGACCACCGGCTTTTAGTGTCTCTTCCGAAAGACACAGGCTATATGAAATTAATGAAATTGCCAGAGTTCCGAAAAGGCGGCATGTGGGATTGAACTCCTCGACTGACAGTCCGGCGCTCTACCACGTGACCACTCCCCATTTCGGGACCACCGCTCCCCACTCGATTTTTGTAACTAATCTGAGAGTTGCAGTGGGGACCTAGAGGTGCGTGCCCCCTGAACCTTGGAATTTGACAATGGTAGCCTTACATGCCCTTTTGTGCCCCCGTCTTGCCAAAGCCTCTACTGGGGCGTTGCCGAATCATGACACTAACACACCGGGAGGGAGACGGGTATAGGTGCAGTTGAAATTGTTTCGCCGCTTCGCCGGCGTCACATATTTGTATTTATACAGCCTGTATAGGCCGCTTAAGCAATTCCGAAATAAAAACACCTATACCTACACCTGACTAGTTTTCTTTAACGGAGCGCGGCGAGATTTATGTCAACTCTGTGCAGTTACCATTGATTATATTGTCGCAAACTCGAGTTTTTTAACAGCTGATCGATATTCATAAAATCATCATTACTTTACTTGCCACCCGAAGTGCGGCGAGATTGATGTCTCCGTTGTGTAGTTATCATTGGCTGTATTTTCGCAAATTCAGATTTTTTTAAACAGCTGATCGATATTTATATTATTACGCTACATGCCGTCAAGTTGCAAAAAGCGCCGGCAAAACGAGACGTTGTGCCTTGCAAAAACAACGCAATATTTACACCGCCGGCGTATTTAGGATCGCACATAGGAGCAAGCCGAGGGTAGTGAAGCAAGTCATCAATTAATTCAGCCTAGCGCCGCAACAGGACCGTTGTATGTATGAAAAATGGTAAAGCTAAGACGGGAACATGATCCAACGGGCCAAAGTCTACACCGAGTACACCACACAATCACATATTAGTCGTTCCAGTGAGCCTCTAGCAATCACTCATGACACAATAGTGACAACAATGAGAAATTGCCTTATGGCGGGTGGTTTACGTCTGATCTTGTACAGTCGGGTCCAGTCGTTCAGTCGGCGACTTATTTAATTGTTGAAAACCGCAGAACTAATTGTTCAGTTGCAATTAACATATTGCAAAGCCTAGGTATTAGTTGATTAATTTATGCATTACGTCATGTGAGTCAAAATCTCTTAATACCCGACAACTTATGCAATATCCGGCTATATGCAAGCCTCTAGTGGGCACAATTTAAGGTTTTTAGTGAAATGATGATATCCCAAGGTTTCGCTGTGCACATGCAATGCAGAGTTTGATGATAATCTTTGTATTGTCAAATCACTGATTTCGCAACACCGTGGCGAAGTGAAGATTAACATTACGTGGCAACCCAACTGTTATCGGCGAACAACAATGGACTTTGTGCAGTGCGACCAGTCTGGCCGGGTGCTTTAGGACATTCATTTATTGCATCCAATGACCGTTGGTGCTCCCAGCTTATAATAGGGCTGTGGGAAGCAGCAGTGCAGTGGCTAAAGTCCCGGACTCTCAGTCGAAAGAACCCGGATGCGAATCGTGCCGTATGCCGAGGAGTATAAAGTAAATTTGTTTTGAGCAGCTTTAATTACTAGATACTACGATATATAAGAATTGGTCGTTACCTGATCAGGTCCAACTGACGTCACTCTGTCTGTTGGTTGCACGTATTTGGAAAGACAGTGTTGGTATAAAAACAAATTAATCTGAAATAATTGTATAGATATGACCACGATAGGTACACGCATGTACTGTATGTTGGTGTATAAAAGAGGGAGGGATGGAGAATGTGTGTATGTGATAGACAAACGAATATGTAGATAGACAAACGAATGAAACAACTGACAAGTTAATTGTGTCAATGCTTACCATGTGGGGAATAATTATGTTTAACACACACACACACACACACACACACGCACGCGCGCGCGCGCACACACACGCACACGCACACACACCGATATAATCATAGGGAATATTTCGACACAAACATCGATAACGTTTCACTCTCGATAAAACAAATGCTTCCCGGTTCTCTTGCCATACGTGCTCAGAAGTTTGTTTTATTGAAACATATTATGCATACGTAGAAATGTTGACTCACCTGCCCGGACGGTGGAACTACAACGATAGGATGCCATCCCAGTGGTGCTTGTATGGTATACCGATTCCTCGACAAGTGAATGAAGCCACACGGAACGTAGACCGTTCGTTACTGAGGACGAAGTTGAGGTTGTGGCTGCTGGCTCGTGAATGACCAATCACGACGTGACACTTCGCCTAACTACCCGAAGCGACGGCGCTGTTGAAACGACGACGACTTCGACTGTTTCGAGAACTTTCTCCCGTGGAGTACCACACAACGGCGACGTAGCTTGGCACCCGCTGACGTGTTCTGGCTGTAGAGGGATTACGGTAGGTGAACGACCCGCGCACGCAATTACACATAGTCATGTTGTTGCTCAATTATAACACTCACACTTATGGACATGTGTTGTTATCAGCGGACGAATTACATTTAACTCGGTAGTTGTATAAACTACGAAAATTCATATGCATAGAGACGAGTGGGACAAAGCGTACCTGCCCGAAAAAATTTCACACCGACTTATTTCAGAAGATGTCGCCTTTATTCGGACTTTTATTGATGCGATCTACCAAACGATGCAATATAATATCAAACCATGTTTGTCAAGTTCGATTTTTGCAGAAATTGCATGAAAAGATGGGTATTCCAAATTGTTTTTAACCCGTGTCATGTCATTAAAACAGATATTTTAAACAGTTCCCAATAAAAGTACCTCAACTATAAATAATACTAAATAAACTTCCATATGTCACGTACATTTTCTTATGACAGGCATGATGAGAGCAATAATGTGACTTCTTTTGTAATTTAACGTTCAACGAAGAACAAAGCTCACCATTTATATTAAGCGTATCCTTACATAACGTATAATGGAAATGTTTTTGCGCAAACGAATTCATTTCTACAACTAGTTATTAAAATAACCTCCACTTATATGCCAACTGACTAATACATAGTCGCACGTCAGTTTAGCAAAAAGAAAATAGTTTTGGCTCTCTGCCAAAAGCACGGTTGTTGTACAATATGATCAATTCATCAAATTGGCAGTGTCATTAACATACAAAGCTGTTTATTTATAACTTCGTTGAACGACTCCTAGTGCGCTTAGTTCGTAATATGTGTGGTTTTTTTTAAATCTAATCGAACGTCTTGGGTATAACAAGTCTACAAGCGGTTTATGTTGTCACGCTTGAGTTGCTGCGAGTTAATCACCACCGGTAACGCTAGCCGCAGAATGATGCAACTGTCCATTGTCCGAATACTGGCATTAGTAAGGGATGACTTGGCCAAGCTCGAGTAGCATACTCAAGCGTGGACTGGACGCGTGGGCCCTACCTTGTAAGCTATTTTCTTCACTTGGGAAGCGCCGTTCTTTCGACTGACTGAAGTATATTTCTTGTTTTGTTCTATATATTGTTAGTATTTCTTTGTTTATTTCCAAGAGGAAAATAGAAGAAAAAAATACATCCAGTATACAGTAACATAAACATTTACACATGGAAATGGTGGAAGACAAATGTTCTGTACGTATTTATCACTTGCCCCAACACGATCACAACTTGTACAAGTGCATTAACCATTTCAAGTGTGTCTTGCAACAAAGTAAACGTTATATTATTTATCACAATGAAGTAGGCTTACATTTAAGAGACGTCCGCCACAACACGGCTGGATAAATACCCTAGACGTACTTTGCCCTGGTTTTTTTACTGAACTGTGTTCTGGGTTCAGGCCAAATTAAGAAATAGTAACTGGTAAACTTGTCCTCAGTTGTTTACTTTGCACTGCCCTGCACTGCAGATAGCAAGCCTGCCAGGATCACCGGACGTGGATCATCTCACTGACATCGAACTACAGCTTGTTCGTGAGGTTTCCCTTTTACACATAATGGTCTATCCTGTCTCATTTTAGGTCGCGTTATTATGTAGTCTGGAACTAACTGTTCGCATCATTATTGCATTGCGATTATCCCAATGAAAAGTCGTCAGGCATATCTGCCTATACGTATTGCTATTGGCTTCGTCTGATTAACTTTCCAATGAAATATTGCACGCAATAGGAGTCTATACAGCTCCAATGTTATACTGGCTAAACTAATATGTGAACAAGTGATCAACAGTTACACGTCAACACAGCTGTGAGAGGTTCATCACCGACCAATAGTAAGACCCTATCAGTTTCTTTCTAAACAAATCCCCTTAATCCAATGGCAATGCTTCGCACCGGATGTTTGATGAACAATAGGCGTTGTAACTGCAGTGAGCCAGAAAAGTTTGCAGCACAATTCGATCAAAGTGTTTTGGCAGTCTTTTAGTATGCCCATATGAGGAATCTGAGGGATGCTATCTTGGCACCCTTGAGCATTTTTTAAAACCTCTAGATTACTGACATTAGCTCATGTTCAATTTTCCTAAATAGCTCAGTTCTTATATCTATGCACACATTTAGGTGGAATGTGGTAGTGTTCGTGATGTTTTCGAAACTTATTTTAGTTATTTTTAGATAGTGTATTGCATTGCCTGCCTTAAATAATATGCATTTTAAAGTTATTCCAAGTCGAAGTTAATATAACCCATGCCTTCCATGCAGGGCTTTATGCAGGATAAAAATTTTTGGGTAAAAACCTAATGATACATGTTTTTTTACTATGCTATCTTATTTTTTTTATGCAATAACACAACAACAATAATATAATAATGTGTTATTTAATGACATTTTTCAATTATTATAACCATGCCTAATCAAAAAGTTACATTATGTCGCAGTGTAAATAACTAAATTACGTAAATTATGCAGTCATTATATACAGTACGCTCAAGCAATGTTACATGTCTACAACAAATTATAAATAAATCTTCAAAAACAACCTCATTGCCGTACTCTTCATAACAAAATAATACATTCTGTAAAATCATCATAAACGAAGTACACCATTTTACCTTCGCAATTACTACAAAACATCAATAAAATAATACGTCGATATCGGCGGCGGTGAAGGTGTTGCCGTAACAGTTGGCGTCGGTTTTGCCGTGAAAAACTTCGTTATTGTGGTTAGTTTGCGAACCTTCGGCTTCGGAGGTGGAGGCATCGCGTGGACGATAATATGTAATGTTTATTCGTAGCCACGTGAGTCGCTAACGAGGCCTCGTTTTAAAGTTTATCATTCCCGGGAGTCACTCCAGACATAAACGCAATAAAGTCGAAATGTTAATAATATACAGGCATATAATACTTGTATATTTTATTACGGATATAAATTCACTCACGTATATGTAATTTATATGTATTTTGACGCTTTGAAAAGTGTGCATAATCCGTATTATGAAGTTTGCGTTACTAGTTAATTCATGCCCATTATTATTGACGTGTGACACCCCAACGGAATTAACCAATCACGTATGCTATTTGCGAAATGGTTGTTGGGGCATTAACGCATTGCTTTGACCCCTCTAGCACCAAATGAAACCACATGTACGATCGCCGCTGTGATTAGGCGCCCTACACGCGTACGTAAAATGAGCTTCTTGCGCTGCGCTACTGCTACGCCTGCAGTGTACGCGTGAATACTGTGCTGGTAGGCATCTTTGAGCGCCGTGCTAGGAATTCACAGTACTGGAAATATTTGTTTCTGGGGGATACAGAACACGTTATATTCCAGTGATGACACGGTGACACCCGTCATATAAACTGGGGCCTTATCACACTGTGACGGGTTGTCACCCGTCCTCGAAAAATTTCCCCGTCCATATTTGAAATTGCCCGTCCAAATGCGAAAATCCATCTTTGACAACGACCCATTTCATACATTCAAAGCGATCGTATTAGACATGTTGTCTCATTAGCTGGTTATTGACTAGGGGTAAATAACGCTAGCAAGGACGTAACGTACGCGAGTACGGACAAAACCGCCGTGCCCCTTGTCCGTACTGTTCTATTTGCTATTGCTAAGGTTTGGAAGACTTCGAAACGGTGCCGTTTCACTGTTTACTTTGTTTTCCGAAAATATTCGCACCGGGTGCCATGTCACATTTAGTGTATCAATAATGGAGCGTTCGACAGGATCTAACCACTGTGTTTAGCGTTCCAGACATTTCGTTGCCAGTCATGGATTGCCAATGTTTAAGCTGACCGTACACACACTCGGTGCATCTGCCTATATGACACACTGTAATTAATACTCGGAAAAATAATCAGCGTGATTTTCTAATCTGCCGGGAATAAAGTCCAGTGTTTGACTGTTTTTCTAATATTTTTCAGTGATTATTAATATAATTGTATGTCTGTGTATCTGTGTGTCTGTGGGTCTGTATGTCTGCCTGCCTCCCTGCCTCCCTGCCTGTCTGCCACCCTGTCTGCCTATCTGTATGCTTGCCTGCCTACATGCATGCCTGTCTGTCTGTCCTGTGGGGATGATATATTTGCCTTTAGCATACGAACATTCATGCGTTCGTCTGGTCACGTGATGGTCGTAGAGTAATTATGCACTAACTAAAGGCACTGGACCAAGAATGACAGATGGGATTTCACACAGATTCGAGAAATCAAATTTTGTAGGAGTAGAAACCGGTTTAATCCTGCTGTTGTTCCCTGACCCGATATGACCAGACGGCGCTGCGCTGCATTTAGATTGTTAGGATTTCGTACATGGTGTGTATGTAGAGAAAACATAAACATTAGCAACCGTTGACCGACACCTACCGAACGTTCTAGAACCCCATTAAATGGCACTGTTGTTCCCAGACCCGATGAGCTACATTTAGATCATTGCGGAGTTAGTACATTGTGTAAGTGCAAGGAAACTATAAATCAGCGGTTCGTGGCCTTTTGTGGCTGCGACCGAAATGATTGTCGGGAAATTGTTCGGCGACACCACACATTCAGAGAGTTAATTTTGCGAAAATATACTAAGCTTTGATAACATAAGTTCTCATAATACAAACATATAGAAACATAACTTGTATTTTCATGTTTGCTGGACAGAAGGAATCACTATCTCAACTGTGCACCTTTCATTGGTGTGTCGATGAAACCTGCAAATGATGCAGACAGCAGACGGAGTCAGCAAGGGTTTATGGTTTTAACAACCTTTGAAGGATATATTTTGTTAATTTACAGGTAATAATAAGTAGGCTGGCACCCACATGAACAACATAATGTGCTTGGACACGCTGTTCTAATTACCATTGCTGCTGGAAATGTTACTTTGAAATCTTAGACATAGGGTGAATCGAAAGCAGAACATGACTTTCTTCCACCATTTAGAGCGCGGAGACGCAGTGCTAAAGCACCCGACTCTCAATCACGACAAACCGAATTTGAATTTACCTTTTTAACACATGCATGCAAGACGTCGAAAAAGACACAATGAAGTATCGGTAATAAAAACGGGTTTGAAAGACCAATATTCGAGAGAACGTCATCGTCATCTTGATTATGTAATTTACAATTATATGCACAACAAAACTGACCTATCAGCTTACACGATACAGCACTTACTTTGAACTTTTAATACTACGTCCATCCTCAGAATGCCAGAAGTGCAGTGCACACCAATTTTGAGACAGTAGCGACTTGGTGTTCGAGTTATACAAATGATAATACATTTAAATTGCAGTATTTAAAATAGAAGTCGTTCAACTATGTTATATATACAGTTTTGTGTGTTAACAACTCTGCACTGCCAATGTTATGCATTTATCTTAATAACAACGGTCTTTAAATAATTTTGGCTGCAAACCAAATTTAAGTAGAACTAACTTTTCAATTCACGTCTTTAATCGATTAACTTGTGATAAGTCGAATCGGATATGTTCTTTATATTATGTCAAACGGCGTTTAGAATTCATGCTACATCTGACATAAATGTTTTGTATTGCATGCACGAATTACGGGCAACCGGGACACTATGTTCCAACAGCTGTATCAGACTCTTTCAAAAATTACTTGGCGACCCAAATTTAATTCGCGACCCAGGAGTTAGGAACCACTGGCGTAAACAATAGCAAACTGTGATCGACGTCGAACTTTCTAGAAACCCTAAACACAGCATAAATTGTTTTGTGTCGAACATTCTACTTATCGATTAGTTAAGGACACACGCGCCCACTGTTTAAACATAGCCGTTTATTGCACACCCTAGACGGCAGCCAAGCACTCTCCGATGTCACAACTAGGAGGTATAAAGTAGCTAGGAGCTTTTCACTTTTTGCCAAGGTTTTTGGCTGCGAATCAAATTTAATTGGAAAGACTAATTTTACAATCCATGTCTTCAATCGATTACTTTGTGATAAGTCGAATCGGATTTTGATCTTCATATTTTTCAAATGTCATTTCAAATTCGTGCTACATCTGGCATAAATATATTTACTGCGTATACGAATTACGGGCAATCGGGACACTAAAGTGGCGACCCACTAAAATTGCTGGACGTCCCAAATTTGGTTAACGAGCCAGGAGTTTAGAACCGTTGGCATAAACAATAGCACACTGTGATCGACACCGAACTTTCTAGAAACCCTAAACACAGCGTAAAATGTTTTTGTGTCGAACGTTCTATCGGTCAGTTAAGGACACATGCGCCCACTGTTTAAGCGTAGCCGTTTATAGCACACCGTAGACGGGAGCCAATCACTCTCCGATGTCACTAGGAAGTAAAATAGCTAGTAGCTTTTCACAAGCAGCGACCTATCCTGGAATATACCAGACACCGAAAAACAAATTTGAAAAAGGTAATTAATATAAAGTACAGTTACTAAAAAAATATTTCTCATACATTTATCAATTAAATTACTATCTTTCTTAATTAAATTTAATTAATTTCAATTTATCGTCAATACAAAACATAAATATGCCATTATCTGCTAAGGGGCTAGCTGGTGCTCTCGAGTATGACAAGGCAAGCAAAATTAGTTATATTATGATCTGAGGCAAACCTAATTACATTATACTTGAGGTACCGATGTTAAGTTAACCAGCCCCGCGTCAGGTGGCGTCAAGTACCTTTCACGATTCTGCGACAGTGTGTAACAAATGCTGTAATGCCATACTGTGCACCATACGCGGGCTTTATACAAAAACAAAACAAATGAAAATCTAGGCATTCTAGCTGTCGATATAAACAAGAGGTTAGACAAATACAAACTAGTGTGATGTTCTTAGTTCGGTTATTAGTGAACTGGGAATAGTAGATATTGGTGACGTCACGCTTACTATCACATTTTTCTCAGTGGCACTGCCCACACAATTTAAAATACAGCATATCTTGAACAAGTTTATTAACATAGACTGCTAGTATAATATTAATAATGGCTTGCTAGCCTTATGTCTATTTGCCAGGAGTTAGATGCACAACTATAGATATGCCACAGCATATATGCTATGGTCATGGCAGTCAATCCTACATTCAAAGCCATTGGCCTAAACATCGTTTAATTTTAGTATTTTTATTTATAAACGTTACACCATTTAGCTGTCTTAATCTTTATAATTATTATAAAAAAATTCATGGAAATGTTTCATTACAATGGCTCACCGCATGCCTTTTAACTACATAGTCACTACTCGCCGATCGGTGTCTGCCCCGTTTTCGCCTCATTATGAATATATCGCTAGACCTCATATTTAATACATCTGTAATCAAGTGTCCGACAATTTGAGCAAAGGGCTTTTACAAACTTGCAACAATGTTACTTACATGTCTCAAATTAAAACGAGGTAAATTTATTTGACCGTTATTTTGACGGCGAACGCAAAACACGTGACTACAGTGTGGCGGTGATGTAAACCGTAATTATTCAATTTATCGGACGAAATTATAAGGAACTATTCACCATAAATCCCCCTAATTACCACCGCAAAGTTAATTAACGAACAGCCACTGGTGTTTATATATAGTGAACGCGTTACGTTTTGTCGCAAAGTTATGATTTCGAACACGATGAGGCAGAAACCAAGAGTCAAGACTCCCCCAAGCCAAGGCCAAGACCCCCAAGGCCAAGTGTTTCCGAGTTCCGACCTTTTTTGGCGCGTGAAACTGAAATTACCAAATTCTTCTTATGAATATTATTGTTACAATAATTGTACAATGGACATGTCCAAAATGACGCTTTGTTTGCATGCCACTGATAAAATTAGTTGTTCTGATAAATAATACTGATATGTTACTGAGATTTCAAATTTTGTTGGCACATTACGCTTACGTAACTTCGTAAGCCAGAAACAAACTGGTCCACGCCATTATACAATTTTATATATTATCGCCCGGAGTACCTGCAATAACTACCTCTTGCGGCCCAGTACTGGTGTATGATTTCCACATAATTTTAAAGATTGACGAATGGTAGTTTACATCAGGCTAAACAATTACCTTCACTGCAAAAACGTACCGACGACAAAGGTGGTGGTAATTAGACCCAGTCGTTACTGCGTTAGTAGCGTTCGCCAGCCAGTAAGAGTAGCAGACGGCACTTTTTAACATATTATGTTTCCGTCAGATGGCGTCACCGGGTCTCTTCGGACACCCAGCGCCCTCACACGGGTGGGGACAAAATTGAAAACTGTTTTTTATACCGTATTAAACGACGAGACGCCCGAGATTAAGCGAGATGTGCGAGATAGAACGCATTTGGTCCCATCAGCATCAGGGGGGAGTAGTGCACCACCTTTCGTACAGTTAATGTTGTACGCAAGTAATACGTGATACCCACTGATTCTTCTATGTATTATACTGTATATTCGTATGGGGAATCTAACACTAGAGATCTCGGGGTTTCTGATTCGCAGCAGAACCATACACAGCTGTAGATATATATGGCTCTAGCGCGCAGTATATGGTGGCGCCATACTACGGTAGCTGGATATATTCCATGGTTCTTTAATTATCCGCTAGGCAAGACAGGGCGCAACGTCCTCTTACAAAAAACCAGAGGTACGGATGCCATGTTCTTCTTTCCAGTTCGTCACTTTTGTACATTATCCTACTGTTAACATTGATATGAGGGTTTTCACAGTCGTTTGATGAATGTGGTATGCAGGTATTGCAGTACCTCAGATATTGCAATACCTCAGGGCCCAGTTTCATGAAGTCGTGTAACTTTACGCGCAATTACCCGGTCTACTGGTCGCAGCTAACAATGAATAGTCAACGCAGCTTACGAGTTACGGCCGGTTTCATGAGACCAATAATATTTAGCATTCGCGCAGCTAAATCGTAATAGAACTGACCTAGTTAGGTCGCGGTGGGGAATCCCTGTATTTGTGCTGTGTCTGAATAACCTTTTTCTTTCTAGCTGCCGCCTCTGTCGTTCGTATAGCAAAAGGGAAGCTATGGTGAATGTAAAGGATATCCAGTGTAAACATTAATAATAATTATGTTGAGAGTGGGCGTGTCGGGAGCATACCGTACATATTTCAACTTCGGGAGCATACCGTAAATATTTCAACTAGCGTAAAGTTACTCCTACTAAAAACATGGTGCAGCTAATGGAACTATGGAGCAGACTCATGAAACGCAACTAACGCAACGTTACGACGTGTTAGGCTTTCGACGGGTTATCGCCCGCTACGATGTCTTAAGTACGCTCCATGAAACTGGACCCAGGAAGTTTGACGCCTCAGCCATGCAACGTTGTAAACTACTGCCTTGTCATGCTTGTCATGCCTTGTGGTAGAGGTTCTTGACAGAACCGACTCCGAGGCGTAGGATAAGGGAGCAAACCCAAACCAGGAAACCATATTACTGTGACAGCGTCAAGGGCGGTTAATGTGTGGAACTCCTAACATCTGTCGACTAGCCACTGCAGGGACAAATAGTTTGCGCCTGTCTTGACATGTTCTTGCCGGCGTGAGACGTTATTTGCTCCCCGAGAGAGAGCCGCTGCACGAAACCGGATCGGTCGGCGCCTGAGTTACCAAGTCCAAGGACCGCGCTGCTCAACCTCATCTTCCGTCGTCGTCGACACTGAAAATCAGCTAGAAAGAATTATTATTTTAGAAGCAGTCTTTGTCGCATCGCGACCGACAGCATGATGATGATGAATAATATCATAGAGCTGTATTAGAATTAAGCCTTCGTTGCTTCGATCACGTCCACGGTTCAAAAGGACAAGCCGATTGTTTGTCATTGCTGTGTGTGTGTGCCTGAGACCGAGTCGCATACTGCGTTTGAGACTGATTTACAGTGATTAAGCAATGGCCAATGTAACTCTATATAATTTAATGTTATGTATGAGTTATGATTTATGACATGTAAACTGCCAATGCCACTACCGACTAGCAGGACACTAGGACTAGGAGGAAAAACACGGTACAAATGCAATATTTTATAGGCCTGTGCCCTATAGTATATATATATATATATATATATATATATATATATATATATATATATATATATATATATATATAATATATATATTATATATATGTAAATCATTGTCACATAATATATACATATATGTACATATATAAATTATATATATATATATATATATATATATATAATTATATATATGTGTATGTATATATGCTATATATGTATATGTATAATATTGTGGTGGGCAATGAACGTTACACAAATTGTATGAAAAATCTTCCAGTTAACTGGCCTAAATTATTAGGACCCTTTCAAAACCATTTCAATGTCTTGAGTGTGCATTGTAAAACTTTGACAAAAACAATTAGCAATACTTTATAAACTTAGACTTAAAACAAATAAATCCCGATTATACAGAATAAAAATTAATGATGTAGCCTTTGGTTTGGGGTAATATCTGCAAATTACAAGACATCGCCTTTGTGTTGCTGATGCCTCTGGGATGCGCTAACTGCTCACAATATGTGACAACCGCTTGTTTATGTCAACTTGGCGGAATTTAATTGACCTAAAACACAATTTTAAACAATACCAGCTGATCTCCTGGAAGAACCATGTAGAAATACATTTCAAACACATGCATAAAAAATGTGGTAAACTCGTTTTGAAAAGGCCCTACTAATTTGAGACATGAATTTTGGAGAATGGCTGACAATAATCTGGTAACTATATGTTCTAATGCTCTTGGACTATTTCAGTACATATTTTAATACACTGCCTGATCTTGCACTGATTCACATGACACAATCTGGCCACAGAACGGTGTACACAACACAGATAAGCAGGGCTTTATGCAGGATAAAAAATTTGCCAGTCACATTTTTATAGTCGGGACACGTGGACGTTAACTCAGATACATAAAAGCCAGTAGAGTCATGTTTTATGATCTGAAATAAACTAGGACATACCCCTGGGTTAACTATGCTTTTGTAAATACTTTTTTGGTCCGTTATTTTGTTATCCACCAGCCGCCATTTTCAATGACGTACAATTTTTATATACCTTTTTTTGGTCCTTAATTTTGTTACCCTCCAGTGATATTTCTACCTGTTCACAATTTGGTTTCATCATTCAAAATAAAGGTTGGCTGGGTCACTGCTTAAAGCCATGCAGATAATATACATGTTATTGACCTATATATCTGTTTTTTACACAGTTTTGATTATGCTCGTGTGTTTTCATTTGTACTTCACTCAGAATAACTTTTCTGACCAATTTGACAGATTGGGTATTAGAAATATTCATAGATAGGTGCATGTCTTACAGAAGATTATGTTTCGTGTTTTATTAAAATGGCATAGAAGATTAGCACTATTTATGCGCCATCCAGTATACTTGGCGCCAAATTCCTTTGTAGATCAGCCGTTCTTAAGTCATAACCCTTCGGTTGTGACCCAAAATTGGGCTGTCAGGCCATTCTGATTTGGCACCAAGAGTGAATATAAAAGTTTCTTTTATCATCGCACCACTACCAGATGCGCACAATATGAATATTATGCATGTCACATATCACTCAGATTGTCTGCCTCTAGTATCGTAAGTAGATCCTATGAAGATGAAGTTTGTGTTAGCACATTATATCCTTCAAAATTGTCTAAGTATGTTATTATGTAGACTCCATGCATTTGATTGGCAAGATATGTGATGTTTCTTGGTGGATAAGGCAATGAATTAATAATTATTCTCGTTTATTATTACTTATGTCATACAGGCTTGATACTATGATTTAAGAACTTATCACAAGTTATTACAATTTAAAGGCATGGCACTCCAAGTAAGTACTGCAGCATGAAATTGGCTCACACCCAAAAACCGTCACAAGCCGTTGCTTTAGATCATTGTTATTATCTTTGCAGTAAAGGAATTAAATCAAAGATGAGTATCAAAGTTGGTTTCCAAGCGGCATGTGGTTTGGCCAAGAAAGAGAAACTTGTTAAATTCCTACAGAAACAAGAGTCATTGGTAAGTACATGTTATAATATATTTACATATATATATATATATATATATATATATATATATATATATATATATATATAAGCATACATATATGTACTGTATATATATTTATAATGTATATATATATATACATATATATATATAAGCGTATATACTAGTATATATATATATATATATATATATATATATATATACATAATATGTATGTATATATATATATTAAAATAAGTACAATTGCAATTTCATACCTTGTAGCTGTATATATTAGACCAGTAATGTGTCTGAATTATATTTTACATTTGATTTGAATATGATCTGTAGAGAAGTTTGAAGTAAGAACTGTATTGCTTTATTCAACAAACTTAAAATGTTCTTTGCCCACTTATTGTGAAGGTTTTAATATTTACAGGTTAGAGATGAGGTCAAGTTCGTTTGACCAAATATTTTTTTGTATAAGTACATTAGATTAATTAAGTCAAAAATATATTTCCATTATAATGATAAATAACAACAATATTATTCAAATACAAGTAACCTTTTTGTTGTTGGAAATGTGTAATATTAATTGTACATACGGTGGTTGAGAGAGGGTATTTAGTGCTGTGCCTCACAGCCAAAACCCTGTAGAAAGTCTGTAATTGTACTAAACCGTATCGGTCACTCCAGTTGTGTACTTGAAATCATAGCTTTATGCAGAGACTAGTCCACCCATCATTTAGATGTGTAAATTATGTGTAAGGCCACCTTTAAGGAGCAAAAAAGGTCTTAAAAATTCATAGATATAGTCCGTTATATGCCTTGAAAATGGGTGTCACACGTGTGCTTATAGTTTATTTCAGATCATAAAACACATCCCAACTGGCTTGTATGTATATGAGTAAACTTCCATGGGTCCACCAAAAACGTATGACTGGCCATTTTTTTATCCTGCATAAAGCCTGCTTGAAATGTACTTTACATTCGGAAAAAAACAAGTACAAATACGGAAAATGTACTCAAGCAAGTATATGGATACTTCAAGTACCCGGTACTCCAAAGCTGATGCCAATATATATACAGCCCTGTATGTGCACATTGTACTTATAATATATACATAATCTGCAGTTTGTACAAAACATTCAGTTCCCCAAAATTAATGTACTTGACCTGTCGTTCCACACAACTCCAAGCAAATGTTAATTGATTCCATATGTATATATATAATAATAAATTATAAATATATATATATATATATATATATATAATTATATATATATATACACACACATAGACTTGTACGAAACATACATGTGATTGTATTGACACCTGAATACTCCAGGAAGTACTAAGTTCTGTTCCAGTTGTGTCCAGGCAGTAACTGAGATGGGTTCTTTGTCACAGCGGTGTTTTACAACGGTCAGGAACTTGCAACAAAAGCTTCAACCAGTTGTTCAAGAACCAATTAAGGCACAACCAAATGTAAGTGATTTCATGAGCACTATATACTGCCATAAAAAAATCTTACATCAATATCTGAACTTTTTGCACAGTAAATCCCATGTAAATCTGCTGCTTTTGCAAGAGAAAAAATTCATTAAAAACTCCCTCTTGGTTTGAATGTACCAAGGGTTGCTTGATAGTAAGTAATTTTTTATTTGCATTTAATTTTATGATTTAGTCTTCATAGCTACTAGTATATTTCCATAACTTTACCTATTTCCGGTGAACTCTTCTGTGTTGTTCCCCTCTCAATAAATCCCTGTAAATAGATGTCCTGTGGTACATTTGCAATGCCGGTCAACTGATGTGTAAGGCTTGTGACATATACTTCTGTTTTGCCAGAGCACCAGCATAGATTATCACAGTACAGCTACGGATGCTGTGATGTAAGACTTCCATTGGTATACGTGTGTTCACCAGGACAATCCCTTTCCTTTCTCCACTTCGCTTCAACTCCTTCTGCTTCTGTAGCACCATCCTCTCTTTCAGCCATTTCAAAAATGCATGTACACTGTACCAAGATTATTATCCTGCACGTCACAGCACCCAAAAGAGGTGGGCAAGTTCATTTCTGGGGTATCTCTTGATTTTTATTTTACCATGATTATTCACTCTGCTAGAATTATGTTTTTGTTATAGATACTATGTGTCATTTGTAAAGACAAATTACAGTATAGTTTATAATCTGCACTATTATCCTTTGACAAAGGTATTATTTTTCTGAAATTACATATAAAATTGTCTGTTCTAAAGTACAGTAGAACATTGCTTTACAGTCACCATAGTAATACAACCACCTTGCAATTAAGGTCACCCTATGCCAGGCACAAATAATATCCACGTGGTGTAAGGTACGATATGTATCCTAGTAATAGGGTCACCTTGCTATTCGGGTCACTCGTGTCCAGTTTCAAAGGTGGCTTTAGTACAGGATGTATTGGGGTTCCCCTGCATATAACCGTTCAGTTATGTGTGGTTTGTTGCACTTGCACTAGTTCTTTTGAGTGGGGGAGGGGAGGTATGTGCATAAGTCTTCCTTGCTAATACATCATGGTTCCAAAGCCAACAAACTGAACCTCCTCGTGATACATTGAGGATTCTGAGCACTTTGCAGAGAATAAGCTATGGATGTCACAACGTTGTGGGTCCTAATGGTGCACAATGACCCACCCAAATGTGTTGCACTGCATGATGCTGTCTTATTTGCATGCCATTTAATAAATGCGAACAAAAATATAAACAACCATTTTCAAAATGTGTGACTCTGCCACAAATGTCTCCAGTACACCCAGGCTCTGTCTGGACACCTGTCCCCTCTTTTATTTACTGGTTGAGTCTCTCTTTCAATTGTTACAATTTTGTGGCTGGACAAATAGACATTTTAGCAGCATTGTGTGTTTTTAAAATGTATATGACATTCACATATGCATGCATTATTGCACATAATTATAATATATTATTTATTAATCATATATGGACTGCAAATATCAGCTGGGTAAATTGTGGGCAAAAATAGTTGATCCTGCTTAATTAAAGGTCATAGATTAGAACATCCATGAGAGTAGTGTAAAGAGTTCAATAGTTTACTGATTGTGATGATCGAACCAGGGAACAGATGGTTGGAGCATTCAAAGTTCTTTGTTTTAAGAGTTGTCCTTCGTCTCTAGAATTAATGAGTCCAGTGACCACATTCACTATAACGTATGTGTTAAATTTCAGAAATGCCAATGCAGGAGATTTACACATAGATTAGAGAATCAGGCTTTTATTCCTAACTCTGTATGTCTTGGAAAAATGAAGCTTTTATACATAAATTGGAGGGTCTCCAAAGATTATGTCATCTGTGTTTATCTTGCAAGGGATGCTAACTGTGACTGAGAGTCAGTGTGAATTTTACGACACATTGATAACCTCCACTCAGTGTCAGCATTGCTGTGAGCAATCACCAAGAGGGTTAATTTGTCATCAGATGTGCAGGATGTGGAAAGCATGTTGGACCCACAAATGTCTTCTCTCCTAGCTCAACCTGGAACATGTCACCTTGACAGTCGCTGGCGTATGACAGCAGTACATGCATCGTCAGGACTCAGTTGGTAATCCTGGATTTTGGAAAGGAGTTGATCAAGCCTGGAAGCATTAAAGTATAATGCTTCCTAGAGAACTTTCCAGATGATCTGCCAGAGAATACAATGTACAATGCCAAAGGCTTTAATCAGTGCGAAGAACTGAATATTGCACTGAACAAGAACTTACTATGGACAGCTACTGCGCTATTCAAGAAATTTACTTTTTGTACTTATAGGAAAAGTGAATACAACCTAAGACTGACTGACTACTTTGAGTGTTTCTTTATGATAATACGCAAACTGTCTTTTCTCAAAATCTCTTGGTTTTTCCACATCATTCTAGTCTTTATTTAGTTGCCAATTGTGTCCATCATATGTATATTATGCTGTGGTTTCTATATATTTTAAGGATAAAACATGTATGTCCAGTTCCTTCATTTTCAGAAAAGGTATACCCCTGGTAGTTTGCCTTTTACTTCAAATTTTAAATGTAAATTGTAAATAAGTACTTGTATATTTATTAAGTATCCCAAATCACACTGAATTAATGGTAAGAAAGTCTCAGGTATTTGTTGCAGAATTATTATGCTAAATGTGATATTAAATTATTTTGTTATGAAAAGGCAGTATTTCTGTGAAGTCTAGCTGTGTGTACAGTTTGGCAGTGATAATTGGCAGAAAATGGATATATTGCATTTTTTTAATAGATGGATGGCAGTTGTTATGTTTAGAGAATAAAATTAATACTCTTTGTGTATCATTTAATGTGGTTTTGGTGCATGTTTATGTGAATGAGTATTCTACCTTGGGCGAAATTACAAAACTGGTATTTATCGCATTATGCTCTGAAACCCTGAGTTTATTCCACACTTCATATTTCTTATTCCTTAATTGCTACCTACTTGAGCTCATTTTGTCTCCTTTGAGGTTTCCACTTTGTCATCTTTGTTGGAATGAATCTCACACTGTGGAGTTATGTGCAGCTTTAAAATGTCTGTCATTAAATATGTGCTTATTGGTCTCCAAGAATATCCTTGTAATTTCCTTTCTTGAAGTCATATTAAGTATATGTCCACTCTTGTGACTGTATCGATACTAATTAATACTTCTTATTTGTCTACCATGCATGCAAATAGTTCTGGTTCGTTTTATTTATGGTTGCTTGCTAAAGAGATGAGAAACAAAGAACACTTTGATCACTGGGAGATGTTTGACAAATAATTATAGATTTAGGATGACTTCTTATACACCAATATCCTCGAAGGTCGAGCTCAGTGGCACGACAAAAGGGTTTAAGCAATCTCGTAATCACATAGCAATGCACTAGTTGTAAGTCGTTCACATTTGGATGAAAGTGCAAGGAACCTGAGGAGAATAGGCTGCATTAAAGAGATGGCGAAATGGAACTATATATTTCCTTCTAATTTAGTGCTAGCTAATTTGCAAAGAGAAAGCTCAGGTTCCAGCATTAGTTTTCACCCGATTAATTACCCCCGGGGTATATGCCATATTTACAATGAAATAAATATTTTTCCATTGTAGATGTCCTTGGCAAACAAATCTAAGAAAATGATATAACTTCCATAGATTATTCTATAGATTTGTGATGGTTTTTGTAGAATATATTTACATTATCTATCCTGTGGTTTTCTGTAACATAATTTACATATTTTATTTATGTAGATGTTTATAGAAATCTAAACAATCCATGTAAAATCTTTAGATTTTGTATGATTTTAGGCTAAAATGTATGTAACTATTTAATTTTTTAGAATGGCACTAACGGTAACCTGGACATGAATGGTGCAGCAATGACAGAACTGATCCGAGACTTCCTCAGTCCCGCCTTGTTCTACAAGCGACTTGCTGACATTGACATTGACTTCTTCTGCGGTGTCCCCGACTCGCTGCTCAAAGGTAGTGTGTGGTGACAGAGACATGTTTAGATAAATGTTAGCGCTAAGTTCATCTCTAATATGGTTAGTTGATGTCTAGATTTGTATCTGTGAGTATATTGTAATTATACTGATATCCGCAGTCAGTTTAGTAGGAAAATGCATATATTTACCTAAATGGTCGAATACGTTGATTTTAGTTGTTGCGTTAAAAGTCAGTACTTTGGCCCATGGGCGATGTTAATTAGCGAGACTCCACTATGGTTTAGACACTATGGTTCAGATACTATGGTTTAGACACTATTGTTCAGACACTATATGGCTTAGACACTATGGTTGAGATACTATGGTTCAGACACTATGGTTCAGACACTATGGCTTAGACACTATGGTTTAGACACTATACTATAGTTTAAAGGTAAGTTCTTATATAGTGCAGTATCCAATCCAAATCCATTGCTCAAAGCGCTTTACACTTTACTTCCCTGACAGACCTGTTCAATCAGAGACCATCTGAACTTCTCTGGGAAGCATCCAGCCACATGCTGCAATTAATGCACGAAGACTGCTCATACACATATCCACCACTTGTCTATAGCCAGGTACTCATTTATACAGCTGAGTGAACCGGAGCAATGTAGAGTGAAAAAACTTGCCCAAGGTTTTAACACCGCAGCACAGGATTCGAACCCGGATCCTCTTAGTCGAGAGTCTGAAGCTCTACCCCTGAGCCACGGCACTATAGTTTAGATACTATGGTTTAGATGTCCTATACACATGCACACACTTATATAAATGTACTTAACACGCACACACGCACACACGCACACACGCACACACGCACACATGCACACACACATGTTCTGTTATAGGAAGTGTGCGTTTCATTGTACATGTTTCTTTACATCCTGCCGTTGTAGATTTCTGTGCGTATGTCACAGACAATACTCCTACTGAGCGCCATGTGATCACAGCGAATGAAGGAAATGCAGTTTCCCTCGCGGTTGGCTATCACATGGCCACAAAACGTTCTGCACTGGTCTACCTTCAGGTCAGAGATAGCTCCCTCATGCACACTATAGCTTTGTGAAAGCATTCCAATCAAGTTCATTCTAGTAGTGAATCACAATCTGCTTAAACAGCTACCGGGTACCTCAAATTATTTCTCCCATAACATATCAAGTTACTTAATGTCCACACTACACACCATGCACAGTCATCAACAAAATATATCTTGATTGTTAAATCAATGGACATGTGGGGGCAGAGCCAACTTCGCAAAGACTTGAATAAAAAAGGTTATAGTTTTTCCTAGGAGATCATCAAAACTAATTAAACAATGTACTTACACGAACGATCAAGCATGTTCCGATCATTACGGGGTAACTTTGATTTTTCCTGAAATTTAATTGGAGAGAGACATTTAAATATATGATGTTCATTATTCTAAGGATTCATATGTGGTTTTGATATGTGAAAATAATTGTTGATACTGCTTGCTAAATTGTAATTTTGTACAGATTAGTCTGCAATTTAGGAAGTTGTGCAAATTACGTTGAAATTGTAAACAAACCTGTTAGTTACTAAATAGCCTCTGTTGCATGTAGTTGACCCTGATTGCAGAGCTATGCAGATACCTTTGAAGTTTATAGTTCCCACACACACAAAACATGTTTGTTGAAATAAAACTGATTCTGTAAACTAACCAAACAGAACAGATAACCTCCCTAAATGAAAATAAGTAACACTTGATGGAAATATTGTTTTATTTTGTCTTACATTGTTACAGATTTTAAACAAATATTTAAACTCACATATTTACATAAAGCTGTTTTGTGCATAATACATTAGAATAAATAAAAAAGTAAACAAATGTATTCAATTTTCGTTGGACGTCCAACGAAAATTGAAACCACCATATCAGAACGTTTAAAAAATTCAATATCTCACCTTCTTTTCACAATACTCTGTAACTTTGGTTAAGATGTGAAGTTAATTAAAATATGACATTTCACAAGGATCTGTATCCTTAAAAGTCCAGCCACATTAAATATAGAAACTTATGTACTGTTCTGTTTATTCAAGCGAAACACAAACTGTGTTTACAGAACTCTGGTCTGGGAAATGTGATTAACCCTTTGCTGTCCCTGGCTGACCGTGACGTCTACCGTATTCCCATGCTGCTCTTGGTGGGGTGGCGTGGGGAACCGGGAAAGAAGGATGAGCCACAACATCGGGTCCAGGGACAACTGACCGCAGGGTTACTTGGTAGGTCACGGTGCTGTAGTCTTGTCTCTTGTGCCATGTCAGTTGCAAGCATTCGCGAGCGTGGCCCTCCAAGCCACACTGTCATTTGTAGTTTGTAGCAACTCAGTTCTTCTGCATCCACGCTGTGTTGACAGAGTACGTATTACTTTTATTCCCTGGCGTCCTCTGGATCTTTTCCCTTCAATCTTTCCTGATGTTGCTAGATCGTCTCTTTCTTTCTCATGATATGTCCGATAAATCGTGCTTGTCTTGTTTTAATTTGGTTAGTGATTTTTTTGTAGTTGGCTGTCCTGAGGACTTCTTCATTAATTTCCTTTTCAGTTCGTGGAACTCTCAGGAATCTTCTTAAGAATCATATTTGCAACATCCACAATTGTTTTAATCAGATCAATTTTGGTCAAAGCCGTTATAGATATGCTTTCTTAATTGCACTAGCCACACCCACTTTGGTAATATCCATTATAGCCACACCTACATGATTGTATTAGCCACACCTATTTTGGTAATATCCATTATAGGCATATCTCCGTGGTTGCACTAGCCACACTCACTTTGGCCACATTCATTATAGCCACACCTTCATGATTGTATTAGCCACGCCTACTTTGAACACAGTCATTATAGCCACACCTACATGATTGTATTAGCCACACCAACTTTGGCCACATTCAATATAACCACACCTACATGATTGTATTAGCCATGCCAACATTGACCACAATCATTATAGCCACACCGATAATTGTATTAGCCACGCCTACTTTGGCCACATTCATAATAGCTATACCTACATGATTGTATTAGCCACGCGTACTTTGGCCACATTCAATATAGCCACACCTACATGATTGTATTAGCCACGCGTACTGTGGCCACATTCATAATAGCCACACCTACATGATTGTATTAGCCACGCGTACTGTGGCCACATTCATAATAGCTATACCTACATGATTATATTAGCCACTCCTACTTTGGCCACATTCAATATAGCCACACCTACATGATTGTATTAGCCACTCCTACTTTGGCCACATTCAATATAGCCACACCTACATGATTGTATTAGCCACGCGTACTTTGGCCACATTCATAATAGCCACACCTACATGATTGTATTAGCCACGCGTACTGTGGCCACATTCAGTATAGCCACACCTACATGATTGTATTAGCCACTCCTACTTTGGCCACATTCAATATAGCCACACCTACATGATTGTATTAGCCACTCCTACTTTGGCCACATTCAATATAGCCACACCTACATGATTGTATTAGCCACGCGTACTTTGGCCACATTCATAATAGCCACACCTACATGATTGTATTAGCCACGCGTACTGTGGCCACATTCAGTATAGCCACACCTACATGATTGTATTAGCCACTCCTACTTTGGCCACATTCAATATAGCCACACCTACATGATTGTATTAGCCACTCCTACTTTGGCCACATTCAATATAGTCACACCTACATGATTGTATTAGCCACGCGTACTTTGGCCACATTCATAATAGCCACACCTACATGATTGTATTAGCCACGCGTACTGTGGCCACATTCAGTATAGCCACACCTACATGATTGTATTAGCCACTCCTACTTTGGCCACATTCAATATAGCCACACCTACATGATTGTATTAGCCACTCCTACTTTGGCCACATTCAATATAGCCACACCTACATGATTGTATTAGCCACGCGTACTTTGGCCACATTCAATATAGCCACACCTACATGATTGTATTAGCCATGCCTACTTTGGCCACATTCAATATAGCCACACCTACATGATTGTATTAGCCACTCCTACTTTGGCCACATTCAATATAGCCACACCTACATGATTGTATTAGCCACGCCTACTTTGGCCACAATAATCGCCACATCTCCATAATACCTCCGACCATAACCTCATTGCCTAAACCCATTCCAGAACTATAAACGCCAACTAGTCTCAGCCTGGAGGCAACTGCTGGATGGCAATGTCGGTTAAACGTAAATCCATCTCAGCGAACTTAACTGTTTTTGTTTGTAGCCTCACTTCATATCCCCTTCCAGATACTGCCTGACTATGATGAGGGAGCGCAGCAGGTAAGTCCTTCTGTTCATTTTAAAAATACTAACAGATGTTGTTAGTATTTTTAAAATACTCACAAATGTTAGTGGCGAAAGTACGATGGTAGCAACGTTTGCTTGCCATTAATTAATATAAGTAATAGAAATCAAAACATGTTTAGATACTAGCTAAGCATGTAAGGTTGTTGTTGTTACTATTAATTCCTAAATAATGCAGGTAAGTATGGGAAAGCAGGCCAGGTTATGTTATGATATGTAATTAGGATAAAAATAAACTGGGTATACAGCGGTTTTCATTGGCAAATGTGTAGAGATCGAGCCACTTGTGATATTATGTGTAATTAAAACGCATTAATTCACATAACTTCTTGGTCTCAAATTACGTCTAAATTAGTAGTATTATACTTCATGTTTTAGTTTTTTTCTGTAGTGTATAAGAAAAGATACAAATTTGAATTCAATGAGGTAGGAATTATTTTATCTTTCACGTCGTATTATCCATAAGGATGAAATAATGTGATGATATAATAAACCACCGAGTTTTACAACTTATAAAGACTGTTGTATTGTAAACTTTAGCATGCCAATAAATATCCCAATGCCAATGAAAATCGATGTACTACTTTTAAAGGAAATGAAAGGCATTTAGGGGCCTATGCATATAAGAATTAATTAAAGCTAACATTTAGCAACTACAGTCAAGAATGTTACACCAGCGATTTGCTAGAATAACCTTGTTGAAGACACTTAACTTAGACTACACAGACAGTGCCATAGTAATAAAGAAACAGTGACAGAAGCTTATGTCATTCACCATTACCTACTTGAACCCTTCCCAATCACCAGTTCTCTTCCTAATTCACCAGTCATCTTGTTTTGGTGCAGTAACAGTTGAAGATGTTACATACACGTTACATACGTTGCTTTACGGCCCGTAACAGTTGTTACTAGTTAGCATATCTCTTAATCGAATAAAATATGAGAAACCATCAAATGAGGTTGCATATTCATGTGTGTCAAAGAAACTGTAGATTATTAATAGGTAATTAAGATAGTTAAATATATATTCTGAGTAAACCACAGCCACGACATCGTTGACTGTAGATGCAAATGGTTAGATTTTATTAAGTCTTTTATATGTATAGGCACACATAACTGCCTTTTGTTTCCCTTTGAGAAAAATGTTTGACTGTTACACAATATACAGTTAGTGGGTTCTGTTGGGCTTGATCTACACATTATGTGAAGTAGATGGATACGTAATTGTGTAGTTTTACAGTTGGTTGGTTTTTGTAGACTTATTTCCAGATCTTTCATCATAGAAGTCTGTGTATTTACGTCGTGTCTCTTTTATTGCAGTTACAGTTCTTTTGCGAAGCAAATCGACAGGTTTACCGGTACAGAAGATACTGATATATGTAGCCATAGCTTATGTCTTGAATTTAGTTATTTGGTAGTTTAAAAAAATAATGCATGTTTCAATTTGCTCAGTGTATCGATTATATATGTACAGTGTTTGGAGTTTTTGTGAGAAGTAGCTGTTACTTAATTATATAGGATATACAGGGATCTTTATGCCATATGCATTATGTTTCTGATAATGGCCGTTAATGTAGAGATGAGGATTGTTGGTATCATTTAAAAATTCTTTTCTGAAGTCTGGGATGAGGCTTATTCTGGTCCTCAATTTGTGTTTCCCTTCTACTGTCTACTTTACCCGATCCAGCCTCGTCTCCATCAACCCTCCAAAGTCCATCAAATCATCTTCATACACCCTTTAGTCACAGTCGGTGTCTTCCTTAACCCCACTGTATCCTGTCTCCATTAGCCATTCCCCATTCAGTTCTTCCAATTTTGCCAAGAAATGCCACATAGCTGATTGTGCCAATCTTATTTTCCAATGTCTACTGGTATTGGCTGGTATCCATGACACAACTTTTGCATATAAATGAAAAAGAAAAGTTTCAGAAGTCTTGCCGCTTCTTCTATGGCAGGGTTAGACAACTTCCACCCACGACACCTACATTCTCCATCACAACAACCTCCTCTTCCCTCTACACCTCCATTCTCCATCAGACCAACTTCCTTTTCCCTCAACACCTCCATTCTCGATCACAACAACCTCTTTCCCCTTGACACCTCCATTCTCGATCACAACAACCTCCTTCTCCCTTGACACCTCCATTCTCCATCACAACTACCTTCTTCCCCTTGACACCTCCATTCTCCATCACACCAACCTCTTCTCTCGACACCTCCATTCTCCATCACAACAACCTCCTCCCTTGACACCTACTTTCTCCATCACAACAACCTCCTTCTCCCTTGACACCTCCATTCTCCATCACAACAACCTCCTCCCTTGACACCTACTTTCTCCATCACAACAACCTCCTTCTCCCTTGACACCTCCATTCTCCATCACGACAACCTCCTTCTCCCTTGACACCTCCATTATCCATCATAACAACCTCCTTCTCCCTTGACACCTCCATTATCCATCACAACAACCCCCTTCTCCCTTGACACCTCCATTATCCATCATAACAACCTCCTTCTCCCTTGACACCTCCATTCTCCATCATAACAACCTCCTTCTCCCTTGACACCTCCATTATCCATCACAACAACCTTCTCCCTTGACACCTCCATTATCCATCATAACAACCTCCTTCTCCCTTGACACCTCCATTCTCCATCACAACAACCTCCTTCTCCCTTGACACCTCCATTATCCATCATAACAACCTCCTTCTCCCTTGACACCTCCATTATCCATCACAACAACCTTCTCCCTTGACACCTCCATTATCCATCACAACAACCCCCTTCTCCCTTGACACCTCCATTATCCATCACAACAACCCCCTTCTCCCTTGACACCACCATTCTCCATCACAACAACCTTCTCCCTTGACACCTCCATTATCCATCATAACAACCTCCTTCTCCCTTGACACCACCATTATCAATCACAACAACCCCCTTCTCCCTTGACACCTCCATTCTCCATCACAACAACCTTCTCCCTTGATACCTCCATTATCCATCACAACAACCCCCTTCTCCCTTGACACCACCATTCTCAATCATAACAACCTCCTTCTCCCTTGACACCTCCATTCTCCATCATAACAACCTCCTTCTCCCTTGACACCACCATTATCAATCACAACAACCCCCTTCTCCCTTGACACCTCCATTCTCCATCACAACAACCTTCTCCCTTGATACCTCCATTATCCATCACAACAACCCCCTTCTCCCTTGACACCACCATTCTCAATCATAACAACCTCCTTCTCCCTTGACACAACCATTATCCATCATAACAACTCCCTTCTCCCTTGACACCTCCATTATCCATCACAACAACCCCCTTCTCCCTTGATACCACCATTCTCCATCACGACAACCTCCTTCTCCCTTGACACCTCCATTATCCATCACAACAACCTCCTTCTCCCTTGACACCTCCATTCTCCATCACAACAACCTCCTCCTCCCTTGACACCTCCATTATCCATCACAACAACCCCCTTCTCCCTTGACACCTCGATTCTCCGTCACGACAACCTCCTCCTCCCTTGGCACCTCCATTCTCCATAACAACAACCTCCTCCTCCCTTGACACCTCCATTCTCCATAACAACAACCTCCTCCTCCCTTGACACCTCCATTCTCCATCACAACAACCTCCTTCCCATTGACACCACCATTCTCCATCACGACAACCTCCTTCTTCCTTGACACCTCCATTCTCCATCACAACCTCCTTCCCCTTGACACCTCCATTCTCCATCACACCAACTTCCTTCCCCTTGACACCTCCATTCTCCATCATGCCAACCTCCTCATCACTTGACACCTCCATTCTCCATCACATCAGCCTCCTCCCTTGACACCTCCATTCTCCATTACATCAATTTAACGGTTCCCTGAACACCTCCATTCTCCATTACACCAACCTTCTCCTCCCTAACACCTCTATTCTCCATCCCACCAACCTCCTCCCTAACACCTCCATTCTCCTTCTCACCAACCTCCTCTTGCTCTCTCAATACCTCCATTCTCCATCACACCAACCTCCTCCTTCCTTGACATCTCCACTCTCTATTACTTCAAATTCCTCCCTCGATATCACACTAACCTCCTTCCTTAACACCTCCATTCTCCCTCACACCAACGCCTGCTTCCTCGATACCTCCATTCTCCGTCGTATCAACCTCCTCCCTCAACACCTCAATTCTTTGCATGTTTTCTTCACATCATCTTACTCCAGTAGTTTGTTTAAAGGGATTCTCTGTAAGCTGATATACATTTGAGATATCCTTGTATCAAAGCACGATCATTTTTCACATGTACTTTCTCTGCTATTGTTATCTTGCAAATCTATGCATAACTTGGATGTTATCTGTGCAACAAACGATACATAACTGTGTTTCTGTGAATCACTGAGCTTGCTGCCATATTGGTAATTATTTATGCAGCCTGATAATAATAAATATTCATGCACCGCAGTGAACAATACAATGACCATTTGACTTTAACACAGTGACAGTATCGAATAAAACTGAAGTCTGTCAAACTGAACCACATAGTTATTGCCATGCCTTATATTCCTTATACAGATAGGTGGAGCCCAAACTAGAACTTCAGGTAACGTGGAGTTATTTTTTCAATGTGTTGTCATGGTTATAAACGAATAATAAAACAAAATGAAGGCATAGAATGAATTAAATGAATTAATTATGTTAACAGGATTAATAAAGAATTATTATATGGTATATTACAGTTTTTAAAAATGTGAAAGAATCCCTTTAATAGCACCTCACCCAGTTAGAGTGATACCCAACCTATTGGAAGCAAATACAGGTGATTGAGATGTATGTTTTGCTGTACGCCTGTTGGCTGGATTGAGCAGGCCCTGCAAGCAGCGAGACACCACATGGACAGCACCAGCAGCCCCTACTGCCTGCTGGTGAAGAGGCAGATCTTCACGCCCTACAAAAAGCGTTTACCCAAGACAATGTAAGTTCATCATGTGGCCCGTACCACTTCTACGGAGCATTGTTCTTAAGCTTACTGTGTTGGTGTGATAAATGTAGCAAGTTTTTTGGCTATTTAAAAACATCTGCTTGTGCTACATTTTCATTTAACAATTTGTGTTAAGCCACATACATTTATGTCATACCACTTGTGCCAAACCCACTCATGTCAATTCCACTGAAGCCACACCCACTTATGATAAATCCACGCAAGCCACACCCACCTATGTCATATCAACCCAAGCCACACCCACTTATGGCATATCCATTCAAGCCACTCCCACCTATCATCCGCTCAAGCCACACCCACCTATGTTATATCATTATATTTCATATCCCCTCGAGCCACACCCACCTAAGTTATATCCCCTCAAGCCACACCCACCTAAGTTATATCCCCTCAAGCCACACCCACCTATGTTACATCCCCTCAAGCCACACCCACCTATGTTATATCCCCTCAAGCCACACCCACCTATGTTATATCATTATATGTTATATCCCCTCAAGCCACACCCACCTATGTTATATCCCATCAAGCCACACAAATTGTATCATTACTTACAATGATGTATACGTGTCATTTTGGAAGTTAGGACTATGAATGTAATTTACCAGATTTCTGGAAAGTAACCAATATCTTGCAAGCAACCCATGGCTTATGTATTAAGCAGTAACAACTTCAGCTGTAATAAATATGTTTGCAAGCAATTTATCATCGAAGGGCTGGATTTCAGGCCACAACTATCCATTATCTGGACAATGAATCCTGTCATTGAATCCAGGTACTAACACTTGCCACTTCAACACCTAATTAAAGACCACCCCCAGTCTAGCCAAGACATCCACCCCACCAAATTTAAGCCATAACATTTCCAAACAAAAATCGCCCACTTAAACCAGGCTACACCCATTCCAGCCAACCCACTCCAGTCAAGACATCCTTCAACCAAGTCACTCCTACTTCTGTCACCACACTCACGCCACACTCACCTCATTCTGGTCACACCTACTCCAGAAGTACTACCATGTCAGACACACTCAACTGAAACCAGTTCGCCATTCCAGCCACACCCACCCAAGCCAGGCCACACCCATCTGAACCTGGTTACACCCACCCAAACCAGGCCACACCCATCCCATCCTGGTCTCACGCCCACCCAAACCAGGCCACACCCACCCAAACCAGGCCACACCCACCCCATCCTGGTCTCACGCCCACCCAAACCAGGCCACACCCACCCAAACCAGGCCACACCCACCCAAACCAGGCCACACCCACCCAAGCCAGGCCACACCCATCTGAACCTGGTTACACCCACCCAAACCAGGCCACACCCATCCCATCCTGGTCTCACGCCCACCCAAACCAGGCCACACCCACCCAAACCAGGCCACACCCATCCCATCCTGGTCTCACGCCCACCCAAACCAGGCCACACCCACCCAAACCAGACCACACCCACCCAATCCTGGCCACACCCACCCGAACCAGGCCACACCCACCCAAACCAGGCCACACCAACCCAAACCAAGCCACACCAACCCAAACCAGGCCACACCAACCCAAACCAGGCCACACCCACCCAAACCAGGCCACGCCCACCAACTGTAACTACCAGCATATCATATTTTATTCAACCAAGCCACACCTACTGCAAATCACACCAGTCTGGCCACACCTATTCCAACTAAGCCTGCAACCAAATGTCAAAAATTCACACACGACATGGCAGTATTCACTCTGCATTAACTGTTGCAGGGATATGGAGATATTGACACGGGAAGGAGCACTGAGGCTGGTGGGAGATGCTTTGGGAGACAGGGACGTTGTTGTTGGCACGACAGGAATGCTCTCCCGTGAACTGTTTGAATACAGGTACCTTTGCTAATCCCTGTTATACTTCTGTACGCCTGTTTTGTTATGGGAACCTTTGACAGACAGAAGTCTGCACTGACAAAACTTAATGTTGCATTACAATCACCTCGTGTTTACCGTGAATACCAGATCGTGACCCCTAAGTGACCCAGTTGCATAAATTTACCAGTCGCTAATTGGAGGAGCTCGAGACCTTTCCAGTTGACAATTGACGTTTACCATGTGATCTTGTTGATTGATTATGTTAGAGCTCGCAGGTCAAACAGGAAGTGGTTGGCGGTGTGCCAGGGCACTATGCTAACCCAAGAATGTCAATTATTACTATTACGGTAGTTTCAGCATAAATTAATTTATCGAGAATCGATAAATTAATTTATCGATCACCACTCAATTTCTCTGGTATATGAGAGAAAGAAAAGAGTGCAGCATACCAAAAACATGTACATGTAAGTAAATAACTCTAAATATATAACTGTTGTATTTTCTGGAATACATTACCAACTGACAGTACTACAAACTTGACATGTATAACATTTTAATTTGTAGGGTTGCCCGTGGTCATGGCCACGAGAAGGACTTCCTGACCGTTGGCTCCATGGGGCACGCGTCCAGTATAGCCCTCGGTATAGCACAGCAGAAGCCACACAGACAGGCAGGTGTTGGGAGCTGAACACATAAAACTGAAGTAAAACGTACCTTAGAACTGCTCAGAATACTTTACACTGTACCACATGGTACACCTGGTCAGTTGAGCATCGTTTTGATTTCCCTTGGAATCATTCAGCCATGCTACAATTAATGCAATTAATAACATGACATTAATAACAATTCAAAATCGTAGTGAGCTAGAGCAGTGTAAACAAGTTGTGGGTTCTCAGGATTAAAACTCTGATGCTCCAGCCACTAAACTCCTCACTGTCTGATGCTCCAGCCACTAAACTCCTCACTGTCTGATGCTCCAGCCACTATACTCCTCGCTGTCTGATGCTCCAGCCACTAAACTCCTCACTGTCTGATGCTCCAGCCACTATACTCCTCACTGTCTGATGCTCCAGCCACTATACTCCTCACTGTCTGATGCTCCAGCCACCAAACTCCTCACTGTCTGATGCTCCAGCCACTATACTCCTCACTGTCTGATGCTCCAGCCACTAAACTCCTCACTGTCTGATGCTCCAGCCACTAAACTCCTCACTGTCTGATGCTCCAGCCACTAAACTCCTCACTGTCTGATGCTCCATCCACTAAACTCCTCACTGTCTGATGCTCCAGCCACTAAACTCCTCACTGTCTGATGCTCCAGCCACTATACTCCTCACTGTCTGATGCTCCAGCCACTAAACTCCTCACTGTCTGATGCTCCAGCCACTATACTCCTCACTGTTGATGCTCAGTATACTCCTCACTGTCTGATGCTCCAGCCACTATACTCCTCACTGTCTGATTCCACCACTATCTCCTACGTGTCTGATGCTCCACCACTATTCATCACTTTGATGCTCCACCACTATACTCTCACTGTCTGATGCCCAGCCACTACAAACTGCTACTGTCTGATGCTCCAGCCACTATACTCTTACTGTCTGATGCTCCAGCCACTAAGTACTAAACTTGTCATGCTCCACCACTTAACTACTCACTGTCTGATGCCCACCACAAACTCCTCACTGTCTGATGCTCCAGCCACAACTCCTCACTGTCTGATGCTCCAGCCACTATACTCTACTGTCTGATGCTCCAGCCAACAACTCCTCACTGTCTGATGCTCCAGCCACTAAACCCTCGACTGTCTGATGCTCCAGCCACTAACTCCTCACTGTCTGACCTGGCATACCACTAAACTCCTCACTGTCTGATGCTCCAGCCACTACCAGTCTGATGCTCCAGCCACTATACTCCTCACTTCTGATGCTCCAGCCACTAAACTCCTCACTGTCTGATGCTCCAGCCCTAAACCCTCACTGTCTGATGCTCCAGCCACTATACTCCTCACTGTCTGATGCTCCAGCCACTAAACTCCTCACTGTCTGATGCTCCAGCCACTATACTCCTCACTGTCTGATGCTCCAGCCACTATACTCCTCACTGTCTGATGCTCCAGCCACTATACTCCTCACTGTCTGATGCTCCAGCCACTATACTCCTCACTGTCTGATGCTCCAGCCACTATACTCCTCACTGTCTGATGCTCCAGCCACTATACTCCTCACTGTCTGATGCTCCAGCCACTAAACTCCTCACTGTCTGATGCTCCAGCCACTAAACTCCTCACTGTCTGATGCTCCAGCCACTAAACTCCTCACTGTCTGATGCTCCAGCCACTAAACTCCTCACTGTCTGATGCTCCAGCCACTAAACTCCTCACTGTCTGATGCTCCAGCCACTATACTCCTCACTGTCTGATGCTCCAGCCACTAAACTCCTCACTGTCTGATGCTCCAGCCACTATACTCCTCACTGTCTGATGCTCCAGCCACTATACTCCTCACTGTCTGATGCTCCAGCCACTAACTCCTCACTGTCTGATGCTCCAGCCACTATACTCCTCACTGTCTGATGCTCCAGCCACTATACTCCTCACTGTCTGATGCTCCAGCCACTATACTCCTCACTGTCTGATGCTCCAGCCCTATACTCCTCACTGTCTGATGCTCCAGCCACTATACTCTCACTGTCTGATGCTCCAGCCACTATACTCCTCACTGTCTGATGCTCCAGCCACTAACTCTCACTGTCTGATGCTCCAGCCACTAAACTCCTCACTGTCTGATGCTCCAGCCACTATACTCTCACTGTCTGATGCTCCAGCCACAAACTCCTCACTGTCTGATGCTCCAGCCACTAACTCCTCACTGTCTGATGCTCCAGCCACTAAACTCCTCACTGTCTGATGCTCCACCACTAAACTCCTCACTGTCTGATGCTCCAGCCACTAACTCCTCACTGTCTGATGCTCCAGCCACTATACTCCTCACTGTCTGATGCTCCAGCCACAAACTCCTCACTGTCTGATGCTCCAGCCACAAACTCCTCACTGTCTGATGCTCCAGCCACTATACTCCTCACTGTCTGATGCTCCAGCCACTATACTCCTCACTGTCTGATGCTCCAGCCACTATACTCCTCACTGTCTGATGCTCCAGCCACTATACTCCTCACTGTCTGATGCTCCAGCCACTATACTCCTCACTGTCTGATGCTCCAGCCACTATACTCCTCACTGTCTGATGCTCCAGCCACTATACTCCTCACTGTCTGATGCTCCAGCCACTATACTCCTCACTGTCTGATGCTCCAGCCACTAAACTGCTCACTGTCTGATGCTCCAGCCACTATACTCCTCACTGTCTGATGCTCCAGCCACTAAACTCCTCACTGTCTGATGCTCCAGCCACTATACTCCTCACTGTCTGATGCTCCAGCCACTATACTCCTCACTGTCTGATGCTCCAGCCACTATACTCCTCACTGTCTGATGCTCCAGCCACTAAACTGCTCACTGTCTGATGCTCCAGCCACTATACTCCTCACTGTCTGATGCTCCAGCCACTAAACTCCTGACTGTCTGATGCTCCAGCCACTAAACTCCTCACTGTCTGATGCTCCCCCACTAAACTCCTCACTGTCTGATGCTCCAGCCACTAAACTCCTCACTGTCTGATGCTCCAGCCACTATACTCCTCACTGTCTGATGCTCCAGCCGCTATACTCCTCACTGTCTGATGCTCCAGCCGCTATACTCTTCACTGTCTGATGCTCCAGCCACTATACTCCTCACTGTCTGATGCTCCAGCCACTATACTCTTCACTGTCTGATGCTCCAGCCACTAAACTTCTCACTGTCTGATGCTCCAGCCACTATACTCTTCACTGTCTGATGCTCCAGCCACAAAACTCCTCACTGTCTGATGCTCCAGCCACTATACTCTTCACTGTCTGATGCTCCAGCCACTATACTCTTCACTGTCTGATGCTCCAGCCACTATACTCTTCACTGTCTGATGCTCCAGCCACTATACTCCTCACTGTATGATGCTCCAGCCACTATACTCATCACTGTCTGATGCTCCAGCCACCAAACGCCTCACTGTCTGATGCTCCAGCCACTATACTCCTCACTGTCTGATGCTCCAGCCACTATACTCCTCACTGTCTGATGCTCCAGCCACTATACTCCTCACTGTCTGATGCTCCAGCCACTATACTCCTCACTGTCTGATGCTCCAGCCACTATACTCCTCACTGTCTGATGCTCCAGCCACTATACTCCTCACTGTCTGATGCTCCAGCCACTATACTCCTCACTGTCTGATGCTCCAGCCACTATACTCCTCACTGTCTGATGCTCCAGCCACTATACTCCTCACTGTCTGATGCTCCAGCCACTAAACTCTCACTGTCTGATGCTCCAGCCACTATACTCCTCACTGTCTGATGCTCCAGCCACTATACTCCTCACTGTCTGATGCTCCAGCCACTATACTCCTCACTGTCTGATGCTCCAGCCACTAAACTGCTCACTGTCTGATGCTCCAGCCACTATACTCCTCACTGTCTGATGCTCCAGCCACTAAACTCCTCACTGTCTGATGCTCCAGCCACTAAACTCCTCACTGTCTGATGCTCCCCCACTAAACTCCTCACTGTCTGATGCTCCAGCCACTAAACTCCTCACTGTCTGATGCTCCAGCCACTATACTCCTCACTGTCTGATGCTCCAGCCACTATACTCCTCACTGTCTGATGCTCCAGCCGCTATACTCTTCACTGTCTGATGCTCCAGCCACTATACTCCTCACTGTCTGATGCTCCAGCCACTATACTCTTCACTGTCTGATGCTCCAGCCACTAAACTTCTCACTGTCTGATGCTCCAGCCACTATACTCTTCACTGTCTGATGCTCCAGCCACAAAACTCCTCACTGTCTGATGCTCCAGCCACTATACTCTTCACTGTCTGATGCTCCAGCCACTATACTCTTCACTGTCTGATGCTCCAGCCACTATACTCTTCACTGTCTGATGCTCCAGCCACCAAACTCCTCACTGTATGATGCTCCAGCCACTATACTCATCACTGTCTGATGCTCCAGCCACTATAGTCCTCACTGTCTGATGCTCCAGCCACTAAACTCCTCACTGTCTGATGCTCCAGCCACTAAACTCCTCACTGTCTGATGCTCCAGCCACTAAACTCCTCACTGTCTGATGCTCCAGCCACTAAACTCCTCACTGTGTGATGCTCCAGCCACTATACTCCTCACTGTCTGATGCTCCAGCCACTATACTCCTCACTGTCTGATGCTCCAGCCACTATACTCCGCACTGTCTGATGCTCCAGCCATTATACTCCGCACTGTCTGATGTTCAACAGAAACTGCTCATTAACAGCCTAAATGGCCGGTTTGGCCGCTGGCAAGGTACGTTTCAGTGAGTTATTTGTAGACAGATCAAATAGTCTCTCATGGTCTCTTTCACCCCAATGGTTGTTGCCCTAAAGTTGGGTGTAAACCAGTTGGCCAAATATCTTCTCAAATAGTGTCGTACTATCCTAGGCTGCCAACAGATAGTGACTGAGTTCTGGTGGTGTCAGTAATAGTGACAGAGGTCTGGTGGTGTCAGTAATAGTGACTGAGTTCTGGTGGTGTCAGTAATAGTGACTGAGTTCTGGTGGTGTCAGTAATAGTGACTGAGTTCTGGTGGTGTCAGTAATAGTGACTGAGTTCTGGTGGTGTCAGTAATAGTGACAGAGGTCTGGTGGTGTCAGTAATAGTGACTGAGTTCTGGTGGTGTCAGTAATAGTGACTGAGTTCTGGTGGTGTCAGTAATAGTGACAGAGGTCTGGTGGTGTCAGTAATAGTGACTGAGTTCTGGTGGTGTCAGTAATAGTGACTGAGTTCTGGTGGTGCTAGTAATCTATGTCAACCTTATATAATAATTACTGATAGCACTTCAAACAAATGTACTTTCTCTGTAGCTGCTTCCAAAATTTGGAATCAACTCTCTATTATAATAAATCATCTGTAATAATACCCACCTTTCACAAAACACTCAAGTCATATTCGTTTGAAAATGCATTCTCATCCTAAACCTTTGGCTATAGTATAAGGATTGGACTCTCAATTAAGCCATCTCCAAATGACACCGACAATCCGTCGAAAGATTACCCTTGCTGTGCACGATTGCTGGTTATCATTTTGATACAGTTTGAGATAGCAAAATGATCTTGTAGGTGTACTGTTTCGATGGTGACGGTGCTGCCATCATGCATCTTGGTGCCTGGGCGACAGTCGGTCAGAGTGGAAACACCAACTTCAAACACATCGTTTTCAACAACGGAGTCCACGAGTCAGTGGGGGCCCAGCCAACGGCTGCCATGGATATGACCCGCTTCTCCTTCAAAAGAATCGCAGAGGCTGTCGGATACAAGATGGTGTGTGATTTACAGTCAGAGGTTCTTTCTTATTTAACTTATTAAAACTGCTTAACTAGTTGTTACCTAATTATGTTTACTTTAATTTTAAATATCTTTTTGTTTTTACTGTTCAGTGTATTTTAATAATATTAACTTTTCGTGCACCAATACCATCAAAGATCAAGCTCAGTGGTGACACTGAACCAAAGGAATAAACAATCTCATAATTGTAAACAATGCGCGAGTCGTCAATGGATGGATTAAGGTGCTAAGAAGCTGAGGATAGGCAGCATTAAAGAGATAGGTTTTTAGACACTAGAACATACATATATATATATATATATATATATATATATATATATATATATATATATATATATATATATATATATATATATATAATTAACTAGTGTTGTCTTTACTATTTTGTCAGTGCCTTTCAGCAGGTTTTTATTCCTGTGCATTTCAAATCTAAGTTTATTAGATCTAGTTTATGTGAACATGCAGGTTTATCCTCATTATAAGGTAACAGTTTCCTCCTAGATGCTTTTCAACTCAGATGCCAATGCATACTTATTTGTTTTTGAAATCCCTTTTGTGTTAGGAGTATTACGTGTCGTAGGGCCCATACTGGATGTTATATAAGTGTAAATTAATTACCGGACTGTATTCACAACTGTTTGCAGGCTCTGGTGGCCACGACTAAAGAGGAGATAGTGTCGGCTCTACAGGCCCTCAAACAGGCAGAGGGACCCGCCTTGCTTGAGCTGAGAGTGCGCATAGGCCACCGCAAAGATCTCGGCCGTCCCACGCGCACACCAGTGGAGAACAAGCAAGACATCATGACGTTTCTTGCTGACGATTAAAGAGTAAAACCCAAGAAGAGACAGATAAATGTGGAGCAGTTATGCTTAATTGTTAGTAACTTTTTTAATTGGCCAGCTACTAGTTGGGTCTGGTCAAACCAGATGGCAGTGGTAAAACAGTGGTGGTCAGTCACTGGTCACTACAACACCTAGACATGTTAGTGTAATTATAAAGTTTATTTAGAGATGGTCTCATCAGATCATAAAATCCAAAAAAAATAGTTTCGCAATAATCACCACCCTTCCCTTGTCCCTACCATTGTATGATGTGAGGCTCTCTCTCCCTCACCCTCTCCCTTTCTTTATCTCTTATTCTCTCCCTCTCTGCCTCTCTCTTCCACCATCACTCCCTCCCTTATCCATGATGCTCAACAATCAGAGAGAGAAAGAGACAAGTCGAGTCAAATGACACGTAAAGCCACAGACACTATAGACACAAGACCAAACTGACATTTTATTCTTACAAAGATATTATCTATGTTGTTACAACATTTTTGTCACAATGTTGCCCAATTCCACAGTTGCATTAATATATACATTATTTCATTCAATGGGTGGTGCCACAATACTGATTATTTCCCCCCGCAATATTTGGCGATGACCACACCGCCGCCACCCATGTGCAACGCATTACATTTATTTATTTTGCAAACCTATGAGACCACCCCTTAGCATTGTGTGTATCATTACAGATGGCTTATCATTGTTTACATTGTTGCTACTTATGTTTGTTTTTTGGTATATCCTAATTCAGTGGAACTACATTTTTAAAACCAATCTCGCGATTGGACACAAATGACCTGTTACCAAGGTGACCGTATACAGTGGTTCCACTGTACAGTAAATCTCGGATGTAACAAACTTGCTGTTAAAAAAATTCTTATATGTATCAAATACGTTAATTGGTATAGATTTTATCTTATTGCATTTCATATGAATTTCAATGCGTATAATAAATTTGTATACTTTTTATATAATGATCACATTATCAGTTCCAGAGGGCAAAATCCATTGAAATGTTTCGGATATAATAAATCCTTTGATCAAACACAGTTTTTATTTTATTCATTGTTTTTAACCCCATTTTTATTGAGTGATAGATTTTAGGTACAATAAGTTACAGATATAATGAAACAAATTGTCTGGTCTCCAGCATTTTGTTGAATCCAAAGTTTCCTGTATTACATCACAGGTTCACAACCAAGTGTTTATAACATTCACTTAAACAGTTGGTGCTTACCATATGTTTGCAACCAAACAGTTGAACCTGTTCAATGATGTCTAAGTACGGTAAGCATGCCAGTTTTTGTACAATATTATCAGCGAAACTGAAATTTTGGTCATAGAGCTACAACTTTGACCCTGCATCCTCTGTTAAACACAAATAAACAGTAAGATTGTTTATTTAAATAAAAAACAGTATAAGAATGAGTGATGCTAACTAATGACAAGTTTAGTTTCAAATCTTAATTCTAAATGTTGGTGTTGTCACCGGGGGGGGGGGGGATATTGAGTCCTTTGTGACTTCACTGTTATGTCCAGAAACCCACCGTCTGGTAACTGACACATTAATCCGGAGTTAGACACTGGTAAGCTTCAGTATAAATATTAATATCATAATTCTGCATGTTGCTGTTACATAATTACATCAAAAAATTTTACCATTGTGAATGGCATTGTTTAACATTCATTTCAGCATAATTTGTCTGCATTATTTCTTTGCCATTGTGATTAACATTCTTGTGCCTTCCGCAACATATTCTTAGGTGTAGACTTACGCGGTTTATTCAGAATGTATTGCTTATAAAATGATTATGGTTATGTAGCATAGCATGCATCGTAGATAGGGGCCTACATATGTTCAACAATTGACTATGTCATTAACATTTCTTTACCATATCACAATTAACATTCAACTGAAAATGAACATATCTTCCAGCTAGAAAATGTCTACACTAATAATTTGTTAATTGATGAAGTCGGAAATGAATTGTATTGTATAAGGAATTCCGGTTTCAAAAACCTAGTTAAATTTTCTTAGATCTCAGAAAGTAGACATCAGTATGAAACCAAGTATTTACATGTTGCTTAATAATTCACACTGAATGACGTTAGAAATTTCTAGTCTTATGAAATAAAGTTGGAAATTAATTGGGCTTCTGTGTTTATTTTAAGGAACCGACATAAGTTCTAGCTAAAAAGCATTGGAGATACAGTGTAATGTCATTACATAACCTGGCAGTAAATAGTTGGTAATCACATTCATGTGTTTGTGATTCTTATAATAGAACAATATCATTCTGAAGGCTGAATTTTAATACTTGCCATGAAAGCAGATCATTGTGTTAAGAACTGATGTTCGTGGATAATAATTTATTCTTGTTTACCAGAAAGTTTAAACAAACAAAAATAGTAAAAGGACACACATGTAATGGTTTATTTTCAATTTGTCACATCAAATTGACAAAATATTACCACTTATTCTGGTATGGCAGGATGCACAATCATCAATACAATTTAAAACTCATTTTGACAGCCTCGGCTGTGAAAATTTATAATCATTACTGTTTTGAACTTTTTGTACCATAGCAGATGTGTTATGGGATTGTCATTTTCAAAACACTATTCTGTAAGGTCATATAAACTTCTACCTTGTCATCAACGATAATAATAAGAAACTACTTTTGTGGCTAAATGCTTCAAAACTACCGAGACTGCATCAAAACCAAGACGGTCAACTCCAAAATCTTTAAATTCAGGTGACTGTATCTCAGTTCTCCATACATTCTCCATAATTAAACCATTACAAGATGCTGGCAAAAGAAAACATGAAAATATTCAGGATGCATGTTCGCTGTCAACTTAGTGTAACCATCACTTCAAAGTGTAGTCAACATTTAGAAAGTTAATGCTGGCTTCAACACTTAGCCTGACTACATTTTGTAAGCATCGTACAATTTAAAGTTGTCCAAATATCTCCGCATAGCATGGTTACATGTGCAAACAGTTTGGCTACGATGGCCAACTTACACTGCACTTGATGTCGAGGTACGGCTGTATGGTGTTGGCGTGTGGTATCAGCAGATCTGGCTTCACCTTGCAGAAGAGGTCGAGTGTGTTGAAGCAAGAGATGAGTCGTGAACTGCACGTTGCACCTAGAAGCAGTAACACCACATGTGAGAGAGGAGCCCACACTACAACTAGATCTCCCATATTCTCCACCACTTCAAAACGAGGGCAGTAATGAAAACAAACGATGTAAGTTCTTCACTTTAACCTTTACTCCCTGGAAGGCCTGTTAAAATTAGCACACACTTTACCCTGGCAATATTTACTTCTGCTTCGTACCTGCTTCGGCACTGTGTTCCTCTATGCGCAGGACTTTCTCAACGAGACAATTGACGATCTGTTCACAGGCCTGTTCAACAGGAGTGGAGTTGCTGTTCTCTTCTTTCTTGAAAAGCTACACACAAAATAGAGACAAATCTGTTTCAACCTAAATTGTTGGAGCACATCAGTCTAGACAATATTTTATTATTATAAAGACCATGTCTGAGTAGTATTTGTATAACTCTTAAAATATATTAATCACCTGCCGCATTGCATAGAATATGCCCATGACAATAACATTGCAAAAACCATTTCAGAAAACAAATTACCAAGATACAGACAGTTCTTTAACAAAGAGACCAATGACTCAAAAAAAACCAATAATGTTTCCAATTTATGCATGGCTCTCTCTTGTGAGATGTATTTTTTATGACAACTATTTAAATTTCCTGTTGTACATAAACATACATTTTAGAGGAGACAAGATAGACTGATCACAATTGTTCACACAATAATAAACCCTGTCCCCTCTGAATCTTAGATGGCATTCTAGTCATTAGGTCGTCCACATCTATGTACATTTCTCCCAAAGAATGTGTCATACTGAAAACTCTTGTTTTCAGGGATAGAAATATTACCTTGATCCCTTCCTCATCATTGACATTGACCCTCCGAATCATTCGCACACACATCTCTGGGATTTCATATTATATGGTATAAATCATACCTATTATAGCACATTGACTAACCAAAGATGCTTTAATGTCCCATTTTGTTTTTTGAAATAAAAGTGGTAAGTGCACTTATGCATCGTTTATATCGACCATGAGGCATTTTCGAAATCCGAGACTAAAATGCATGATCACGTGATGCGTTATCACATGAACACAAGTTGCCGGCTTGCATATGTGTTGTCATTCAATCTAATGATGGGTAAGAGAAAGTTTCGCCTGGTAGTACTATAGTCTGCGTCAAAGAAAGCAAAAAAGGACCGTGACAAATTTAAGGCAAGTTATGCTTGGAACGTAAGTTTTTAAACGTGTTTACATCTTATGCCTATAGGCTATACACTACAGTGACTGTAGTGGAGCCTGACATCACATCAAAATGATGGTGCCTCGTGACAGTCGTGTCAACTGTTGTTTATGTGACAGTGGACAAGGCATTTTAAAATGTTGCCTTATTATTGCATTTTCATAAATACTTAAAACAAATTATCCAT
>JAODUO010000109.1:197500-237500 GCA_025642075.2 Ridgeia piscesae | reverse complement strand
TAGGACTGACGTAGATTTGTTCAAATTAGTATCTTCGCAAGAGTGACACTGTTGGTGGCACTGCAGTCAAGTAACAATTCTTATTTACTCTGCTCATTTCTCCTGTTCAATGTGTCTGTTTGTGGCCATATTCTCCTGGTCTATCCCATATCCTTTTATTCTTGTTCAGTGTCTTCTCTTCACCTCTTATCTGGTGTTTCTATAACAAAGCAATGCTAACAGATATATAAGCGCTACGTGAGAACAATATAATAGTTATTAAAATATAATGAACAAAAGCAAAATAATAATAATCCATCAATACATATACAATATATGTATTTTAAAGAGTATATGAAAGTCCTCCAAGATATAGTTAACTACAAGGCAATGTATTTATTAAATGTTTAGATCTTTCAATAATATATTTTTCCACAAACAAAACGTAGAACGAATTAATTAAAGTTTATCGTGAAACTGAGATAACGTGCTAAAAACAGAACATTTTAAAGATAAAATCCATGAAATTTATAATATTTATATAATTTAAAAAGAGATAATGAAAAAAGAGGGTATCCGGAAGTGGGAGACACTGGGAACATTCTGCCTATAGTACATTAGTACATAGTACAGTATCTAATGTATCTACTTGGGCTCGGGACTCCGCTTTGGTTGCTCCTTACAACGTTCCCCTTGCGAGAAATGTCACGACCTTCAACCTTCACAACTGACCACTGTGCTACGAGAAAGGGAGGGAGTATCTGCCCCTAAGCCCGGCGTTCCATTGCCGGATGTGACCCTCCATATTGCGAGCATCACGTGATACACCCTTTGCCACGAGGCATCGAATACACATCAGTTACAATTATAGTAGCAATTTCCTTTCCTTATATACCATATAGTGTGTGACTGGCGAGATTGTGGTGTCAACTTGTCTTAACTTAAACTGATATAACTATTTCCAGTGAAGTTATTTGTATTGTAGAATGACGTTAAAACATCGTTTATATGTTATATTATATCATATGATACATTAAACATGCTAACATGTTAAACTATAATTATTCATCCATGCACAGTTATGGATAGGTATGTTTTACAATAGGCGACGTGAAACCAAGATGGCGCACACATCGTCGCCATTTTGTCCTTCATAAAATGTAACAGGGAATTACTTTAAAATGTTGATACATAATTCGTATAATTCCATATAACTCAAATTGGTAAACAAGAATACATAACATAAAATAATAAACATATAACAGATGTAGACTAAGACAAATTTAGTTATTTTATTTAAGATATTATCGACACCAATCAGCATAGTGATCGTAATTTTGTTTTCCACATTCGTTTTGGCTTAAACAGGCAAAACATCGTTTATATGTTATATTATATCATATGATACACTAAATATGTTAACATGTGAACCTATAATTATTCATCCATTCAGATTTATGGATAGGTATGTTTTATAACAGGCGACGTGAAACCAAGATGGCGCACACATCGTCGCCATTGTGTCCTTCATAAAATTTAACAAGGAATTACTTTAAAATGTTGATACATAATTTGTATAATTCCATATAACTCAACTTGGTAAACAAGAATACATAACATAAAATAATAAACATATAACAGATGTAGACTAAGACAAATTTAGTTATTTTATTTATGATATTATCGACACCAATCAGCATAGTGATCATAATTTTGTTTTCCACATACAATGGTATTGACTTTAGGGACAAAAACTAGAAATGATCGAAGCTAGGCAACCTTTCTCATCGGAGTAAGCAATTAATTTAAAGATCTTAAAGATAATACGATATCGGACAGTGCAATGCAATGACATTAGAAGCCGCATATAACGAATAAAACATGTAGACCTAGTCTCAATCCTTGCTAAGCAATTCTGAACACATTGTAATTTTGTGATGCTGTTAAAGGTAAAATTATGGTAGAGGGGATTACAACAGAAACATGCATTGAATCAGGAATATGATTATATAACAATAATGGAACGTACGAGCATTAGTTGTCTTTCCACCACAAACCATAAACGTTCATACCTTCGAGTAATTGCATCGTCGAATCTGTGCCCGTCGTCGTTGTGTTTCGGCATCTGTTGATATTCTAGTTTCTGCTGACATCTTAAACTGCACCATGTGTGCAGCTTAGTTGAGACCAACTGTCACACAACATTGAGCGTCAAACGTGCATCGTGTGCTGCACTCGTCCCCAATCGAACAAACCATGAAACAGATGAAGTTGGCCTTGCACTGTTAACCGGGAGAACTACATTTTGACACAAACGATTCCATGCTATTGGTCGCTGCACCATTCAATAATTTGTTAATAGAAATAAATGTCACGTGCAACTGTGCAAGTCACCGATATGGTGAAGTTACATGTTGTCAACCCCTTCGTTGTGGCGTAGCAGCAAAACCATTATAGGATGCCGCAAGCTGTGCCAAGAATGTCCAACACCAATTAACGGATTGCATTGTCTGTGTTAAACTGTGATAATGTCAATGAAGCATGGCAGGTATTACACAATTGCTTTGTATGGCATAAATAGCTTCGACGTTCGTGTGCATATGTGCAAATAGCCATGACCGAATCCATGTGCGACTTAATGAGAATGAGAGAATGGGTAAAAAAAACGAGTGGCGGGCGAAAACGAGGAGGAAGAGGGGTGTAGACGAGCAGAGAAGAGTGGGAAAGAATAAGGAAAATGGGATAGATATAGTGTGACGCAGAGACAGAGGAGGGAGGATCGGAGGAAGAGGGGGGAAGGAGGGAGGAGAGGAAGGGAGGTAGGTAGGAAGGGAGGTATAGGAAGGGATAGAGGTAGGAAGAGAGGGACGGGTGAGAGGTAGGAAGGGAGGGGGAGGGAAGGAGGGAGAGAGAGAGAGTGAGAGAGTGAGAGAGAGCGAGAGAGAGTGCGAGAGAGAGAGTGCGAGACGAGAGAGAGAGAGAGCGAGTGAGAGAGAGAGCGAGAAATAGAGCAAGAGACAGAGAGCGAGAGACAGAGAGCGAGAGACAGATAGTCAGAGAGCGAGAGACAGAGAGCGAGAGACGAGAGACAGAAACAGAGCGACAGACAGAGAGCGAGAGACAGAGAGCGAGAGACAGAGAGCGACAGACAGAGAGCGAGAGGCAGAGAACGAGAGACAGAGAGCGAGAGGCAGAGACGAGAGACAGAGAGCGAGAGAGCGAGAGAGACAGAGAGACGAGAGACAGAGAGCGAGAGACAGAGAGCGAGAGACAGAGAGCGAGAGACAGAGAGCGAGAGACAGAGAGCGAGAGACAGAGAGCGAAGACAGACAGAGACGGAGCGACAGACAGAGAGCAGCAGACAGAGAGCGAGAGACAGAGAGCGAGAGACAGAGGGAGAGGGAGAGGGAGAGGGAGAGGGAGAGGGAGAGGGAGAGAGAGATCGAGAGATCGAGAGACAAAGACACAGATAGAGACAGAAACAGAGAAAGGTAGGCAAGGAGGCAGGGAGGGAGTAATAATTTAATGTTCAAGTTTTATTTAGTTTATATCTTAATGGATGTAGCATTATTGGAAAAGTAAACTATATTTTGTTCCGTAACATGCAGCACTGACATAATTGTTTTGGCGTATAATGTTTATTGAAATATTACAGATATTGATAGTTGGCCAGGATTTTATCGAATCACAAATTTTGAATAACCTGAATACAACCGAGTCTTTGGGCAAAGTAAACCGGTAGACCTAAGTTACACACTCACACGCACCCCCCCACACACACACCCACACAACCCACCCCCCACACACAGAGACCACACACAGACAGTGCAAGGGAGCAAGAGAGAGAGAGCTAGTGAGAGAGAGAGAGCAAGGGTCAGAGAGCGAGAGAGTGAGAGACAGAGAGCGAGAGTCAGAGAGCGAGAGCAGAGAGCGACAGACAGAGAGCGACAGACAGAGAGCGACAGACAGAGACAGAGAGCGACAGACAGAGACAGAGAGCGACAGACAGAGAGCGACAGACAGAGAGCGAGAGGCAGAGACAGAGAGTGAGAGACAGAGAGCGACAGACAGAGAGCGAGAGGCAGAGAACGAGACACAGAGAGCGAGAGACAGAGTGCAAGAGAGAGAGCGAGAGAGAGAGAGGAGAGACAGAGAGCGAGAGACAGAGAGCGAGAGAGAGACAGAGAGCGAGAGACAGAGAGCGAGAGAGCGGGAGACAGAGAGCGAGAGCGGGAGACAGAGAGCGGGAGACAGAGAGCGGGAGACAGAGAGCGAGAGCGAGAGGGAGAGGGAGAGGGAGAGGGAGAGATCGAGAGACAGAGACACAGATAGAGATAGAGACAGAGAAAGGGAGGCAGGGAGGCAGGGAGGGAGTAATAATTTAATGTTCAAGTTTTATTTAGTTTATATCTTAATGGATGTAGCATTATTGGAAAAGTAAACTATATTTTGTTCCGTAACATGCAGCACTGACATAATTGTTTTGGCGTATGTTTATTGAAATATTACAGATATTGATAGTTGGCCGGGATTTTATCGAATCACAAATTTTGAATAACCCGAATACAACTGAGTCTTTGGGCAAAGTAAACTGGTAGACTTAAGTTACACACACACACACACACACACACACACACACACACACACACACACACGCTCCCCCCACACACACCCACACCACACACCCACACCACCCACCCACCCCACCCACAAGACCACACACACAAACACACACACACACACACACACACACACACACACACACACACACACACACACACACACACACACTGCATCCACATACACAAGCATTTTATTTCATGAAAATTAATGTATTAGCATACAAATGCATTCTGCCTCCGAATACACAAGCATCTTATTTCATAGAAGTTAATGTATGTGGGGGCATTTTTGGTAGTAACCTGTATATCAAAATGCAAAGGAAATCATAACTTACTTAGGTTAGGTTATTGTTGACACTGTATTCCATATGAAACTTGTATTATTTACAAGACAAACATAATAAGATGAAAGAACAGATTGTATTCTGTACTTGAGACAACTAGGAGGTGCCAAGTCCAACAGTTTCAAAGACACCAAAATACTTTTGTTTTAAGTTATGACATCACAATCAGTATATTTTTACTTTTGGCATATTGTTTCATCACCATCAAACTGTATCAGATAGATGGACAACACATAGACGGGGGGGCATCATAGCTATGGCCTGGGTCGTTCTTGTGGAAACTGTCATAGATATGCGAGTGTCCATCTTATTTACGAACTTACTTACACTGAATGTGATGACACTGATGGCGAAATATCACAAGAAAAAGGCTAACTGACTATGAAAAACAATACAGATTTGAACCATCCATCCTCACTCGTATGGTTATAAAATCATCCTAACACAATTCCAACCTAGCATATCTACGTGATGTGCAAACCAAATGATATACCCCCGTTTCGTCAAACATGTTGAGCAGAGACTGGAGCATGGCACGTCTCTGTCCACGGTTACTCCGGATCAGGGAGTAGATGAAGCTGTTTAGACTGATGATGTTGTCGTCATCCGTGCAGATGCCATGGATTGGCTCAGATGGATCTTGCTGCAGGATTTCTTGCAGTCTGTACGACATCTTGATTCCCTGCATTGCCTTTATCTGGAGTACCAATGTAGCCGAGTTACAGGCATGTACCAATGACACCGCTAAATATGCCAAGTTCTAAATCCAAGGCCGATGGTTTCACTTTTTTAGTATTATGTTCTTCACAATTTAGACCCCTTTTTTAAATGTTCCCTCTGATTCATCATTAAGTGAAATATTTTTCAAACAATGGTAAATCAAACTGTTCCAATTGTTAGCCATATAACCCTATCGCACAGCAAATGCTACGTTAATTATTGTTTTACCATAGCCTGCAACAACACACTAGTTATACACAGCTATTTGCTGTATTTACACAGGTTCTTTGGTTATTATCATTACACTTAATTGTATTCTGCTACATGAATAATGTCATATTTCTGCAGATGGTACCGCATATAAGTCATTAAAGGCCAGCTTATCTGCAGGCAGTTATGGCCACAACAGATCAAGCTTCATCTGGTACAATGATTAAATGTGGGTCTACCATCTATCAGTGCCAATCTTTGTAACCCTGCTTGTCTGTCTGGTGTTAATTGTTGTTACCTGAATGAAGCCCGGGTACTTCTTATCGAGCTCTTGTACTTGTTGGTCAGCCTTTGCTCTGATGGTGCTGTCGCTGTCTGTTCCCATACTGATCAAATATGGTACAATCTGCAACAGCCCCACACACCATCCATAATCTAGTCAACATGCACTCTTTCACATGCAGAGTGCATCAAACTTTATACTAATAACATTTATGTATTCATCAACCTCTAGATAACCCCCTTGTACTTCAAATTCAATACACAACACATGATTACCTACCTGCACTGGGTGCATGGTACAGTCATAGGGTGAGGGTGATTACACAATAAGGGTGATTACCTACCTGTACAGGATGCACGAGGCCCTGTCGTAGGATGAGGGTGATGACACTGAGTGCAATCATCCTCACTTGTGAGTGATGATGGAAGAAAGACTCAAGTATCTGTTTGATGTACACCTGTATGATTGTGCTGGCCATACTGCAAGAGAAACACACAACTGAAACAAACGTCATGAGGGTCTTGTGTGGCAGATATGGATATTATACATGTCACCATATTAAATAAAAAACAAATAAGATCAATACTAGCTTGTATCCTGCCAAAGAGAATTAATGCACACGTTTACATGGTTTAATGCATTTACACTGCCACAATCTGATGCACTCATCACTGCACAATTCTCTCATGTAAGAGAAAGGTCATTGTTATTCAGAAGTTCAAGGATGCAGACAAACATAAAAGGAGTCAAACGCATGTTGCCATCTTGGAGGATTTGCATGTTTCACTGCTACAAAACTTACCATATTAAATCTAGATAAAGGATCATATCATTTTATAGAAATGTTCACACACGGATACATCAGAATGTACACTGAAACAAAAACACTGTTAACTCATGCATTTCTCCAAAACTAGAGTTACCAAAAACAGCCGTTTGACAGAACTAAGGAAGCACATGTGCTTCTGAAAACAGCAATTTCCACAAGACAACTTACCCTGACTGTATATCGCCCATCTCCTTCAAATCCTCCTTGTTCTGCAGTTTCTTCCCTGTATCAAACAAACGCATCAAATGTATTATTACACATCATTATTTATTGCTACACATATATTTTAATAATTATTATATCATATCGCATTTATTTTCCTTGCTAGCAAAAATGCACTGCTCCAGACGATGATGCTTCTGAGCAGTGTTTCACAGTGCTAGTTATGTAAAACATCCCCTATAGCCCGAACAATCACAAAAAAAAACATGCATGACAATGTGAACATTCAATTAACATGTCTAATGTCCAGTGTAAACCCTACATTCAATGATGGTAAGAACAATCAACAGAAATTGCAATTTTAAAGGCATTGCTTATCATCTCAGTTGGTATAGATTATATTAAGTCTGGGATGCACACCATTTAGAAGGAAAACATTGACATGCACACACATAAACCACCACCACACATTGTTGTGGATGTATGAAAGCAGTTTATTATTGTCAGAATATTAATAATATTATTACACCTAGTTCTGATGCAAACTCACAACACTAGGTATGAAAATACTGAATATATTGTTCATGGCTCTAAGAATGGTTTATTGTATGATTTAACTTACTTTGGAGCAAAAGTTTGTCAACGAGTACTCATCGACAAACTTTTCCTGCACAGTAAGTTAAATCATACAATAAACTGGGTATGACTGAGATGAACTTACACTCCTGATCAGCCTTGATCATCCTCGCCTCCTCCTCCATCAAGTACATGAGCATGTTGCGTAGCACCTGACAGCATCTTCACTGGTGCCTACTTGCGTGTCAGCAGGTCAATGTATAACTCCCGTATGTCCTGGCCCAGCATGTACTCATACTCTCGCGCACAAAGAATCCTGCTCGCAAGAAACATCACAGTGTTTATCTGTGCAATAATCTGATAACTTGTAATGAATTACTCTTCCCAGGTATGAATGCCCGCATGTCTCTTTCTGTCCTCTCATCTACTAATTTAAGATGTATTTTAAAACACACAAGTGCAGTAAAGGTAGCTTATTTTTGTCACTGGATAAATTGTATGGTGAAACTCTACTGCTAATGACTGCATATCAACACGTTGTAATGATATCAACAGTTGCCATTAGATACTGATACAAATGTTGCTTGCACATCAACTGCATAACCACAATGATTGTCAATAAACGATTGCAAAACATAACTTTCAATCTGGACATTATTAACATAAAGTACTAATTCTAGTAAGAAAGTGGAGATCACAAAATTAGCAATCATTTTACAAAATTATGAACAAACAACCCGTTAGATGAGTAAATTTGCATGATATCTTCAGTTGAACTGACTTAGTCCTGGCAGGGCCTTGTGCTTCACTTCCTCATCTTCGTGACGGATGAAGTAAAGCATCACATCGAAGACCTTGTCTCGAATGGACACCTGGATTAAATGACCACAACAATATAAATCTACCCCCATTCATTCTAGATTAACATTCATTTTAGATCAGCTTTTCTTAGGGATGCTTACAAAACAGTAGTGTATGACACTACCCAGAAGTTGTTTAACATCAGACCACCTATGCCTGTTAGACTGCTACAGGAACAACTTGTTTCAAACCATTTTTGAAGCCTAAATAAATACATCAAACTAACATTACGTAACATACATTTTCCCCATTCTTTATAATTTTATACCATTCACGTTTAGCCATAACAAGGTATACCTACCTACATATGCTCAGATTTTTTTTTAATGATGGTTAAAAAATAACCATAGTCCATCACAGTTCACTTTCAATTAATTTCAATGTTACACACTTCTTCATCTAAACATCTGTTTAATTCCCCAACAAGTTTATTAAAGTGAATAACCACCCACATACATCGTAATAAACAACAGGTGACAACACAACAACGCCCTCAATCCTACCTTCTTTTCACCAAATTCCTGAGAGTCAAAATTGAAGTGTCGACAGAGCATCCCGACGGTGTAGAGACCGTAGGAGGGTGGGTCGACTACTGGCCAACTGGGGACTGCTGGGGTCCTTCTGGTGCTCACACACCAGCTGAGTGAGCACACCCGCAACCACAGCCACTCAGTATCACACGGGTGTAGTCACGACTGGCAGTGACTAGCGGCCAGTACAGGCATCTATTTAATAACTACCACTACTGGGTTGAAGATTCTCTCATTTTGGGTGAGCTTTGGCAACAGCAGAGAAGAAACGAATTGGCATGCAGTAATGGGTGAAGGGATGCACAAAGGGAGGGAATGGGAAGGGAATGATGTCTTCAGTGTGTATTCTCAGAGATGACACTAAAGACAGAGGACTGGCTTATGAGCCTGGCAATAAATCCAGGTTTTGACAAGTCAACACGCCATTGATACCAAGATTGTAAAGTAGTCACCAGTGCCCGGGGTTGTGAGGATGATACACAACGCCAGTCTTCTCAAGATATGTCAGTGGATCACAGGTATATAAACTCTACTGTGCAAAACGCCTAAAACCTCCCCCCCCTCGTATGTGCAAAGCACCAAGATTTGAGAACCAGGATTTTTTTATGCTGCAACGTTTTTATTTAATATGCAAACACATGCAGACTATTCGTACACAAATATCCCACACATAAATATTCATTCATATTTGAACCCAAGTTTTCCTGATCAGGAGTCCAGAGACGACGCTGATACTGCACTCTTCACACCTTTCATATCCTATAATAATAGACTGCAACCTGTACCGGTTTTTTTCAATCTGAAATTAACTTATACATGTAATAGCAACATGTACAAACTGCCAGTAAAACAGTAAAAGCACTGATCATTGCTGTGGCTAAATCTTGACAGGTCACAATGAATTGGTGAAGTAAATAATATCTGTGCATGCATTGAAATGTAAATAATTATTCTTATATATATATATACATATATACAACGTCTTGTGTTCAATTGTACATGTGTATATATATATATATACATGTACAATTGAACACAAGACGTTGTGTTGGTATCACGTGGAAGAAACGACAACTTACTGGACTGTATTTCTAGTGATTTAGTGGTAAATATCATAACATCATGTATGCATACTATTACATTAAATCATTCTCGTGCAACATCAAACCTTCTATAACTACAAATGCAGCGTGTCAAAATAACATAATGCAATCTTTCAACAACTTTAAACATACGTCAGTGACTACATGCTGATTTCACCAATTCTAAGATTAGTGGTAGAGTTAAGGGTGGTGTAGCTGGACAACAACATACAAATGGAAATGTAATGAAGTATCTCGCTATATCTTTATAGTATATGATCCACCAGAGCATGAAAAACTACATCACATATCAACAATTTGCAAACGTATATGAATAGTATATGGAAGGACTTATGAAAAATCTGCATAAATAGTATCTGTCAGTTCTAAAGGCAAATATATAAATTGATGTAATTACAGGTGTATACTGCTCTATGACGCATCACTCAGTGTCTCAGTCTTCGGTTTCAAACAATGTAGGACTTATACACATAAATCTGTGTAAATTGTCAGAGCCAAATATAACAGTTGATAACTATTACTCAAGGTCTAGTCTGTTTCACTGTCTCACTGCTTCACTGTTTCTCAGTTCTTGGCTGTGCCTTGGGTTGGTTTGGAATGGTGTATTTGAAGCGCCTCTTCCCACCTCTAAGATAGGCAGATAAGCGCGGTCGACCGGAGAAATGTCTGTAGAAGTTTGCAAGGCGTGGGAGCTGAGCCAAGACATCTATGTCGACGATATACGTGGTGTTGCTGTTGCCAAAGTCATAGTGTGCGAACTCGATGTTGTTCTCAAGCAGATCAAACACAAGGAAGTCGACCCAAGTCAAGCGACTGCTGTAGAAAAATGCCTGCTCCTGCAAGAGAAGTATAAATAAACTAATAACTAACAAATAAAAATTGCTTTTAATGTACACATTTAAGACATTCCTTTATATATTTACCATATAAAATAGCATGTCACACTGGTGGCAATTGATAAAACAAACAATGAGGTATCATTCTCGGGGAATATCTCAAATTGTCGCCTTCGTGACATCTTCACATAAATGGCTTTATAGGAGGTCAATTTTACCAACATATTTTGTTAAGATGGGTTACTCATATATGTACGGTTGTATATTAAGAAACTTAATCAAACCTCAAAACTGAAAATCAACAATACAATTTATCAATCAAATACAACAAAAGCAGAGTTTTCTTTGACAATAGCAGTACGACAAACTTGGCAGATCTTAGAAAATCTGCTGGTACCTTTTCATCCAATAATTCAGCTTCACACTTTAGGATCATTTCACCCGAAACATTAGGTAAACATATAACACAACCAGTTCCTACATACCTGCTTGGCCAGTGGGGGAGCCTGCTGTTCAATATAGCCAAGCCACAGCGGCATTGTCTTCTTCAGGTATTCATCCCGGTCAGCGAAACTGAAGTTTGGGTCGTAGAGCATTCGCGATAACTTCGACCGTGCATCCTCTGTTAAACACAAAGCCATAGGTTATCTTGTGCATCAGTGTTGCGGGCAGTTATCATCAGTCATTTAAACTGTTTAACTAATTCTCACGACCATTTAATTTCTTCCGCCTATGCAGGAAGATTTTTTTTTAAATCGAACTTGTATCAAAGATAACACAATACTGCTAGTTCCTAACCCCATAATTTGTGCATGGAAAAAGTAAATAACTCTGAACATCTACTTTTTTATACATCTACACGTGTGTTGCCAATTGGCAGATCAAAGATCCAAGAAGTGAATGAACATACAAAGAAGTGAGTGAACTTGACACCCAGGCGGTAATGCACTTACAGTGACTCTAAGTTAGCAAATTGATATCTAGATGTATAGATTTTATACTGACCTACACCAAGTGCAAGTGCCTCGCACTTGTACAAGTCCTCACAGTCACAGTCCATGCCTGCGGACCGACCGATGTAGTGCAGTATAGCTTGGGTCTGTACCATCTTCAGTCCTGTATTCGTCTCCACTGCTGGCACTGTCAAAACATTATGTCTTCTATCAGCGATTTGGGTATGACACATCATTTTATATACATCTCATTTATCTGGTTTTCAATAAAAATAATATGTAGCATCCTCACAAAAAGCTAGAATTCTTAACAGTTTTGTGTCAGTTATAGTTTTTGCATAATTTACATATTGAACAAATGTACAAAAGCGGTAAGTTAAAAACTGCATATTTTATTGATGTAGTGTATATTCACTTGTTACCAGGTTACACTATTCAGATTCCTAAGATAACTACTTATTAAACAAATTCATTGGGTCATGCAGATTGTATAGAATGACACAAGAACGTCTCACCTTGTCCATACGTGTACAGGCCAGAGTTAATGCCTGCCTCTTTATGAGACGGCCACGTGGCTTTGTTAAAGTTCTTTTCTGTGAATGGAATGCCAGCCTCAATCATCATCATTCGAATCGGCTCTGCTCTACCCCTGTCGACAGAAAAAAAACAGGTTTTACATGTACAAAATTAATACCAACTCATTGTCCACCTCCGAGAAAAGAGGATGATGGCAGTTTTGTGTATGTGAAGGGAAAAGAGGACAGCCTAATAAAATCTGGAGAAAAACAATGGAGGGAGAAGTAAATACAATGGTACATAAATATTGCATGTAGTAACTTCGATTTCTCGTGTTTTATATATTTATATCCCAGGCTCACCCACACTCCCTCCACTCCTCCATAAACATTGATTTATTTTAAATAGATCACAAACAACCAACTGGTACACCTTGAACATTTAAAATAAACCAAAATATTTTATTTTAAATTGCATTTTAGTTATGAAAGTTTTCAGAATGAGAACATGTCACCACGTAAGAAATGGATAGCTGTGACACTAAATAATGGTTGAAAAAAAAAAACCACTGAAGTGGCCCACCACACTTGTAACATATGAACAAAAACAATGAACTTACATTTGTTTTAACTTGCATTTATTTAAAAAGTACAAGACGGCATGCTCCAGACCCCACAAATGTTCCGTGTACATCTACTTTGTCCACACCACCAATTCATACACTGATTTACAAGTCACACACAATCAATGTACTGCCGAGTCATTTAGCACTGCTTAGTTTTTTTAAGGCAGAACACTTCCAGTCCTTCCAAGGTACAAACCTGACAGAAAAATAGTGCAGTGTGACATTGCCAACACTGGGTGAAGGCACGCATCCTGGCTTTCCATGAATAACTTCATTCACCTTCCTACAGAAATGCAGAGAAAAGCAATGGTCAAGTAAATATACAATAAATCCCGACATTTTCTATTACTGCTGCCAAACTTAGATTTCCTTAGTTGTGGTAATCCTTTAATTTCAACTGGTACAACTACAAGCTGACACAAATACTGCACTGTACTAATACAATTTTTTTGGAAAATCTGATTGTAATTCCAATTTAGTTACAAATCAAATTGCAAAAACTGGAATAAAAAACAACTTGAATGATGATTAAGCGTAAAATGGCAAAAAAGGCTTTGAAATTTGGGAAATGACGGTGAATGATAAACAATCCATCCAAATAATAATAATGTTCAAAATCAGGAGTACGAGATGACTGTCTAAAATACTAAAACAACCCACATGAATGATAGGTTCCAGCAACACATTTCAAGTCAAGATTGCCTCCTTCATGAAGAAACATTTTCAGTTTCGAGCTTTTGGGTTTTTGCCATATGTATACCTTTTGCCTTGTATGGGAAACATTGCAAACTAGTCTCACAAGAGGCACAACATAATGCTGAACTATTCTGCTTTAGTTTGCTGTAAAATTATGATATGCTATGATCACTATTCACTAAAATATCTTATTTAACAAACATTGTTTGATTAATTAATTAATATATTGTTCTTTCTGCTCAAATGGTAGGTATGTTTATTGATGATTTCATGTCTCAGGTTTTATTTGATAATTATACATACAACAATCACGGTAAAATCATCTTGCTTTTAAATGAATGTTCTGATAAAGTTATCTAATTAATGTATCACTCTGTTTGCATGACTTACGCATTTTTAATGGTGAGCAATTAAGCTGTTACATGCATCCTATGATAACTATAAAGAAGTGTTACCTTTTCTATGAATTAATACTGATAATATTAATAAATTTTGTGTCCCATTTGCAAATAAATGCAGACATGTTTCATTTTTTGCATGCTGACTGTCTCATCATCTGTTTGCTTTGAACATTAAATATGATTTGGTTTAACATTTCACTTCCTCTTGGTTTTAGCCATGTCATAAAAATATAAAACAAAACATATCAGCAAGAAAATAATAATAAAAATATAAAACAAAACATATCAGCAAGAAAATTATTTCCATTGACATCAATAACTGAACATATTTTATCTGGGATGTTTGCAGTGTAGGTCAATTGAAATGTATGCAACTTGGAGTGCTAGTTAATACACGTGCCACTGTTCAGCATGTTGCAACCAAAACAACTGAGACTACTTGTTTAAATATGAAAATAATAATTATTAGCATTTTGTTTCCAGAGTATAAAAAATAATATCTCCTAAATAGAAATTACCAGCATGACTAATATTATTTTAAAAAATATTATAATTAACTACGAAGTAGAATTAATAATAAAAATTAAATATTAATAATTAAATAGGACTACACCACATTCGGTTAAATGTCGGTGAAATGTTTGAAATTATATTCGAGTTTTTTACTGAAGAAAGGCGCATACAAAATGCTACCTTTCTTCAGATGGCACCACGCTACAAACAGAATCTCACTCTCGGGGGGAAACCCCGCTTTTTGACAGTGACAGCCTGCACGCAAGCTCCCGTGATCGCAAATTGTGGCAGACCCGGCCATGTGACGGAAGACGTTGATACATGTTTATGCAATTTGACTTTGCATGAAACTGTGTAATGATGAACTACCTCAAAATGTAACTGGTTTTTCCACTGTAGAAAACGACTGCAGTTGATGCAATCAACACTAAAATAATCTCAAACACCGACGACGCCAACATCGTTGCTCCACTTCCATTACAGTACCGCGCACGGAAAATGTAAACAATAATTTAAGAGTAGTTACTCATATTTCGATTGTCTTTGAAACAAATATTTAATTTTATAACCAAATTATTTGAAGGAATATTTTTCCTCGTTGCATTTCGTATATTATTAGCCAAAGTAACTATAAATTTTATCCATTCACCAGCAGGCCGCCTCGTTGCGCCCATAAGAAATATGGCGGTTACCCCGTCGATGGCCCAGGTATTTTGATGTTATGTTCTTATATTCTTAGCGCAGTCGGTTCGTGTGGACATTTGTTATTCCGTAGGCAATCAGTATGCATCGAATGTTGTATATAGTGCTGTTTTATTAACGAGTATTATTGAATGCCCGCATCTTATTTGGTTGAACGTACTAGCCGAAGCAAACCTTCGTATCGATTGCTGGACTGGAGACGAGAAGATGTCGGAAATGAAGCCGAACCCTAGATGATGGACTTCATATGTAGTTCGAATTCTTAGCGTACAAGCCCTCATCACAAATTAAACACAACCTATTGCAACGTAATGGATAATTGCAGCAATCCATGGACCTGTTTCTGTTTTCTTAACCTATACCCTTGACTGACAGTGACGTTTGATAAGTGGGTGGGGCCGAGCTTCGTGCATGCATGTGACTGTCATCTCGTCGGAAAAAAATAACAAATGGCATTTATTTGTCAGTAGTACTGACGGTTTAAAATTATTAGGTGTGGACAAATTCAAATAGTCTGCCCTTGTAACTTTGAACATATAATTTGATACATCCTGACAAGGATTATGCATGCTCACAGATATTTTCTTCTAATTTTACTACAAAAATTTAAGTAAATAAAATATGCACATTATGCTAACATAAAGCCATATCTGTATATATGCAAATAATAATACAATATTTACAATAATATCACAACGACCTGGGTATACTCTTAATTTAAAGATCTGCAGTTATATAAAACTCCTCTTAGTTTTAAGTTATGTATTAATCCTAGAGGTGACCAAGAAAAATCCTCTGTAGCATACTGTTGGCAGCCCATACTGTTTCTACAAAAAAATCACGCTAAAAGAATGCTTTATTATAATAAAATTATAATATCTGTAGATAAAATGAAAATCATGAGGATATTTGTATTTGAAATTGAACTAAAAAATAAACAAACATTTCATCCTGGTGCCAGATAATTATGGTGTGGACAAATATAGTTCGCCATTTACATACATGTAGATTCATGTATTAGCTGCAAAATAAAAAAAATGAAACAAATCCATTGAGATCTATAATTGTTATGATTTTTCCGACATAAAAATACGTTGATTCAAGCCAGCTGATTGCGGCCATGCTCATTACCATTACAACCCACCTGCCCGGCTGGAGATATGTTGCGCTGCTAATTTTGTGAATTTTCATCCCCAAAACGCCTCCAGAGTCAATCTAACTACATGAACTAATATAGTAACCTTGTTTATGAATACTGTCAAGCATTTTGTCAAAATATCAATGCAGAAACTTGAGATAATCCAAAGGAAAGTTGCGAAGCGGATAAACTGTTGTTTACCGCGCTGCAATTTTGTCTTCTACTTTGGTTTCACGGGATCGATGACGCAATATTTGAAATCACGGTTCTGATTGGTGAATGAACTGAACCCACGAGATTTATTTTTGGTAGATTGGCCACTCACAGAGCGTTCTTTTGATACCGCATATGTGGGGGTGTAGACTTTATGAATGGATGTGTAAATTCATTCATCAGGACATAGTAAAATCTCACAAATATGGGCTGCAACTGTATTATGTGCTTTTTAAACTCGATTGCGAAGAATCTGTCACTGAATCTATGCAAGAAAAAATATGCACGATCTAGAAAAAGATGTCAGCTATCCAATGATACCAAATGTTTGCATGTTTTTTGCGTATCAGTTTAGTGTGATGGAGATGAAAATTGTTACAACAGAGGCAGGTGCATTTGGGCCAATTTTCAGCCCTGGTCATTTCTAGGGTGAAGGCTTAATTATTTTCACTGAGTGTTATATTTTCATAAATACATAGAATCTCCATCATGTTATTGGTAGACGGAGGGGAAAACATTATATTGGTAAAATTACCCAGGAATATGACATTTTATTATAAAATAATAGCATTTATTGGACTGATGGTTTACACCTTCCAGAATGATATATTGCATTGGCATATATGTGATGATGTAGTCATTGCACTGTGATAACCTTGTAGTAGCTTGTACACAAAATATATGTAATTTAGATTATTGTTATAAATTAATTTTACCAATTGAAAGGTGATTTGTTATAGAATCATAACACACATGAAAATTGCTCTCAGCCACTTTACAAACATGCATATGCAAATAAAAACGTAATGTAATACCTAAAATACATTCTCAAGAACATTGTAAGAAAAAATATGGATAATTAGGAACACAAATTAAAAGTAATGAAAAATAAAAGTACTTGTATTAACCCTAGAGGTAACCAAGAAAAATCCTCTGTAGCATACTATTCCTATAAAAATCAGAACTTTGCTAATATTGGTCATTAAAATATTTTAAAGAATGCTTTATTATAATAAAATTATAATAGCTGTAGAACAAACAAAAATCATGGGGATATTTGAAATTGAACATAAAAAATAAACAAACATTTCATCCTGCTGCCAGATAATGATGATGAGGAAGAATATACTTCGCCATTTAGATAAATGTAGATTCATGTATTAGCTGCAAAGTAAAACAAAAATGAAACAAATCTGTTGAAAACTATTATTTTTATGACATAAAGATACATTGATTCAAGCCGGCTGATTGCGGCCATGTTCATTACTGTTGCAACCAATGCACCCGGCCGGAGAAATGTTGCGCTGCCTTTTAATTGTGGATTTTCACCCCAACAATGCCTCCAAAGTCAATCTAAATACATAAACTAATATAATAACCTCGTTTATGAATACTGTCAAGCATTTTGTCAAAATATCAACGCAGAAACTTGAGATAACCCAAAGGAAAGTTGCAAAGCGGATAAACTGTTGTTTACTGTGCCGCTGTTTTGTCTTCAACTTTGGTTTCGCAGGGTCGATGACGCTACATTTGAAATCATGGTTCTGATTGGCTGAATGGACTGAACCCATGTGATTTATTTTTGGCAGATTGGCCACTCACAGAGGCAGCAACTGTATCACATGCTTTTTAAACTCAACTGCGAAGAATCTATCACTGAATCTACTCAATGAAAAATATACACGATATAGAAAAATCTGTGGGCTATCCAATGATACCGAATTTTTGCGTGTCAGTTTAGTGTGATGGAAATGAAAATTGTTACAACAGAGGCAGGTGCATTTGGGCCAATTTTCAACCCTGGTCACTTCTAGGGTTAATATTAACATGATCGATTGAAACACAACAATCAATTGATAAAAAGTTAATAGTGTCCTCATCAGTTAAATAAATTAAAAAAAACTTGCTTAAAGAATATACTACCTGTGGTATTTAAAGTAACAATTCGAATATATAATGCTTACATTGCTGTATTTATACTGCAGTGTACCTTTATGAGACTGTTTTGCAAATTTGCATGCCCAGACAGCTTTTTGAAATGGTATGACATCAGGAATGAAGTACCAGTAGTGCTGTTTGTACAAACAGAACTTGGAATATCAGTCCATTTAACATGTCCCATGTATACAAGTCTGAGTTGAGCGTGAACATTATTTGGCATTGGTTGTAAAGATTGAGTAAGACTATGTTTTGCTGTTTCAGATTACAGGGGCTCATTTATCAACATATGAGGCCCTTTATAAACAGGTAGTGTATTTAAACCAATATGTCATTGCATTACTTTCAGTTAACAGTAGTGATGATTATCCATCTGAATTTGTTATGGGAGCTCTATTGAGTTCTCAAATGATTCTGAATTGAGTATCAGTTGAGGTATAATATATATATTATAATGACCAATTCTCGTGACGTTTATGGTAACGGTACTGGTACTAGTAACATTGTTGACAACATTAATGTTTAATTTATGTTTTTAGCTATGATCTATTAATATGAAATGTGGTTATGTATAGTATAGATGAAGCAACACATTAGAAATGGAATTAATTAATGAAGTATTAGTACATGTTCATGGATGGAAATATGGTTAAATTTGATATCTTGAAAAAGAAATCTATTTCTAAACAGTTTTAGTTTCTCTTAGTTTGGAAATTAAAATTTATGCACAGAAGAAATTCAACTCGCATCTACTTTACAATTTGCAGCAGTTCAATTACAAAAGTACAATTGCGTTTTTAGAACACTGCAGTTGGAATAGTAATTGAGCTGTGTGATGCTGCGTTTTGTGATTCGGTTGTAATTGAACCGAGCCCTGGCAACACGAATGCATACTGTGTACCAGTACCTCTGTAATTGACCATTATCATCAAATCCAGTTGTGTCAGCAGGGAATTGACAGTAGAAGGTCATTGTCATTGATACATAAACACATGTCGATGTAATTCATAGTTTCATGTAGAGGGGTCTAAGAAGTTAAACAACATTCATTCTGTGTGTCATTCAAAGATGGCATCAATGAATGGTTTTAGTGTTTACTTTGTATGCTATAGATTTTCCAAATGCCATATGCTTTGTGCATATGTTGTTAACTCAGACACTCACAGCCTCCTCTTGCTGTTGATTTTCCAGGTTGACACAAAAGGAACAGGAGTTATCAGTGCACTCGATGCCGCGACATTTCTCAAGAAGTCTGGCTTGAGTGTCGGAGTTCTCTCACAGGCAAGTGATGGCAAGGCACAAGAAAACATTCACATTGTGCATACTGATCACAGTTTTGGTTCTTTGTGAATAATTTTGCTTAGGCTATAACAAATCTATTATGATTGAATCAGATAGCATTCATTATGTTTCTGCACTGTTCTTTTCAGTAACCATTGCAACTATTATTACTGGTTCTCGTTTTATACAAAAATAAGACTAGCTATTCTGGATAGGTACTGTGGCTTACTGGCTTATAAATAAAATCTATGGTGGCAACTTGCGGAATTGGTAGTGTAATATTTAAAATGCAACTTCTTATTTTAGGGTAAAAATATGGAACTATTTCCTAAATAGTATGTGCGTGATTGTAATATCTATCAGCAGTGTATGCTACAGACCGGGGATTGACTACACACAACCTAGTGTTATTCCAACTAACTGTTTTGATTCCTATTCTGATTCCACCCATATTATGACAATTCTAGTTCCAACAACATGTTGTACCCACATAGCAGGAAAGCTATGTATTTAGATAAACATTTCAGCTGAACCTTACACTTTGCCCCACATTCAGCATGAAGTCATCCTCTCGCGAACAAAGGGAATAAGCAGACAGGTGTTCATGTCTGGCCCATGGATCTCTAATAAACATTCTCCACTGAGGCAGACAATAAGATAAGGACTCAACAAGTGATCTGGTTTATTTGATTAGTTAGAAAGGTTTGAACAGTGGCTTAAGTCTACCAACTGTTAACAGTGAGGGTGCATTGATAAGCATTTATAGTTGTGTGAATAACACCACCATTTATCACAGAACTAGAAAATTATGCACTGCTTCCAATTTATTTCTGCTGTCAGTTGCCAAGTGAATCATATAGATTCTGTTCCCTGGAAATGTAGTTTTATTACGCTGTCATCTAAAAACAATTTTTTTTAATTGTATGTTTACATTTTAATATTGCCTGTTCTCCACCTGGAGCACAATAGATCAGTGACTATTCACCAGTGCATCAGACTCAGTTGAAAGAACCCAGGTTCGAATCCTATCCTGCTGTTTCAAACCTTGGACAAATTATTTCAGTCTACATTGCCTCAGTTCAGCTCTATGTTAGAGTACATCGCTATCGACAGTGGTGGGAATGTGTGTACGAATAATCTTTATGCAGTAATTACATGGTGGCTGAATGCTTCCCAGGGAAGTCAAGATGGTGTTCAATTGAACAGGTCTGTCAGGTGAAGTGTTCTGTGAAGCGATTTGAGCAGTGCTGAGGACAAGATACTATGCTGTGCAGCTATATAAGAACTTACCGTTATTTTTATAATATGTTATTAGGTATGGGAGTTGGCTGACAGTGCTGGAAGAGGTGTCCTTGACAGACACGGGCTCTTTGTGGCCCTCAAACTCATCGCACTTGCCCAGAATGGCAAAGAGATGAGTCTTGCCAATCTTGCCCTACAGGTGCCTCCACCGTCTATGGTGAGCTGCATCTGGCTGTTTGGTTATCACAGTGTTGACTAGCAAATTTAACTGAAGTATTGCTGTTTTTGTGGCAACAAAATGAAAGCTACCAAATGTCAACATAACAAATGTAAAATAATTTTATGTTACACGGGTCTTGACTACATACTTATTTTGCAATATACTGATTGTCTGCAATTTTAAAATAAATGTATTTATTAAATTTTTATGTTATCACTTTTTACGTCTTAGCTGTTTTATTGTTCATAATGTGTGTTATGGTGCTGGATTTATTTGTATATTATACAGGTTAAATCATTAATTGGCTGGTGATTTGATGATTGTTCATTTTGCACGTGTCATTGGCAGAGATTAATCTAAAATGATGTGTCGAGTTTTGTGGTATACATATGCCGTTAACCTAATGAAATGCATTACGTATATATTTTCAATGAATACATGATTATTATGTGTTCATTAGACATAACACAAATACATGTAATACTATTTCTAGTAACTTTGATAATGTACAGAATGTACATTTAATTAACAATGTCTTAAAATGCATTTGCTGACATATTAAGCTGGGGAAAAATCCAACTCAGATCTGGCACTATAATTATCAAATCAATTGTTACTGAATCACGGTGTATTCTTCAGAAATTACAGTGGTGTTAATGGAAGTATGGATTGGTTGTTTTTATTATATGACAATGGTGTAATAAAAAAATTGCTGTGAAACTGGTGATACTTGTCTGGTGATGTACCAGACATGTAATATCATAATGGAAGAGACGGACTGGCCCAAGAGGAATGATAATGACCTTATTACATTTTGCAGGGAACACCAGCAAGTCCAGCCATCGCTCCCTTGGGGTCGGAGGGTGACAACTGGGCCATACATGTAGGTATCATGGGAACTAACATGCCACACTTATCTGTATTCATCATATTATCAATATCCATATATGTTAAACAAACAAAAGCATGTTGTTGCAAACAATCCTTTTGTAAAGCTGACACTTCTCTAAAAGATTGATTATTTGTTTATTGACAAAATGAGTCATATTTCAGCAAATGAAAAAATTCTCAAATCCATATGATTGGAAATAAGATACATTAAGCTCTCCAATGGTGTATAGAACATGGACGTAGCTTACTCACAGCAAAAATTATGCCATGAACATGATTGTGGTAGAAATGCTTAAAGTAAAAGAACTTTTGAAGTTCACGTACATGTCTGCTTATAAATTACTATTGTTACCCTTTGTAGATTTGACATTTTGCACAGTGACACCTGACTCATTTCATTATATGTCAACACATTTGTTTGATTTCCACCAGGCGACAGAAAGGGCAAAGTACGATCATATATTTGACGGCCTGCAACCCATCAATGGCATGCTAACTGGGGATAAAGTGAGACCAGTAAGTTGATTTTGTTTCTTTTGAAATTTTTGTCATTCACAACCTATGGTATGGAAGATCCAACATTGGATCTTTTTTTGAAAACAATTTGAAAGTGCTCCTACGTGAAGTTACTGTGTGAAGCATGCGCGGCATGGACTTTTAATAAATGTTGCTATGTTCTTGGAAAAGTTATATAAAAGCAGTGCAAATAAAGTTGTGAAATGGACCATCAGCGCTTAATGTTTCTTCTGAAAGGCAAAGTGGCATAGACCAAGTTGGGCAGGTTTCAAGGACAGCCCCAGGAGGACCTCAAACCACAGTCCCTTCATGTCGTTACCAAAACATTGCTGTGTACTCACAGGTCTATGCAGGGTAACAGTAGTTATACACCAATCTCTGTAGGATATACCTTCTCTAGAACAAAGCTTCTCCTGGATATCTGGAGCTATTGTCAGATCATAACTACTCACAGAGAAAACCTGTTTTGATATATAACAAGACATATGATAGATGCAGTTAGGTAGATTAATGTTACTTCTGTCCAATCCAGTGCATGCGTGTGTGACTGATCAGAGTCTTAGGTGTTGTTTATGAAGCAAACCCTTCATGGATAATCCTGGACAAGGATTGTATTGCATGAACAATTTAGTGACAGTTACAATTGTGATGCTAGAAAGCCTCATCTAATAATAATAATAATAAAGGTTTATTTGCCATTTTCAACATGCAAGTACATTTCATGTTAAATAGGAATATGTTCTGGCTTTGAGTCACATAGTGCCTGTACATACTAAAATGAAATATGACAAATAAATATATAATATATATAAAATGTTCTTTAAAATGAGAAATAATGTTTTATTTATTTAATAAATAAATAATATATTAAAAAATTATTATTAAATAAATATTACAATATGTCTAAAATGTCATGTAAAATTTTAAATATATTTAAAATTGAATGCATCCAAATTGTATTTAAAATTGTATTAAACACGATATTTTTTTTTTTATTAAATATTATATTTAAAATTATTATGTTAAGCTAAGATTGACCAGATGTCAAATATTCACCCCAAAATATCTTCACTTACTTTACATTATTTAGGAGATCTAAAAAACCTATCTTTACCTGTTGTAAAATATAGTCCTTGAGGAGTTTTGTTATGGTTCATGTTGAGGGTTATATATCCATATCCCACCTGTGCTACATCTTTGTTGTGTCTGTAGGTGCTTCTGAACTCTGGTCTAGCTGTTGATGTCCTCGGTCGAGTTTGGGAGCTCAGCGACATCGATGAAGATGGCTTCCTTGATCGCGAGGAGTTTGCAGTGGTTTGTATTTATGTTTCTTTGACAGTGACTGGATAGGAAACCGTTGTTTGCTGTAGTGGTTTGAACAATACAAATCTGTAGTTGGGTCATTGTGTATGAAACATGTTCATTAAGCATCTGTTAATATGACATCACAGAAGTGATATTACATTTCACCGTCACCTGAAAATCAGCCTGTTTAGGCTCGCCTATCCACTCCAGCTTCTTAGTGCTCTCATCCAATTGATGTGGACCTTTGCACTGCCCTTGACTACGATGATGCTTAATCCACTGGTTGTGTTGCATCACATACTCAGATTCCAAAGATATTGGCATCAGAGAAGTTATTTATTTTTATTATAAACTACACCAAAATATTCCTTCTGGAGAGCGAGTACACTGGCTAATGACTCAACAACTGTTGTCTTGTGCCAGGCCATGCATCTAGTCTACAAGGCTCTAGAGAAACAGCCTGTGCCAATGAAGCTGCCTCCAAACGTGATCCCGCCTTCGAAGCGGAAGAAGAGCGGTGTCATCCCGGGAGCAATTCGGGTTCTTCCTCCTGTTGGGGTCATCGCCTCACCTCCTACCTCTGCTGGTCTCTCCATCAGCAGTCCCCCTCCCATGGGGATTGGGAGAGGGAGTCCAACAGCCTCGACCGGGACTATGGTGAGTTGGTCGTCAGATTCATTTCGATGAAAACCTTTTCGGGTTGGGAAGTTAGGTCATTTGGTTTTCTAGACAAGTATTAAGTTTTGATTTGTTTTTACATTCCAGCTAGTATTGGTAGACTTTAATGGGTACTCAATTGTGGAAGTTTAGGTCTTCTCCTGGTTACCGGATGGTGTTATGAGCAGGCTATCCCATGAGTTCAGCTCATACCAGGCACATTTCTGACCAGGTCCAGATGATTTCTGTGTATCTGTATGCTATACCACCAGTACCTATTCCATCTTTGAATATGTGGTTCACATAAAAAAATTGAGGGTCGGAATCCAGATCTCATAAAAGAAACCCAGGTCAATTTGGTGTCCTGTCTGCGCTCTTTATAGGACTGTATGGACAAAACATGTCACAGTAATCACTGTGAGATCATGCAGTGTACTGAAATATTACATTATTAACACCCAACCTATTTTAATAGCTTGGGTGCTAAGAATGCAACATTTCAGTGACATTGTCTTTGGCCTGGCAAAAATGTTGCAGACAAAGAGCCAAATATTGTATGGGCTGTAAGGTATTGACATAAGGTATAGGCTAATGAACAGATTTGGTATAGAATTTTACTCAGATCAGGATTTCAGCCAATATCCTATCTGAATGCTTTGTATGCGAATGGGCAGTTATCCGTGTTGTATCCGCAGATATGTGTTTGCATGCAACAAACTCCATGTGAAATCTGATCCACGGGGGACACCATCATTTGTTTCAGGCACCCCCAGTAGGTGGTGCATCTTCAGTGGGGTGGGTCGTGACCCCGGCGGAGAAGGCGAAGTGCGAGGAGATGTTTATAAAGATCGACACCGACATGGACGGCCTTGTGAACGGAGTGGAGCTGCGGGAGATCTTCCTTCAGAGTGGCCTCGGTCAGCCAGTTCTCGCACACATATGGTTAGTAGCGTTTGACACACACAAGGTGTTATTTTATATCTCACGATCTGTGCAATCCAAAGATGGACTAAACTTTATTTCATAATTCTGTGACGTCTGCTTCACTCTAGCAGATCACATATATGGTAACCTCACTGTATGGTTACGTCCGTTATACAGCCACCTTGAAATTAAGGTCGCTCAGGAATAGGCACAAATGATTGCTGTGACAGTAGGAAATCAGTGTCGCTAGTATGATCACATCGTCATTCCCGTCACTCTGGCCCCGTCTCTAAGGTGACCTGTATTGTGAGGTTCTGTTGTCTGTCTGTCTGATAAGAACTTTGAAGATCGTTTGTCTTTTTCTGTTTTGATTATTTAGCAGGCATTGTAATAATAATAATCTGTTTTATTTCAGACAAACAATGTCTACTAAGTAAATAGATACAAATAGATACGTGCGTACATACAAACAAATGTAATATTTAAGAAATGTATAACCTTGAACCCATTGAAGCCACAAATTTGATGCACAGTGTCTGTTATTCGTTAAAATGCTCTGAGTAATGCGACTTCGTAGACATGCAAGTTCTACTTGTAATGCTAATAACAGCCTGTCTGATTACACATATTTTATTTGAATTGACGAACATGGTTATTGCTAAAACTCTTTTGTGCATTTCCAGGAACCTCTGTGACATAAGAGGAGTTGGCCAGCTCAATCTTGACCAGTTCTGTCTCGCCATGCACCTCGTACAACAGAAGCTGGCCGGGGTAGGACCCCCCGCAGACCCTACCCCCCAACATGGTGCCCCCCAGCTTGCGTGGGCCTGGCTTGGTGAGTTCTGATTTGGCTGTTATTCTGCTCAGTTTTTTTATTGTGAGCCATGATTTAGATGAGGGGAGAACAGTGTTAATTGTGTGTCAGGGCTTTATACAGGATAAAATTATTGCCATTCACACGTTTTGGTGGATACGTGGATGTGAACTGTTAGGCCAGTTTGCAAACATGAAATGGACTACAAACACACATGCGTCACCATTTTCACTCGCTTTCAAGGCATAACTAACAATATCTATGGTTTTGGAAAACCTTTTTTTTTTGCTCCTTCATTTCCGTCCATATTCGTTTTTACTCATCCAAATGACGGGTGGACGGGTCTCTACATAAAGCTATGTTGTGTATGTACACAGAAGGCAATCCAGGTTCTTTTACACACAAGTTCTATTTATACCCGCAGTAAATACAACATATATATATACTATTATATCAGTATTCACAATCCAATTATCCATAAAAGCTTAACTCATGGCCGCTTGGATCCTATGAATGGCTGCATTAAGCAGCAAGTCAAATTTCTATATGGGGCGATTTAGTTTCTGACCATATAGACAGCATGAAAATACATGTGTATCCATTCACATGGAACCGTGTCTATTAGATTCATGTTAATTTGTACACATACTGCAGTGACTTGCTCACCACATGTTGGTTTCTTGCATGTGTGAAATTGTAGATTCACTGATTCTACATTGGTTTTATTTTGTTTCAAACATTGATTACCTGTTGATTAGCTATACCTGTGCCCTATCAGATCCTGTTCTTTGTTACTATGGCACGTTGCCCCTCACATACTACATTCCGAGTGCGTGGGCTTGCTTTGGATTGATGTAGGGCGGCTGTTTACGCCCCTTCTTCTGTTTGCCGAGACGTACCATCCCGAGGCCAACGAAGAGAACCAGAAATACGGAGCCTACGAGACCGCCAATAGCCACGTAGTCATAGTAGGACACCTGTTTTGGGTCTGTCACAAATAACTTGATGCTGACGCAGTGTTGGCCGTCCACCCAGCAGCTGTAGAGGACAGAGAAATGGGAGACATGTATAGCACAATCAGCCACAGAGTGTGAATGAGCGTCCTCAATCTGACATGGAAATACCATAATGATTGCTTCCATTCAGAATTCACACACTAGGAAATATTATGAGATATCCGAAAACACACATCCTCACAAGCCAGGAGCCGTATCATCCCCCTAAAACTGGGGAGTGAGCAGAGTCGAACTATAGAATAGAAATTGGCTTCGCCAATCGCTACTGCCATGGGAACAGCGTAAATAACTGCCTCAATTTGAACACGAAACACGACTGGTGGGAATCCCAGTATAATGACCCAGAACATTAACAGTGTATGGCTGAAATCACCCAAAATATTATACCACATTACCAGAGGGTTGAGAAGAGATAGTAATCAGCTGCAGTGACCCCTGGCATGGAAGGATGAAAACACACGATACACACAAATAATGTTCAGATACCTTGTTGAGATACTTTCATAAGTAAATGTGTCTTGACACCATGCCATCCCCGATATTGTATCCTGGTACTAATAGGCATTAGTAACTTTGTTACAGATACCTCCTAAGGCTGTGTCCGGTTATGTAGGAACAGAAATAAATTAATTTTGCAGTGGTGTCCGAATACACAAACTACATAAAAATGGTTAATTTTGTCAATGTTTTGGATAGTTATCCCTGCAAGACCACATTTTTTTAGTGGAACAGAGTGGATAGTCTCACCCATAGAGACCACTGTCTGAAGGTTGCAGCCTACGGAAGAGTAAGTTGTAGTTGTCGTCAATGAGTACCCGGCCATGTAGTCGCAGTCGTAGTCGCACGGGCTGGATGATCCTCGTAGCATTCTGCCACCGTACTGTCTTGCCACGCTTGCTGCAAACACGATATTTTTCAGCAGTTTTCAGCAAGCCCTAGACAGCTCTGATTGTCTCATCCTAAACATGGGCGTGTGAGGTTTCACTGTAGCTATTGAATTATCATCCTTCTCTGATGTTCTAGATTTTCAATAAACAATTCAAGAACATTATGCTGTCACCCTAAATCTACAGCAGGCTCTAATGATGACTTCTACACACCCCTGTGCACAATTTTAATTTTCAATGTCGTTCTGAACCTGAGTTTCGTATTGTTTTCTTACTAGTTACAGACACGCAAAAAAATTTCAGTCTAAGGACCTGGTGCTTACTGTGGGCATTTAAGCGTGATCGACTCCTTCTCGCGCACGTAAAATGTCCGTCGGACGACAAGTGGTGGAACAGTTGGCCTCTTGTCAAAGTACTTCACGTATTCCTTCCCTGGCTTGATGACGTCGAGGAAGGAATCTCCAAGCAAATCTTTGATCTGCTTGACAACTGGCCGCGGCGTCACACAGGGAACATTGCAGTAGCCAAGCAGTGTCTCGCTTGGACGATTCCGCACCGCAGTAATCTGAAATAATAATAAATATTATTTGTACATATTATATTTAAACATATATATACATATACAAATATATATATATCAAATAAATACCTGTATTTCTATTGTTGCTATCCCAGAGGGAAGTTACATTTACAAAGAAAAAAAATTGAATAATTAAAATGCAAAATATTATATGGTGTATAATGATATACTATTACTATTTGATTAAAAATAATAAAATATGTAGCAACAGTTGCATGTGTGACATATAAAGACAGGACATTTGCGATCTCTGGTGGGAGTAACGTCGACCGACAAGGAATGCCATTTTTGTAGACCCGGAAAACATGGTAGTCTGGTTTGTTCAGCTTCTCAATGAGTTTCTGAAATCAGAAAGCAAAAAGTTTGAAGACGTTGCATTAAAATAAAAAACACATTTAAAATGTAAATAATAGAATGTTGCTGCAAGGTTGAAAAACATTAACACCCAAAGGAATGGACAAGAAATAATAATCTTTATTTTATATAGCGCATATATCCATAGTGTTCACAGCGCTTTACAGTCAAAGTTTTCAGCAAAACTACAATATAAATAGTAAGTAGCTTATCAAGAGCTTCATTATCCATCTGTGTCGCACACCCGAGTGACTTAATACCCGGTTTGCTCTGCCAAGTTACAGTTGTCGCATGATTTACTTCAGTGCTATGATTGGGTGGAGCCTATCTATTGTGACGTACCGTGACGGTGCAGATTCCGATCTTGCGTCGAACCCCTTGCACATTACATCGACTGCATTCGCTCCATTTTGACCAGCGCGTGTACAGCTTGATGTTGTAGTGTAGGAAGGCTTGGCGACCTGCCGCCGCCTTGCCTCCCATCTCCGGCTCTGTCACCTGCAGGGAGGTTTCATTATTTCATGTTTGATTAGCTCGTCATTCTATATTAGCTACATGTGTGTGAGTATTGAGCTTGCTTTTCAAGAAATGTTCTCCTTAACGCTTAAATCTATTGCACACATTTAACCAATGTGTGGGATCGTTCATTTCCCTCACATAGAAACATGGCAGAATGGACCAACTGTGTATAGCTCCAATTCTAAAACACACACTCAGTGTGAGGTGAACAGAGTTTCCCAAGTTCAAAGACATCAGTTGATAGGGTATTCAAACCCTAGTCCCATCAATCAATATTCTGGCTTTCTATTGCCCACAGTGTTGGAAATGCTATAATTTTAAAAATCTAGAAATATTACGTACACAATATTTATAGTCGTATAAGATATTTTAAATGTTCCCATGAACATATATCAGTCAAGTGCTATGAGCCATTTATACACCACTGTTAGTTGTTGTTGAAAAGGTTGAAGTAGCTTAAAAACAATATGTAAACATTTATAAGTGACACAAGTTTAGCCTTATTTTAAAACTATTTTAGTTTTACATAGTTATTTCAATTTAGTTATAATAATTGATAATTTTGTTGCAAAAACACGGATCTTATTATTAATCGTGATTACTCCATCTCTATCTCTCACTCACAATTTCCCGCAGTTCCGTCGGTAGGATGTCGACCTTGTAAGCCCACGAAGCAAGGTCATTCTTGTAACACGTGTATATGCCTGCATCATCAACCCGCAGTCCACGTATGTGTAGCAAAAGATGATCTTTCTTTGAGTAATGTCTGTCATTGGTGATCACCATAGCCTCGTGCTTGCGTACAATTAACTTGGCCGACCATGATATCTCATAGGAGTTGGGGTCCTGGTCTGGTCGAATACTGAGCAAATGAACATTCATTTCCAGCACAAACAACAAATTGTTCAAGTACCTGGTAGTTGTATTTGGTACATCAAGGAAACGTATGCATCTAATATTGTTTCAATCCCTAAAAATGTGAATAATTTTGATCAGTAACTCATTGATGTTTTATTCAGAACACCAAGTAGCTTATAATACCGGGTACTCTCCCTTGGATGCCACAAACCATTCATTAGCATTAGGTAATTGATCACCACTTACCTGTGTAGGTAGGCAAAAGAAAGCATTGCGTGTCAAAAGCACATATATGAAAGTAAATAACTCTAAATAACTGGCTGTGATTTCACAAATGCATTGCTAGTCAGTAGGTATAGGCTAATGGTCCAAAGAAAGAAACCAAAAGAGGTGACTGGACCTTACAACTACAATACTGTAATGCTAAGTATTATTAAAATAGGTGGTTGTTTTGAAATTAGACAGACGGTCATCAGCACCCACCATAGAATACACTTGAGGCTAACAGACTGACCCTCCTGGAATAGCACCGGCTCTGGTCTTAGGTTCCTTTGTTTGCCCACGTATGAAGACGATCGATTCGAGATGCATTCCTCGTATGATTTAAACGTCGCTTCATCGACATGTTGTGTGAACTTCTCAAACTGGCGCTTCCTACGCCGCACCGTTGGGGCGATTTCACCACTTCTGACACCTTTAATCGTCCTCAGTGGCGCCATCTGGTAATTGTATTCAGGTGTTGTCGAGTCGCTGGTTCTCGGAGCAAGATGTTCATGTGTTGATACCATCGATGAGATGTTATCAGATTGAATAAAGTCCCATAATTCTGTGAGGTTTCCATAATCAGCTGCATGTCGATTCGATCGATGGCTTACAATTGGGTCTTCAGTTGCCTGGTGTCTGTATGACATTAGTAGATGTTCTAAGTTCCCAGGTAAAAGCTTACCACTGGGTAGTTTGCTTTGGCGTGTTCCCGAATTCCAGGCGTGACTGCCATGACGTGTTTGAATGAAAACAGCCACTAGGAGCAGCACTGAGCATATTGGGGCAGTAAGCCTTGACCGAAATAGCATGATCAGTTTGTGACTTACTTTCCAGTTGATTCCACTGTTTACTCCAGTTATTTCAAAATTAGTTACTATGGAGATTCACTGTATCTGAATGGTATGTTTATTGTCACCATGGTTACCATGATTGTGATGTCACAGATGCTATTGTTTGTAGTTGAATGAGTACAACATTTCAGCATGTGTGACGTCTTGCTGAGGTTCTTGTCTTACTTGGTAACAACTCTTTTTAATCACCGAGCACAAGTAGAAGACCAGTACAAAATGACAGTATCATAATTTATCTTTGATATATCAACAACTGGTATATCAGAACGTGTTTGTGCTATTTTTACAAAAGGCACTTATTCTTGTTTTGACTGGTTGGTCTGGTGGCCGTGCTGCAGCGAGGCCGACTAGTTAGTGTGTAGCCTCCTTCAGTGTTCTCTGCATGTGTCTTGTGTTTTGTAGGATGGCGCGGTTGCGTGCAGTGATACCAAGGAACTGGAGATGATCAGCAAGGAGATCGACGACCTGAAAATGTGTGTACATATCCTTAGTTCTCTACACATATGGACAACATCATCAGTTTATTCCCAAATGGGATTGTCTGCATTGATAATAATAATATATTTCTTATATAGCGCCGCATCCAAATAATTGTTCTGGGGTGCTTTACTATTTACTATTTCGATTGAATTAAAATAACATAAAACGTATGCTTATACAATGTTATTTTGATATAATATGCAATCATTCCTGGTAATAAAAACAACTATAATCCCTTAAAATAGCGACATAAATAAACACAACTATACAGTGTATTTAAATGATGATATATTAATTAAAATAATAAATAAATTAAAATAAATAGATGAATAGTTGACAAATTATCTATGATCGCTGAATGTCGAAATAATCAATAAAAAGATGTCTTGAGTGCAACCTTAAACTGATCAACACTCGTACATTGGCACACTGTAAGGAGTAGTTGGTTCCACGCTCTAGGAACATCATCTGCCATGATGCCCTTTCCAATGTGAACTCCATCACTCCCTCTGTCACCCTCATGTCTCCTCACAATGACACCCTGCCACTGCATCCTCCTCCACAACTTGTGTCACCTCCATGTCTCTCCTCACCATGACACCCTGTCTATTGCACCCTCCTCCACTTATTTCACCCCATCTCGCCTCACCATAATGCTCTGTCCATTGCATCCTTCTTCACAACCTCCATTAAGACAAATTACAATTGTGACTTTTGTTAAACACAAAACTTACACATCACACTTTGCCTAGATACAAGTATTACGACATGCTGACATGGTAAAAACCCTTCATTCCTGTGCTGCCATCTGCAGGAAGAAGATGACCCTTGAGCAGGAGAAAGCTCAGAAGGAGGCTGACATAAAGATTAGCAATTCGGAGGTTCTCGCACTGCAGAAGGAGTTTGATGCAATAAGCTGCACTGTGAAACAACTGGAGACGCAAAAGTGTGAAGCACAGAAACGACTTGACGAATTGGATGACAAGGTTAGTGGTTTTTTTCTAGTAATCAAAGCTTCTTCAAGTTGTTACATGCTTGGGAGTGATGTCGCTGTTTGCATATGTCACAATCACGATTTCACATGTGACCTTTGCAAAGCTTGATAATATATGTGAATTACATCACAAGTAAGTCATTGACATATCTACACATGCAGCACGCACACATACACGCACACACGCACGCGCACGCGCACACACGCACACACGCACAGCCTGTACATTCATAATCTAGCTTGACTATAGTTAGATTTTGATATGTTAGTCACTGGTAACTAAAGTTTAAATTAAATGAAGATGTCGATGCAGTAGTGCAGCATGAAACTGCAGTACTCTGCTGCGGTATACTTGCTGCAAACCAAATCAATTAAGAACTTGACAGAGACTTTTATTTGCCCAGTCTCTGACATTTGCTCACACAAACGTGTTGTTGTATTCAGAGAACTAAGTTGGAGAATCTGCTTCTGGAACTGAAAGACAAATGCCAGGAGGAACGGGACACGGTTAGTACTGGTTGTCAAATGTTTACAAATCTTATCTGTTTACACATAATGATTTTCATTTGTTCTGCCTCCATGGAATCTGTTCGTTGTTTGTTATTCTTTGTTATCCGTTATTCCTTCAAGAATGAAATGATGTTTTTAAATACACTGTAGTCACATTTGGTTGTGGTTTTTCTCAATGTTGTTGTTGTGCTAGTTGTTGTATAGACCTATCTCTATTCGTCAGCACCACACGTACTCTTGTAGTCAGTTTAGTGGGGCATTGCAGTTAATAATCTTGCTACATCATCAGACTCTCAGTGGAAAGAATGCAGGGTTTAAATCGCTTTTTTGAAGCCTGGGTGTGTATTTTCAGCCGGTACATGTTATTTAAGTTGATATGACTATTAATAAATACCTGTCTGTAGGCAGTAGTAAATGTGTGAATAGATATTCTTGATGCTAGAACAGCAGATGGACTTTGAATAGACAGATCAGTCAGAGGCTCCACAATCGAGAGTCAGCTATAAAAGTACCTTTTATAAAAGTACCTTTTATGATTTCTTCAAGAAGCCGGAAATTTAAATAGCTGTCCATGACATCCTACACAGTGAACTGAAATTTGTTCTAATTTACTTAGCTGTATGAGTAGTTGTAGTGCATTAATTGCAGCATGACTGAATTCTTCCCAGAGAAATCAAGAAGATGTACAATTCAGCAGGTCTGCCAGTATGTTTGTGCCAAAGTGCTCTAGGCAGTCCCAGGGACTAGATAGTTTAGTCACAAAATGCAACTGTTAGTTAACACTGCTAATTACACAATTGTCCCAGATCTGTATAAGTTTTCGCCGACATTTTGAGCTATCTGCAGTAGAACTTGTCTTGGACGGCCTACGTCTTGCATGAGTAACATCTCAGTTCCTCTCAACTGTTGTTTCAGCATTAATTGATCATCCATAGATAACTACCACTTGTGCTGAGCTGAAAGGGTGGTCATTCAAGACAGGTTCTACTGTAGTAAAGTAGATTTATGTAACCTTTCTACTGCACGGTCATCGTTTTACTTTCAGATCACAAACCTGAAGTCTCGTATTTCTAATCAAGAAACCGATGAAAAGGTCGGCTTGTTGATTATTTCTCCATTAAGGGTGATCGCATCGATTTGCAGACTAATACACGCACGCACGCACGCACGCACGCACGCACAAACAGTGTTATGTATTCCTGCCATTTTCTGGTGGATTGGAAGTCTCCATGTTTTGGGCATGCACACAAAATTGATCCAGTGTCATGAATGAAACAGGTATTAATGCACATTAATTCTGCTGTGTGTGTCAGAACATAGCATTGTACTTAAGTTACAAGAACATGATGTGTTGGTTCAGACCAAAATTAATACTTGGGATTTCTACAAACCAAATTGGCTTCTAACATCATTGTGCATGAACGTACATTTAAATCACAAGGTAGTGTCAGTGTTAATGTTACAGTTTATTTTCCCGCAATACATGTGACAACCAAACCTACTCGCCCTCAATGTGTAGTCATTAATATATTTTGTGAATTTATTAACATAAATGGCTCTAAGGAATTGCCTAAGTCACATGTAATGATATTATACACATAATAATAAATACGATTTAGATTTAAGTTATTAATTTAATAATAAAAATGTTGATTTGATTTTAAGCCTGTATGCTGACTATTTTCTTTTTATTGCACCTTTCGTATTTTATTTCATTTCGCATGTTTGAACAACGACTGTGACTGAGATCTCTGATCAATCATTACTGTTGTCAAATTTCAAAAATTATGTTTATGCAATTGTATGCAGTACAACGAAAAACTTTGACTGTTAAAATAATAAATATTAATATTTGACTATATTTGATTATAAGTAAAAAAAAATTATGTAGCTCTGTATATCTGAAATAAATACAGACCAGTGGAACCTCCCTATTACGGCCAGCACTGACACTGTCTGAAGGTGACCCGAATAGCCAAGTGGTCATATCAGCTGGGCTGGATTCCTGTACTTACCTTAATGGAAATAATTTCAGCTCACATGGTCACATTAATTGCAAGGCATTACGCTACAGATAGATACAGTGAATAAAACATTACTGTATTATACTTTTTCTAAATATCTACATTGTGACGAATAAAGTAAAGCAAGATTATTTTACGTGTGACACAATGTCGCCACATCATCACTGATGGTAGACGAACGTTCCTGTTTTTAGACGCAGGAGGAGACGCTGAAGAGAACACGTGATGAGCTGAATGACCTTCGCGAGCAGGAAGCAGCGCTTGAGGAGAAGCGGGAGTCGCAACAACTGCAGCTGAATCAGCTCTCAAAGAACCTTGAAACGGTGATGCAAGAAGTGACCCAGGTGAAGCGCCACTTGTCTTGGTTACTTGAGGCGAAAGCTGGTCGTTTGTGCAAAGAGACCTGGAAGTTTCAGAGTAAATCTGAGTGATTTCTGAAAGACATTAGCCGCGGGTTGAGTAGGTTGTAAATGGGAGAACCGTCAGACAGACATCTGTAAGATAATGAGGTCATAAGGAAAATCCATCATTAACCCTTTCATGGCCAGAACGACTGAATATGCCCGAGTACAGAGGCACATTTAAAATGTGTACTGCAAAACAGTGTCATCAAATAATGGCAATTTATTTCGGCAGTTCACACAATAATATTGAAGTTTCACTTCAAATGTTATTTAGTTTTAAATAATATTGTTGCGACTTAATTTTTTTTAATGTTTTTATATTTGCAGGATTAGTAAACCTTTTGGCGGCCTAGTAAACTTTACTAGTCCTGCTGTCTAATAAAATAAGTGCTGAAGTTTTACCCCTGCACAGGATGGTAGTGTATCTCTGATACACCGTGGCTTCCTCCTAGGGCCGACAGCTGCCTTACAAACAGAACGGCACAAACAGACAGAGTGATTGTAGGTCAACAATGTTATCGTTGACTCCCTACATGGATCTGTATCAGAATATGAATGAAGTCAAAATTGTCTTCGCTCAAACGTGAACTTAGGGCTGAAACACTATATACCCAGTGCTCTGTGTTTGTGACTGTTTTTATCCAAGGCTGCCGAGACTTCCTGTGACCTTTTTCCTATTCTAGGGCCTGTCTTCTGATCTTTTCGGTTTCTCTCTAGAAGTTGTGTGCAGTTCAACTGTACTTTTTTTTCTTTGTTGATGTTGTGTAGGCTTGATACTGTGTGGCATACAAATTAACTATTTGTGATTGTAGATTTTCATGTCATTGTTATTTTATTGCAGACGAAAGCAAACATTCGCAACCTACAAGAGAACCAGAGCACCACTGGTCTGGTCAACGGAAACACAACTGATGGATCGAGAACATTGACCCCTAGCGACCCAGAACAGTTCAGCACAAAAGCTACAGTGAGTTGTACTCTTTGCTAAATAAAAATCTAGTCAGGAATAGAATAGGGACATTTATCTGGCTCGGTTAATAGGTGATATAAGTGTGTGTGTGTGTGTGTGTGTGTGTGTGTGTGTGTGTGTGTGTGTGTGTGTGTGTGTGTGTGTGTGTGTGTGTGTGTGTGTGTGTGTGTGTGTGTGTGTGTGTGTGTGTGTGTGTGTGTGTGTGTGTGTGTGTGTGTGTGTGTGTGTGTGTGTGTGTGTGTGTGTGTGTGTGTGTGTGTGTGTGTGTGTGTGTGTGTGTGTGTGTGTGTGTGTGTGTGTGTGTGTGTGTGTGTGTGTGTTGTGTGTTGTGTGTGTGTGCTGTGTGTGTCTGTGTGAGTCTGTGTGAGTCAGTGTGAGTATGTTAGTGTTAATCAAATCCATTAAGTAACCTCTGGCAGCCATTTTTGTAGAAATCTTTCATCTGAAATGTATGCGTTTAGAAAACAGATGTATTAGAATAATTAGATTTTAATTTTGCATAAATAAAAAACAATCCTGCCTACCTACCTTGTAAGGCCTTAACACTAATTGACCAATGGTTGTGCTCGCAGGCTGGGAGTAGTCCAATCAGCAGCACCAGTGGCTTCAGCTCGGTGTCTGGTCTCGATGACGATCCGTTCAAGTCAAAGGACCCATTCACTAACATCAATGGAGACACTTCTGCAGCACCAGCGGATCCATTTGGTGGAGAGGACCCGTTTAAAACCGTTGTAGCCGAGGACCCGTTCAAAGGAAGTACGTTGTCATTGATATAGGGTTGATTAAAGTCATGTTGGAGGTAATGTAATTTATAAATTGTTCATTTTATTGTCGTGCATTAAACGAATTGAACTTGAATTAGTTATTGTTCTTCACAAGTGAAATGCACATTTTTATATAGAGCTTCTGTGATGCATTATCAATCAGTTTATTTATTTTCAGATTTTCCCATTTTCAGTAATGCAACATTCCCATTTTTAATGTCATATCTAACCAGAAGTTACTAAATGCAAATGTTTATATAAATGGGATAGTGCATTTTCCAACATTAACGTTTTCAGAGATGAAACGTTAAAAAATTTATAATTGGCCAAAGTAACTAAATGTTTGAATATATTTGTTTTGAATGAGATATTTCCATTAAACAGCGATAAATTTCAGTAATGCATTACAAATATTCATCTTTTGTCTTTGTAAATGCCTTACATCATGAGTTAATTTATTCCTGTAGGTGACCCATTCCACGGAGAGACGTTTGCGGCTGAGTTTGATCCGTTTGGTGCTGATCCGTTCAAAGACTCATTCCCAGACAAAGGTCCCGCGTCAGAGCTGAAGACTTTGTCATCATCTAACACATCCTCGCCAAAAACTGTCACACATGATTCATCATCTAAAGCTTTCACCGTGAGTTGTGGCTAAGTTCTAAGGTTCCGTTCGTAGTGGTCAGTGTTACTGGCATTCAGTTGAAGTAATGTTTATTGCCTTCAGAAAGTGTTATCTGCTGGAATAATTCACTGTGTATTGCAAGAGCAGTGACAGTGCATGATAGACACAACTTTACGTCAGCATAATTCAAAGAGTGTAATGCAGTGAAATATGTTTAGTAAAATTGTATGTTGTGACACGGACAATATGATATGTATCATTGTGGTTTAGCGTATCATTATAACTCTGGTGCAGAACCATGACCGTTGCTACGGTTGTTTGAATTATTTGTTGATTGTAGGGTGATCCATTTGGAAAAGATCCATTTACTGCTGCATTCTCTTCCATGAAACCAACAACAGGTACCCAGTCACTTCATTGTGTTGCCACTCCAGTCACTTCATTGTGTTGCCACTCCAGTCACTTCATTGTGTTGCCACTCCAGTCACTTCATTATGTTGCCACTCCAGTCATTCATTGTGTTGCCACTCCAGTCACTTCATTGTGTTGCCACTCCAGTCACTTCATTGTGTTGCCACTCCAGTCACGGTTAAGGATGTTACATTAACATGTGATAACTCTTTAAATTATTTAGCTCGGTGGTCTGATATTTGGGAGAAATACGTTTCCCAGTATCTGAAAAGTTTCATCAAACTACAATTGTGCTGATTAATTTCATATGGAGCGACATACTTGGGCGCATCATTTATGACCCACATGAAGCTATTTTTGTTATGTGGAACATTAGATGATTTTATTTATTAGTATTGTTAATGTTAACAATTAATAGTAAAGAGGTTGTAACATGTCTACATTAATTACGTTTATGAATTTAGTAAAGCAGAAATCTTTGTTTGAATTAAGTGTATTTAGAGCAGATTTATGAAAATATGTGTCTATTAATTAATGAAAATATGACTGAATTTTGTTCTCAGTATTTCATTACAAATAAATTGTTTACTAATAATTTGCAGATATTACTTCTATGTGCACCCGTTTCAGCCACAAATGATCCATTCGCTTCATCTGTGGGAACAGCAGATGTGAAGTCACCAGCTGATGTAAGTAGTGCTTGATTTTGCAGTCTAGTGAGGACACCAGATAGTTAGGATTCTGGGAAAGGTAATCAGAAACAACTACGAGAGCATTTAAACAAGCATGTATGCAAACACACACACGCGCACACACGCGCACACACGCGCACACACGCGCACACACACCACACACACGCATGCAGTTGAATTAGTGACATGGATCTTTGCAT
>JAODUO010000109.1:0-192500 GCA_025642075.2 Ridgeia piscesae | reverse complement strand
CCGAGTGCAGTCGGGTTGACTTGAATGCTGGTAGTGCAGGGTGACCGAAACCATGGCGCCATTTCACTATTATTCTATGAGCTCATAAGGCCGATTTAACTCTGTAAATGTATTTAGCTCGTTGACAGTGAGAGCAGTCTGTAACAGAATGCACCACTGGGACGCTTTCATCGGTGTGTCAAGGAAATAGTGTCCCTGGTAATTCTGTTTCAGGTTATGTTTAACAATGGATTGTCCTTATAAACTCGCTGCTTTAGTGAGTTGGTCATCAGAACATAATGGTGACAGGTGACAAGTAGACTGGGGACAATAGTCACATGGTGTAACACCTCTTACTTGGTGACTACGGAAAGGCTGTGTGCCACGAGGGCATAGTTATCACGTTGGGACAGTCACTGGGTCAGACCGACTTGGCAATGATAATGCAACACTGACATTCTATTAGGTGGTTGCTAACCACAAGCCAAAAGTCATGTCTAAAAATGTGTATTATTTGTACACGATGCTCCCCAAAAATTCAAAATATTTAGAAGGATTGTTCCCACCCTAGAATACTACAAACTCCTTTCAGTTTCACTCCTGTTGGAATGTTTGGAGAGACAGACAAGGGGAAAGACATGGTTTAGAAGAGTCCCAGTGATGTACTATACATAGCAGCATCAAGATGGGTGGACTAGCCGCAGCTTAAAAGGGTACTTATTAAGTCGTATCCAGTTGCGATTGTATCACCATGGGACCGGAATGTAATCGGTGTGATAGTGTTGATATCAACGGGTTTGATTGTTCTGTTCATTTGTGAATATTATGTGACATTTGCATGTACCGTACTTCCAGGGTTTTCAGTCGCACCGGCTGCGATTTCCAGTGTGCATTTGTAGTGGTTATCAGCATTTCTGTAATATCGCCGTATAAGGTCATCATGGAAACGAGTATAGCCAAAAACCGTTTGTCTTTCAAATTCGGTATGACAGTTTCCATTTCCGTGCGTTGCGTGAGGACTGTTGTATCATGCAATGAGGAATGTCTACCGGGACGAGATGGACTTCAGTAAATCTTCCACGTTGACCCGAGTCAATAAAGGGAGATCACATCATCCTCCATGCAGGATTTCGTGGTGGCATAATGTGTCTACGCAATTTTTATGAATACATTATTGGTGGTGGCACCAAAGAATGAATATCTCATCTGAATTACCCATGACCTCTAACCTTTCTTACATCCAGTCCACCTTCGATAAAACGTGAATTTTGGTACATGATGCACATTTCAAGTTTTGGCTGTGTTCATTTTTCCATGGCTCGAAATTATAGTCTACAGTCATACAAGATTAAACTGGAGTCCATTATTATGAAAAATATAAAATCACATGACAAAACTGGGAGATTTGGCTTGAAAGTTGAGGTTTTGGGGAATTACATAAAAGCAGGTGTTTTCACGCCGTTCTGGGAGAGTGACAAAATGAGTATAAGGTGCCAACTATTAAGTATCAGCTTGCATGGGAGTGTTACTACTTCATCTGTGTTCCAGGAGGGCAGCAAACCCCTGGGAAACCTATAAATAGGGAACTTATAACATACATGCATACATGGGAGTTGTATACACATACCAAGCCTGGCACATATATCACCAAGCTTATGTGTACGTGCATACGTGTAAATATAATTCTAATACCTACCACAGGGCCCCACTGAAGACTACCACAGCCCATTAAATATTAATAATTGGAATTGGTATAAACCGGGATCGACAATCCACTTAAACATAAAATAAAATGTGCTTGGGCACGTAATTTAATAAACAAAGTCCTTTATCTAGGGAGGGGTGGCTTGTTTACCACGGCTGGTCAGGTACCGATGTGTAGATCTAGCGAAGACTGTCGTAGAGTAGCCATTTGCAACATGTGGTTGTGTTTGAGAGGTTCTCTTGTGCGTAGGCCTACTATATACAATCACATACATGTCACAGTCACATTGTTGCTTGCAAAAAATATTTGTGTGATTGTATAATTTAGTATGTGCTCAGTATATTATACATGTATATACAGTGGAACCTCTCACTGGTGTCACCTCTCTTATACAGACACCTCTGAAATACAGCCACTTCACAGAACAGTCCCTAATTGTTTCCATAACAGAACGTTCAGGAAATTTGTCTCGCTCATACAGTCACCTTTGTATTCAGGTCACTTCGGCCCAGTGCGAAGGTGACCTTACTAGTGAGATTCTACAGCATACGTAATATATGTATTAGTATACATGATTATATGCTATGTAACAATATTTCGATTTGTTGTTACTATTATTATTGACGAGCACCGAGTATATTATGTTGTATATTGGAATAAATCACTGCTTGAGTGTTACTACTGAGAAGTTGTAGACCTGTAGACATTTGTAAGCGGTTTTACAATGCACTAGTGAAACGAATATTACTGATGCAGCTTCTAGTTATCTGATTTGTAGATATCATGTTAAACTTGTACAAATGTATGTGTGTATCAAATGAGTGTGTACCTGTACAAAATCTGGCTGTAATAAAATCATTTATGTGACATATGAAATATGCCTCGTTTCTAGGCTTTGTTAATTTACAGGACGTTTCCGAAGAAAGATTCCTATGCGTGCTATAGTGGTGTTGGCAAATCCTATCTGCTGAGAGCATTGCTATGTTGCTGAAAGACAATGTAAAAACTAATTCTTGGTTTCTCAGCAGAACTTTGCACAAAACAATTAAGGATGCCCACTATGGTTTAGTGCACCGATGTGGCGTGTTCAGAAACTGATATTAAAGCGACATGGTCCGTTCGGTGCTTTTAATTTTTATTGCAAAATCATGTTATCCGGTATAAATTATACCTATTATAGCGTAAAGACAGTCAAATATGTTTTCATGTACCATTTAGGGGTTGAAAATAGACGCAGTAAGGGCGCTTAACTCTGTGTACACATTCGAAACCGTTGTAGGCGTGGCTAAAAGCCCAGAATGCATGATCACGTGAACACAAGTTGACGCGGCGATTTGAGTGACAGCGTCGTGATTCTTATAAACATTCGACGTTTAACATTACGAAGTCAGTTCTGTTTCGATAAAACATTTATTGGCGGTCAGGCCGCTACAATAGTTATAACTTATAATGATTAACATGATTTTCCAATAAAAACCAAGAACTGATCATGTCGCTTTAATTGGCACTTTCAATGATCTCTAGGTTTACGTCGTCTACTGACCGCCATCGTCGTCAGTGTCTAATGCCTTTTGTGTGCTTCAACGTACACTACGGCAACGCAAAATCTGCGACCGAACTCTTGCTGAACTGTTCAACAAGATTGGTTTCGTCCAGCAAGTGACCAGCTCGATACATATAAGTGGAAGTACCTTTGATCTTGAGAACACCGCGCGTGATTCCATCTTGGTTGCATCACCCGTAGCGCCAAGGCTGCTGCTGGAATACCATGGTGTGGATGGTCCTTGGAGCATCGACAAACCTGCTCCCCCGAAGCGCTGTGTGAGGTATCGCAGGTGTGCGTTGATCGATAGACGGTCCTTCACCAATGACAGACATTAAGCGTTTGCTAGGAATGTGACCACAAGCTCACATTGAAGGCTTTATCCATATCTACAAGCGGTCAGCTTAATCCTCCTCCTCCAATCCGTGCGATCTAGGGTCATATCCAAAGTGCCCCCTACCTCCCTCATGTCCACTCTCATCTGCTGTTTCCTCGTCTTCCTTGGGCGTCCTGGTCTCTGACATATGCCAGCGCCAAGTTCATGAATACACGGGCGACGTTGTTCCTCTCTTGTCATTGGATATGCCCGAACCATCGCAGGCGTCCACTATGCTTGACCTCGTCCATTGGTGGGAGGTTCAGTATCTTTCTTATTTCTTCATTCCGGGTGTGTTCCGGATACCCCAAGGATCCCACGAAGCATCGTCATCTGTGAGGTGAAATTGTTCTACTTGTCGGTCGTCTTCACTGCCCATGCACCGTTCACTCCCGTTCGTTACGGCGGGTCTATACTGATTACCTCGTACACCTTCAGTTTGAGGTTTGCAGGCTCGACCAGGCAGCTTGCACTCGCAGGAAATCTCCCTACCGTTGACGACCTGAACAATACTTGTTACACCGTGGTCGCCAGAACTCTCAACAAACATGCGCTAGTCGTCAATTCGACCGAAAACACCGTGGAACACTGAAGAACTGGCGGAAGCAAAACGCTTCCTCCGCCGAGCCCAACGCTGATGGCGACAAGAGAATCTCGCGGCACACAGACAGATCTTCACGACAAGAGAATCTCGCGGCACACAGACAGATCTTCACGACAAGAGAATCTCGCGGCACACAGACAGATCTTCACGACAAGAGAATCTCGCGGCACACAGACAGATCAATTCACGACAAGAGAATCTCGCGGCACACAGACAGATCTTCACGACAAGAGAATCTCGCGGCACACAGACAGATCAATTCACGACAAGAGAATCTCGCGGCACACAGACAGATCTTCACGACAAGAGAATCTCGCGGCACACAGACATCTTCACGACCTTGCGAGATGACTACCGACGTAACTCTGAGGCACAAAGTCGATCGAGTCACTACTGCAAACTGATGACATATGCCGAACGTAATGTGAAACAATTGTTCCGTGTAACCAATGCCCTCCGTGGGCGAGTTGCACGCACTTAGCAGCTTGACTTACTTGATGATTACTATCGTTGCTGAAATACGTCATATACCACAGTTTCATTGGCTGAGCACAATGTTTTTGAAGAACGACAGTCGAGTGCTGAAGTAGACGCGCGATTCGTGAAATGCACGCCTGCTGCTGCTACGAGGACGGACATCATACGCACCGTTAGCCCTTCTTCCACAATGCCGAAGGACATGCAGATGGACAACACTAGCTTGCTCGCACCAGTGTTGACTGACATGATGAATGCAACCCTGCAATCGGGCTTCGTACCAGCAAATACGAAGATGTCACATGTAAATCGTTGTATCGAAGTTTCTGGAACGATGTACGTTGAAAACGAACTGCGCCATTGCATCGGTAAGAATAATTTCAATGACGTTGACAGTACTGATAGGCTACGGCGCTCGTGCGTATCAACGATCGAAGATCTAACTCAAGCGATTGATGCGCGACACGGACTACAGTGATTGCTTGTGCTGCGGGGTCTCCGTGTTGCGTTTGACACGCTGGATCATGCCATCTTGCTGCAGCGACATGGCGTTGGTCAGAGCTACACACTCACGCACCTAGATGGTGAACAGGCGAAGCCACGGCTGATTCTTCGCGTATCTAAACAGAAAGCAGACACAATAATGACCTTACCTTCAGCGTTCCCTGCCGTGTTTGCTTCTACTTCATCTTCTGCATTTCTTCTGCGTCCTCTTCTACATCTTCTGCGTCCTCTTCTACATCTTCTGTGTCCTCTTCTGTTTCATATTCTAAGTCCCCTTCTGCTTCATCTTCTGCTTCATCTTCTGCTTCATCTTCTACTTCATCTTCTGCTTCATCTTCTGCTTCATCTTCTGCTTCATCGTATGCTTCATCGTCTGCTTCATCGTCTGCTTCATATTCTGCTTCATCGTCTGCTTCATCGTCTGCTTCATCGTCTGCTTCATCTTCTGCTTCATCGTCTGCTTCATCGTCTGCTTCATCGTCTGCTTCATCTTCTGCTTCATCGTCTGCTTCATCGTCTGCTTCATCGTCTGCTTCATCTTCTGCTTCATCTTCTGCTTCATCGTCTGCTTCATCGTCTGCTTCATCTTCTGCTTCATCTTCTGCTTCATCTTCTGCTTCATCTTCTGCTTCATCTTCTGCTTCATCTTCTGCTTCATCTTCTGCTTCATCGTCTGCTTCATCTTCTGCACCGTCTTATATAACCGACTCTGTTTCTGCTTCTGTGTTTGCTTAGGTTATCTGTTCTGCCTCCTCGACTCGGTCCTCTCTGTCCTCCTCCGAGACCGCGTGCTGTTCTGTCTGCAACAACCAAAACTTCGTACAAAATACGAACCTATGTTGATTGTCAGAATCTGATATGCCACATAGGATACCAGTAAGACACGTAGCTGCCTGCTACGGTGTGTGTAATTTGTATAGGAAACTAGAATCTGTATCTGTGTAGACACATCTGCCGTTACGATTACATACACACTTTTTGTCCAATGTGTCTTGCTCAAATAAGGTGAAATCACGTCTGTTTTTGTGTGTATCTAAACAGAAAACAGACACATAGTATGACCTTACCTTCTCATTTCCCTGCTGTGCTTCTGTTTCTACGTCCTCTTCTGTTTCATCTTCTCCTTAACATTTTTCATCCTCGTTCGCTTCTGTGTTCGTTTAGGCTTCTCTTCTGCCCCTCCCCTGGGTGGCACTCTCTCCGAGACCGCGTGCTGTTCTGTTTGCAACAAACCACATCGATGGCCATCGTACAAAATACGAACCTTTGTCATTATGGAAGCTGAAACGCCACGTAGGATGATGATGACAGAGGAGACAACGACTGATTTTTCGCTGGATTTTATCCCATCTCTTCTCGGAACACTGTCGCATGTCCAAGGGCTTACATCCTCTGAATGTCATAGCAGTTTAAATTATTTCAATAAGTCTGCGTCGTAGCAATAGCTGATACAACTCGGCTTCGTACCATCGCTGGGATAGATAGCGTTGTCCTAGCTTTTGTCGCCATGGTCCGTCACAGGGTCAGCCTGGAGTGTACGGGTTGTTGTCACTTCCCCCTTCAGCCCCCTCCCGTGTGTATTTCTTTACACTGTTCTTTCGTCCTTTTATTTGTATTTCTCTCTTCTCTGGACGTAGCCATACGCATAGCGCATCCGGCCCGGCATCTATCAAATTTTCTTCCATTTCCTCAACTCCCGCTACGTGTCGCATTTGTTTTACGTTCCCTCGGCGAAATGTTCATCACCCAGCTCATCATCCTTATCTCAGTTCGCACGATGAGGAGCTCTTTTTTTCTCTTTAGGGCCCGTGTCTCTGCTCCGTATATAAGGGCTGGCCGGGTCACTATGCTGTAGGTCTTCATGTTTAGCTTGGTGGGTAACTTGCGACCGTACATGACTCTTGTTTCCCCTACTTCTGTCAGGCTGCGTCGACTAGCTCCTGCCTTGACATGGCCTCCGTCCTCCTGTATCACAGATCCTAGTCTAGGTACTTGAATTCTTCATCCTCTCTCTCCTTCTTCGGACTCGTGGTTTCTGTACAGCTACTACCATCTCAGCAAAGCCGAAGGGGCTATTCTTTGGCGAATCCGAACTGGACGCAACGTATAGACTATATATAGTAGCAATTCCAGACACTCATTTTCCGTGATTTTTCATTTTGTGGATTCTTTTTTTAACGTCTGAATGAAGTCACGGTTGATTCATCGCAAATTTAAACAAAAATCATACATAATAACTAATAATAGTAAAACGTTACATTTTGCTTGCGACCGCTTGTTTTTACTGAAGTGAATATCGATCACTGTTGCTTTTTGCTGTCTGGGTGTGTTTATTATGCAGTGACCAATTCGTTTTTGCTTCGGGTATCTTGATGTAGCATCGTCGTCAATTGTTTTGCCTAGACAACCGACATGCGCAGTAGCGTAAAAACGCAATCACGTCGTTTCCACGCGACGTTCCGAACTACGAGATTAACGCTCAAATACCGTTGTAATGGCAATATACCTGTATCCACGTATGTACGATCTATGTGTGTGGAAGAGCGGGAAGAGTTGAATTCGTATCGGCTAAAAGGGTTATATCTATCACGGATTTTATACAATTAGCTACGCGCTAAATGAGAGTCGGCATCAAACCAAGACATTTTGACTATACTATTATTCTAATTAACCACGTATTTAAAATATATATTAAGTAGAATACCAACACATGTCACATCCGTTTCTTCTTGCTTTTCTTTTTGTTTAGCTAAATAGCTTGCCAATATATTCCCTCAGTTATATGTATATGTATATGTATATGTATATGTATATGTATATGTATATGTATATGTATATGTATATGTATATGTATATGTATATGTATATGTATATGTATATGTATATGTATATGTATATATATATATATATATATATATATATATATATATATATATATATTATATCAGTGGCATCGATCCGGTTTTAAACGTGGGGGGACGGGGGAACAATTTATATATACATATATGTATGTAATTTCTATGTATGTATGTATGTATATAATATTTAACTATAAAAATTATATATATATATATATATATATATATATATATATATTAAAATATATATATATATATAAATAAGCTAATTGCTCGGAGACCAGTGCATATACGACCGCCTACAGGAGACCGGCCGTATATTTTTATGTAACTGATTTTCCAATTATGTATAATTGGAACATTGTCGGTAATACAAAGACACACCACATACTACAATATTGTTATGATATTGTAATAAATAACATATATACACAAAAATCGGTCTCCTTAAAACGTATATGCTTAGATGCCGGGTACGGGAGACCGGTGTGTAATCAAAAGTTAGTTATTAGTTATACTTATTTGCAGTAGTATATATTTAACGTCGACCTGGTATATCCAAAACCCAATACAACGATAACAATAACAACGTAAATATATATTTATGCAGATACACAAATTGACAGCGCCGCATTTAACATATGTACAACGTATGGGTAGGAGATCCGTCATATATTTGTTTTATTAATGTGTGTATATATTTATTAAAATTAATACATATCAAACAAGCATATAGTACACTGAGCACGGAACGCTAACCCCTCAATCAATATATAGCAAAACGCTTAAACTATAAGCACTTCTCTGTCGGGGTCCCGTACGCGGCGCCTTATGCACATAAATATATACAAGTGTCTGCAATAAATGTGCTCAAAACCAATCAAAATATAAAATAAAGTTTATAATAATTGCATAAATTAATTCCTTTATATCTAAACTATCTCCACTAACAAGGATAATCATTAAATAAAATGCATTAGTTATGCAATCCCACATCAAAACTTTAAGGAGACCGGCTCCGAAGCGAAGCTAACATTGACACCATTAGTATTGCTAAGACCACTTAATTACCAAACAGGCACGCCGATTCGCCGCGACTAGTTGATTGGGTCCGGAATTAATTAACACATTGTTGAAACTTCTGACACTGTCTGTAGACTCTGTACTCAGTCACAGGTGTGGTGAGCCCTTCTGACAATAGACTAATGGCATGTCATAAGCTTCTCTAGCAAACCGGTAGTGGCACGTGCTGTAGGTGCTCTATTGTCTACACCTCGCGCCCTTAATTAATGAAGCAGTTAAGTGGAAATTGACTCGTTTTTATACGCTTATTGATAAGGTTAGATGTTTATTTAAAATATACCTACATACATGATTTCAACTAAATGAATTCGTCTTATTTATATTATATTTGTAACTGAGTTTATTATATTTTAGTATATTTATTCTTATATATATATATATATATATATATATATATATATATATATATATATATATATATATTAATACATGATTATTATTCGTTCCATGTAATACATTTTATATTGTTAGCTCCAACATTTTCCATAATGTTGTTTAATTTTTTTTAGAAAGAAAACATATTATTTGTTACTATCTAGCCGTCAAGTTTATCCACATAATTTATGATACATGTATATTATTATATAATAGTAACAAATAATATGTTTTCTTTCTTTACCCTTCTAAAATTGTAACCAGACATACTTGATTAATTAATTATTTATTATTATATTATTATTTATCAAATACCACGAGCATTGACATATTATTGTATTGATGAAAATATTTGTTTCTATCGTGTCAATAAAACATTTAAATTAGCTCAAATGCTTCGTATACATTTATGCTATTTTAACGTGATAAGAAAAGTTGTTATTATTTTATCTGCAGTATTGATTTGAGATTTCTAAATTGCCATGCAGTGAGCTATAGTGGTGCCACCAAACGGAGTCTGTATAATCGAAGTTAGCGCAGACAGGCCCCGTGCGAGGCGGTACAGTGAATCACGTGGCAAACGCTATCCAATTGTATTCGTCGTATTTACCGCCGCCATATTCTTCGAGGGAAGTAGTCGCACTTGTTCGAATAAATATAACTATTTCCATACTTGTACAGTTTATTGTTTGACGTCTGTTCGCTGAACCGAACATGGCAAGCGATGGAGGTGGGGTGCCTAATTCTAAACAGCATGCCCGACCCCAAAAGCCTTACGATAGAAGAACGGTGAGTTTAAATACTTCGCGATACCACCGTGGAATATCCGCTAGAAATGGCTGCACAGAAATATAACGTGGTGTGCACGTGGTTCGTTCGCATAAATGGTTTGCATATCGGTGCAGCCCAATGTGGGAACTGTTTATGCTAAATTGTATGAGACTCGCAATACACGAATCGCCGCGTTGTCATGTTGCTTGCCGAACGAAAACAGCACGATGTCTCTGATCGTGGCCTTGACCCTGGTCTGGGTAAATTTGAATCCGTTCTGTCTTCAGACGTCTGTGTGTGTTTTGATGATTTAGAGCCACCAGAGCCATCACAACTATTGTAGCATGTAATACTTTGTATGCAGAACATGCATTTGTTTGTGATTTCACCTTACATGTTTGCTACTAGTCATGCAGTTTGTTTCCATTTTTCAAGTAATAATAATAATATTTATTATTTATAAAGCGCAATATCCAAAAATGCTCAAAGCGCTGTACAATAAAATAAGTAATGTATCTTCCACATCCCAAATGTCAGATTTTGGTTATAATGACAAATGAAATGATGATAACTTTTACCAATGGCAACGCTAAGACTGCATTTTATATATAAAGTTTTTGTGAACTTGCTGAGGTATCCATAACTCTAGGAGCAAGTTTTTAAAATTATTTCAGGACAATTCCACTGTAGTTGTACCGTGAAGAATAATTATTTTCAGGAATTACAATCTTAAATAATGAAACTTGGCATGTATTGCATGAATTTTTTTGATCTTGATCCAGTCGATTGTGAGAAGGATGCGTGAGACAATGAAGGACATGATGTCTCCATCGTGGCTTGTTGACCTCGTCCACAGTGTCCGCAAACCACCTCGACCCTCCCAGCCTACACAGTCGATGAACAACATCAGTCAACAGGTAAGGCCAGGGCTTTATGCAGGACAACATTTTTGCCACTCACGTGTTTTTGTTGACACATGGATGTTAACTGTTAAGCTAGTTTACAAACTTTAAATGTGTCTCAGTGTCTGATAACCTGAAGTGGACTACAAACACACATGTGACGCTCACATTTGAGGCGTAACTTACAATATCTTTGGTTTTGGAAGACTTTTTGCTCCTTCATGTTTTACCTATCCACCTATATTTCTTCCCGTTTACAATAGGGTTTTACCCATCCAAATGATGGGTGGATGGGTCTTTGCATGCATAAAGCTATGGGTAAAACTTGGATAATCTATGAACATCATCCGTTAAAATCTTCATCCTCTTCGCTTTTTGTGGTGGGGTTAATTGTACTTGGTTGTCTTCTGCTTTCCGTGTCAGTTCTGTCCACGCCATTCTCCCGCAATGACCGCCATCCGTTAAACATTCTGTGAAGTATTTATTATTTCACAATGCTAAAACATGCATTGTATGTACCAATACTATTGTCATGCTTTGTTTCTCTTTGTGTATGCAACATTGTAATGTAACATTTCTGGTGCAGTTTGTAACATTTCATGCTGTACAACAGGCTACGGTGTCAAGAAATCAGACAGTGTGCAGTGAAGTGCGGAACACACACACCACATTTGTTCCAATAAACCAAGCCGTGGCAACCAGCAGCTCAGCCTCTAGCAGCCGGGCAGCGACGTTTACCTCTGATGGTCCACGGTTCTCGCAATCTCATTCAGTGCCACTGCAAGGTATTGGTGCCACTATGCTGTTTTTGCAAGTTAATTAGAAAACATTATCTGCAAGTCCTGTCCGTTGGTTAGCATTATATTCATAGAGTGGAATATTGGGCAGATCTCTCTGCATCCGTGCAGACAGGTATAATTTATTTGGATATGATTCATTTGCCCATTTTAAATGTTTTGTCCTTTGGACCAAAGGTTCAATGGACTTGTTGCGTCACTGCGTCGTTAGCTCTCAGATCTCTGGAAACGTTGAAGATCAATTTGGTTTTATGTTGCATAGGCTTTTTGAGTACTGTCACTATATTTTGTTAGTCTGTCATTGCAACTATGGTGTATGGCAAGCAAGTTAAAAAAAATAGAATTCAGCATTTGGAATTGAGATGCAATTGTGATGTTTCAGGCCAGAGCACTTGCGTGTCTGGACAGACCGTGTACAGTAGTGCCGCAGGTTACACACAGCCACCACCCGAATACACCCAGGAGTCGGGTAACTACACACAGCCTAGTGAGTAGACAGTGAACCTGGACAGAAAAATCAGCACACCAGCTGCTGAACGATGACTGAAGCAGTTGTGTCACTTTCTAGAAAAAGTGCAGTTTTTCTGCCCAGAGTATGTCTATATATAGCTAGTGATTGACCTTATTGGGGTTTTAATATGAGAAAATATAGACATGCAAAACATCAATTAGTCTTGCAGGATCACATTTTTGCCCATTGAAATGTACTATTAGTTGATGTTTAAAAATAATAAGTTTGATTACGTACTTATTAATTTAAATCAAAGTTGAGGGGCATAGTACATTCAGGGTACTTATTCTGGTGACAATAGCAGAGAACTGTTATTGAAGGAAGCAGAAACAGTTAATGTAGAAGTTGCCAACTGTTGACCTCACGAAAGGTTGGTGTTTTTCAGAAGGAGACGACCAGTCGGAGGTGAGTGAGTACTCGATATCGACCAGTGGGTGTTCGTCGCTCGTCCCCCACCCAGACCAGCGTGAGTACCAGAGGGACATTTTGCAACTGAGCGAATCAACGATCGTGCAGATGCGACAAGAGCTGGGAGGGTCAGTTACACCCAGCAAGGAGATTGACCCACCAACACAGTGTCGCGCCAGTGGTGGGTGGTTTTATGTTTGGTTTCTAGAAATAGGTTTAGTTGTGCATGGGGGAATTGCTTTCAGAATCTCAAAGACCAATCAATACATATTAAACCATTTCAGTTCTACAGTCGTCAGATCCTGTGATCACTAAATACTGCATTTCAAGTGACTTGTCATAAATATCATGTTTATTCTTAAAATTGAATACTCAACAAGTAATGTAGTTAGGATATATTTTAATTTCATTATCGTAAACCTGATAAATACATCATTCACAACTAGCACGACCAAATGTACTGCTGCTGTTAGTTGCATACGTTGGTAATGTTCACAAAGTCTATTAGCATCATTGTTATTTACTTACAATAATCGTAATCCAACAAATTACATCACTAATCTTAAAAGCAATACATCTAAGTAAGTTCTTACTTGGTAATTAACCATCAGTGACATAAATAATGTCATCTGTCATTACTGCAGGATAACTGCAGTCAAAGGTTTTTACAATTAGTTACACAAATGAACAAATAAAACAAAATTCAACTGGGCGATAAGCCATGATAGTGCTATTGCACTGCTAAGACATCAGTCTTTAAGGCTATATAGAATGTGTGCCTCCACATAGTAGATAATTAACTGTAAAAATTATTTGAAAAGCAGACATTTTCAATGCCGCAATAAGGGCCTGTCATATTCAAGTGACACACCGGGTGGCCGCAGAAGGTGCCTGTCATACTTAAATGGTTAAGGTAGGACACTGGTCGGGAAATGGATTCTGATGATATCTCAACAACCAGAGAAGCAATCTTAATAAAACTTTCAGGATGTATGTCTGGTGGGAAAAGATGACCAACTGTATAATTTCATCTCATTTGCATAATCGTAACCATGGCAACCGGCTTTTCTGTGAAAATAGGTATGCATGATTTTGCGGGAGGTCTTGCAGAAAAACTAAGCACTTGTTTCCTTCTTTTTTGTTTGTCATGATTCACTGAAGTGTTGTTGAGTGCAATAATGCTGTTTTTGTTCAATCCCTTACAAAATTTATTATCAAAAAGAAGTTGCGAAGAATTATTTACATTTTTCCAAATATTATAACAACTTCAGTCATCAATAAAAATCTTCGTATAAAAGCTATCATGTTTAAAAAGCATCATTGCACTCACTGTACTGTAAGGAATACGTGGTAAAAAAATCAGACTCCTAACTTTGGTACTTTTTACGGGAGACCTCCCGCAAAATTGCAATATTGTCGAAAAGTAAGTTTTGAGAAAACGGCAAAAAACCAAATGAACATCAAATATTTTTAATAACACCAGTGTAAAGTCACCATTATGACTGTTTTTTATACCAGCAACATGTGGTAAATATATAATGAAAGTGTGTAAACCATATTCAGTACTTATATGGAAAAAAATATATAATTTACACAAGTTAAGGTCACTGGTGAAAGCACGCTGACTGAATGGCACACAGCTCAGGGAGCTTCAGACTCATAGAGTCCCCCCCTTGGCCTCCTGTCACACTCCCAGCTGCAGCTTCCCCAGAGCCTTCATCTTCCTGGACGTCTTGGACACTGCTTTGTGGCATGGTTGGCTATTCGCAGTCTCATAAAGAGACGCAACCCTCACAACTTCAGCTCCAGGTGACACGCCGAGGCTGTCTACAGCGTCAACTAGTGCAGTTGCCACCGTGTTGTGCTGCATGACAGCCAGTGCAACTGCCAACTCAGCTGTCTTCTTGCCACTGTGCTTTGATTTTAGAGCTCTCCTCCAGACTGTGGCATGGAGGCTCTCAGTGGGATTGGATGTCTGAATTACTTCTTGCAATGGCGAAGAAATTCATCACTGGCCAAGCGCACTCATACATTGTATATGTATTATGTAATGTTTTTATGAAATAAAATGTAATATATATATATATATATACATAGGTATATACCTATGTGTAGGGCCTATATATATATATATATATACACATACACATACACACACACACATATGTACATATATGTATACATACACACATACATCTATTCCTAAATAATTGGTCAGTTTCATAGACACATATCATAAATGATAAGCATACTGTCACAATAATTTGTTGATGAATTATTTAATGTTAAATAACCTGTTTAAATTACCTAAAATAGTTCTCATATCTGATAAGAAAAAAAATAATGTTAGAAAAGTAAATCCAACAACAGTACCACCTTTCGTTTTACATAAATTCCACACTTGGTTAATATGAATGAAACAAATTCAGTCAAATTAGTTTATGTAATAAATAAATGTAACTTCTTCGAATAAATCTCAGTTCTTCCGACTGGTAGAGTTACAAAGTTCGTCGGCGCCGCTGTCACTGTCTATGACAGTGCGCGTCGCCGGTGGCCGTAGGCGTAGCCTACGCGGCATAGCAACGCCAGCCCGACGTCGCCGTTTCTTTCCCCGTTCGCTGCCGCTTCCGCGGGTCCGTTGCGCGATTGAACAGCGTCATGCAGGCTGTTCATGCAACCTCCCGCGCATTCAGCTCATTTGCGTTTATTGTGTCGTTTCTTTCTTTAAAACACTACGAAACCTTCGTCGATCGGACGCCATGACACATACAGGTCAATCATCTTGAAGCCGCACCGTGATTGGCTGGCGTCGTTGCATAAGGTCAATTTTAAATAGCTACGTGACCGCGATCACCATATATGGTTCGGGTGAGGTCGGGCTGCCAAGCAACCGGCTCAGACAGTTGGTGATTGGATAGTTTTGCGGCACTTTCGCCGCCGATAACTAATTTATGTCCGGATGTCGTCGACTTTTGACTTCGGCAGCGTACAGAAGGGATCATTTCCAACACGATGATACCAAACATGGCCGCTTTGCAAGGAGCAATGTTTACGTTTGAGCGCGCTGAAAGTTGGCCCGTTTCCGTCGATTTAAAAGTCCATCCGCCATAACGACATTAGCAGCAAGTTGGGTAGCGACATATTTAATCGTTTTTTTGACACTTTTAGGACGAATTCAGTGAAATAAAGTTAGCAACATGTGTGGAATACATCGTTCGATCTGAAAATCCATTTTATTAAAAATCGACCGTTTTATCATTTCCTGGCAATTCCCGACCCGCTGCATACGTTAACGCATGTACATGTACATACATCGCTTGTATAATTATTAATTTATATATTTATATTTTTTCAGAAGGCCGAGAATTTAATTATTTTTAGATTAGTTTGTTCACAGCAACTCGTGATTGTGAAAATCACACCAGTTCTCACAACTAACGCAACCGTGCCTATCTGTTTAGCGGTGGATGGACGAAATGTGAGCAAGCTGTCGATCAGTGACAACAACAAGAGTTTCCTGTGGTCAAGCACTGTGCGGCCGTCACGTCCAAGCCGACCTCAACCCCCAGCCAAGAGTCAACGCCCGGCATTCAATGTCTCCATATTTGGCAGTCCGATTCAGGTAGGGTAACTCTGTGTTTATGGTCAGATTTATATGGATCTAGGCATATACAAAATTTGGGGATCATGGGATGCAAAGACAAGGTCATAGATTGATGTTGTATGTACAAGTCGCTGGATGTTTGGGAATAATACAGTAACAACATCTGGAAATCATGCTGCTTGGAGTACCTCATTCACTTGGGCAACAATGGTTAATTAACAGTGCTGTTATTGTTATTTACACTTATGTTCTTGACAACAGCGAAAAGAAAATACACTTACAGTAAGTGAAAATTAAAAACACTTATAGTAAGTGTAATTTCTTAAGAATATAACATTACGTAGTTACCCTGTCAAAAAATACAGCCAGACGTCAGTGTTTGTTGCATTTTACCCTCAAGTCCCTTGTATGCAGAACGAGTAGTTCAGAAACAATGTTACTGTTTCATTGTGCGGTATTTATAGTAATATTTTGACTTATCTTACAACAGACTGCGTCCAGTCGGCGCCATGAGTTGGGCCAGGACTACCAGCAGTCTCCCTATTATCCAGGCAAAACTACGTTTGGAGGCGCAGCGGCACACAGGAAGAACCGGTTAAAACATTCATCACCCTATCACGTGAGTATACCAGTGTTCTTGAACTGACAGTGATTGTTAGTAGGACCAGCATGATAATCTACTACATGATGTGGTACATATCACGATATGATTGATGTGATACAGACTACAGATAAAATGTGCACATTTTATTTTATTCTTACTGTAAACTCATTTATTTCATGTAAGTAACCCGAGGTTTCATATTAGATGTTCATGTTTTCATTTTAGTCACCACTGACAAAAAGACAAGTGACAGCAAGGCCGCTGAATAATTCCACACTAGGTGGCGTTACCAGTTCGACAGCGAAACGGATACTGGACACACTCGAAAAGATGTCAACTCCAATCAAAGTGAGTACATCTTTTTTCATCTTTCTCGGAAATTGGACTTTGTGCAAGTGTTATGGTAGTCTCTGATTGCAATTATTCAGTATTCCAAACTTCTAAGTGCTTTGCATGTACAGTTGTTTTTACTAATCTTATTCAATTTTTTCTTTGTTTTCTATGCATCACTCATTCATGTAAATTACCAATAGTGGGGCACCTGACCTTTGTTCATTTAAAGGTTCTGTCAAAGTTTACTTTTCCATATCGCCTGATAAGTTTGTGAATAATAGCATTTTTCGTCTGAGTGTACAGTAACAATCCTCTTGGTTATCGTGATGTGGTACATAAAACTGTGAAACAGGCGTACTTTCTGAACCGGTCATCATATGTGCTTCATCCTACATATTTATGAACACTAGACACTATCTGTCTGTTTCCAGGATGCAAAGAAAATTCCGTCGTACAATTCAAGCCTTGTTGATTCAACACTGTCATTCACTGTAAGTGCTGTGCTGTACTCATTAGGGGGTGGCTTTCAAATTTTTCCACAAAATAGCAATCTATTTGTACACTATAGTTTACGAAATGGGGGGAGGGTAATGTCCACATTGTAATTATAAAAACGTTGGTTGCCTGTGAACAATTCTGACTACTTTGGTTGCCTGTGAGTATACTGATGTAGGTCTGTTGCACTGGGATAGGATTCTGAGGGCAAACAACGTCTGTTTCATCCCATAATCATCTAGAAACACTTCTATTGTGCCTAGATTTCCTTGAAAATTAAAGCTGCAAGGCACAACAAACTAAATCATGATGCGTAATCATAAACAAGGATCTCCCCAGCAAGAAAACCCAAACGACTTCAGTCAGCTGATTGCTATCTACTTTTTGTTTTCATTGTAACAAATGCTGAACTCTAACTTTCTTAGCTGCTGCACTAAGTTTGTGGAATCAATGAATCAGTGTTTTGTGGAAATGTTTCTCATCTCACCGACATGCTTAATCCTCTGGTTTGGTTGCTCCACTGAGCTAATATTTTCTGCAGATTTTGGTGCTAATGAAGTAATGATTCATTTCAACATTATAATATCAGATTGTTACCTCAGTAAAACGTGTGTTGTTTGCTCTGTAGCCTGGTAACTACAGACGACGCAGTCTGGCCATGCACCGTCAGGACGAATCTACTTCAGAGGTGGGTGAATGAAGTGTTGTAACAATATTGTATATCATGTACTTGTATAGCTTATCAGAGTAGAGAAAGCAAAATAAAATTTTGTCGAAAAAGAATCAAGCATTTTTCAATCCCTCGGGACATTTTTAGATAGAAACAACTATTGTAAGTGTTTGACATAGTATGTACACTGATGTGTGAAGCACAGCAAATAGTGCATTGGCCTCTCAGTTGACAATAACTTGAGTTTGAATCCTGTGCTGTGGATTGTTCACTCTTCTTCAGTTCGTTCAGCAGTATGAACGAATACCTGGATAGTGGTACACATTTATATTATATGTGTATTGCAGCATGGCTCAAAGTTTCCCAGTCACGTCGACCTGGTGTTCAGTTGGGCAGCATTGAGCTACGCTGCAAGTAATGCACAAAGACTAATTATCTACAGCCAGGTATTCATTCATAAGTCCCAAAGACTGGATATAAAAGAACTAACCTTTACACTGTGTTGACAGCCGCCCCCAGTGACAGGTCTAGTCCCCCCAACTTTGGCCCCCGTCATGAGGAACCTACAGGGGCCGACCGACCGTCAGGCCACCCCGCATGTTCCCCCGCAGTACCGCACCCGGACGACTGCCCCCGAAAGCGGCGCAGACGCCGCGAGAGAGGGTGCAAACGATGGGGGTGCGAGGACCGGGAAGATGAGACGAGAACGTACCCAGCATTACTCGAGCAAGAAAGTCAGCCAGGATGAGGAGGTGGGTGTTGGAAGCTGCCATTTACTACGTTAAAGGAGGTAGTCCATTCATATCTGCTGTAAAATTAAATCATAAATCCAGAATAGCGAACTTGCATATTTCCCGAAGCTTGATTATGTATTACGTGGTGCACAAGTCCATCTCGTTAGTAATCAGCCATGTGGCGTCACATTGCAAACCTGTCGTGTAAACAAACCCTTGTCGCCCTGATAAAAAAATACATGTGTGTTTTAGTTAATTTGGCATGGAGTGTATTCCTTAAACAGTCTAGTTGTCTTTTCCTCCAGGTCGAGCTGCCTGCTCTCCCAACCAGCTTCACTCTTCCCATCGGTAGCATGCCTACCATCAGCTTTGGCGGTAACATGACGCCGAGTGCCACAAACACTTTGACATCGACACAACCGAGTCGGTCGGGTGTCGGCACCAATTTGAGTTCACCGCTTTTCCGCTTCAGCAGCCCCATCCTGAAAGATGGGGGTGATGACCTCGGAGGGGCATCGTCGTCGTTGTCTCCCATGTCCCCTCATGTACGTGAATTGTAATTTCTGGTAACTTGAGGTGAATTTTTTTTTATTTAAAATGTGTTCTAAAAAGTATTTGCCTGAACATTTATTGTTCATGACTTCAGGCAAGAACCATACATTTGGGAATGTAACATATATTATAAATGTTCTTCCCTTATTGTTCTCTTTACATTATTATTATTCGTCTTGATTTGATGTATTGTAAAGAGTTACAATAAATTAGATTTGGACACGTAATAATACTACATGTCTAAAAATACACAACACATTACACTAATTGTTTTGTGTCTTTCGGTATGCTATATGTCACTTGGTTTATGGCTGATAGACTGTTGGTGTGCTTCAGTCGTTCCGGTTCAGTTCCCCCATCTCGGTGGACGCGCCTGTCACGGTCGTCCACACCACCAGTTCGTCATCGTCGCATGCTACCCCGTTCAACAATACCTCGTTCAGCAGTAGCCCGTCATTGGCCTTCAGTTACCAGATCGACTCGGCCAAGCTCAAGATGAAGTCACCTCCCTCTACAGTTTCAGCACCTGGTATGTGTTCTCATTTGTATTTCACTCCAAATTTTGTTGCCTTCATCCATCCTTGCAAGCCAGAGTTGTTTGTCATGCGAAACTGGCCCTGACAAATCCCCTATGCTAAGTGTGGAATTTAGCCAAGTCGGACTAATAACTAACGACTGCGTCAGCCATGAGAATAGCTTAAATACCTGGTTTGAAACTTTTCACAAATTTTAGTAGTACATGAATGAGGAAAATAAGCACTTGCTTAATTCCAATTGTTACATCATGTAATGTACTTAGTTATGTAATTATTACTTTACTGTTTTTGAGCAACTACATGTATATTATATATATATATATATATATATATATATATATATATATATATATATATAGTGGTGTGTAATGTAACAAAGTTATTATTATTAAGATAGATAAACAACATATTTATATTATTGTGGCCTGACCCGGCAACAACTAAATTGTCTCACTAGCAATTTCATTGGCTGAACTTAAATTCAGAAGCTTGTTAAGCAGCCAGCTGCTGACACTGCTGGCTGACACTGATGCAATTGGCAGTAGCAACGTCTAGCATGTGAGGATGCCTTCACTGTCCATCATGGAATTTTTTTAATTAAATAGTTCACTCCTATTGATCAAGTAATTCAATGACAACATTTTTGTTTTGTGAGTTGTATCGTTGAGTGTTAGAAAAATTATCATCTGGCAGTTTCTGCACATTTTTTAGAGCTTTGTTATAAACATGTCATGTTCTTCAAAACGATAAATTAACAGTTGCTGTAATACAAATATGTAATATGGAAATCGAACAATTGTATAGTTATCTATACTGAGGGGGTGAACCATATATAAGTATTGCAGTTCCATTCACCCCTTTCCACCAACACTCATGGTTACTTGTTTATATTTAGAAAATGTAATTAATTGCTGTGGTTGGAAATAAACAAACTACTATGTAGCAACATGTTTGCCTTGGTTCCATGCCTGGTTTGGTTGACTCTACAGAGCCCAGTGGTTTCTCGCCAGCCAGGGAGTTGGCAGCAGGAAGTGTGATGGACATCCTGTCAAAGTCGGCCAACGATCACACAACAAGTAATCGTTCAGGTTAGTGACAATGTGCAGATTACAGTATTATAGCAGTACCTTGGTGTCTAGTGCTTGAGATGGCGAAGAACACTTCACTCCCAGGCAAATTTATTAATTAAATCGAGCAGCATATCAACTTCAGCCATGCATTCAGCCATGCGTAGACTTTGTACACAAATGTACACAGTGGTGAACCTGTCTCCTCCACAAGGCAACTCTGTCATAAGTTTGGATTTTGCCTGTCGTAATTTCCAACTGGATGGGTAGGTGTGTAATGATTCAAATGAAATGTATGTTCAGTGTAACTATCGTGCTTAGACGTAAATTAGTTTGACTTTTTACAAAAGCCTCGAGAAGCATGTCAATGTTTCGTTGTTACTCAAATGTATGAACCCTGACATTACAACTAAATGCTTTAGTAATAATAATAGTAGGTTTGGAAATCCTTTTGACGTGAATTTCCATTTACAGGTGCAATGAGTGGAGGTGCAAGCAGTGATCTGTCGAGTCTGTTCAAGAAGCCGGCTGGAAGCTGGGAATGTCCGACGTGTATGATACAGAACAAGGCAGATGTGAACAAGTGCGTGGCATGTAGTATGTCGAAACCTTCCTCCATGCCCCAAGGTGGCAGCACTGTCACGGTAGGTTCATTCGTTTCTCTAATCTCAGTTGGACAGGGCAGAAATTAGTGATCGTGTGCTTCTGTTGAACTAACATGTCTGGTGTGCCAGGATGTTTTTCTGTAAGAATTATTTTTAAAAATTATAAAAAGATATGATTCCCATTCCTGTCTACAAAGAAATAATTTAAGAAGAAGAAAAATTGAAGTTGCCGCAAGACCAAAATAGTGTTCACAAATTCAAAGTTGCCTCTTCGAACTGATTGAACTGTAAACTCATCGAAATACCAAAAACAGTTCAAACCCTGAAACAAGGGATTGCAAAAAAAGTCTGCTTTTTCTTCTAAGGAGTTCACCTAATTTTGCGCACCCTAACTTACAGTTCATTTTTATAAGTACTTTGTTGTCTTTCCGGCAGAATGTAGCCGACACTACTCCAGGCAGTCAGAGTCTCGCTAGACTCTTCAAGACCCCCGCAGGCAGCTGGGAGTGTCCCACGTGTTTGATACAGAACAAGGCCGATGTGGACAAATGTGTTGCCTGCGAGACCACAAGACCAAAGACAAACAACAGTCAAATGGCAGCGTCCTCTAGTAATGAGGTGAGATTCTGTGGCTGTTGCGCATGTTTGTGTAAGCAGTAGTGATTAATATTCTTGGACGTGTTTTGACTATTTATTTAGTACTACAGATGAGGCGATGTCAGTGCGATTGCATTGGTCCAACTGCCTGTTCTAAAAATCAAGAATGGTACAGTGTGTGTTTTTATTGTACCTAAACATTTTATTACATCTATCTTTAACTTTTATTATTTTGTATTCATTCACAACTTGTAATGTTTAACTGTGATTAATTGCTCTATCGTTATCGTTATGTAAGATTAATGTTTTAAATAATTTTTATAGGTCAGTCCACTGTAATGCACCTACATATGTCAATGACTGTCATTTTTATGTCTTAGACAAATGCAGTGAAATTATTAGTAAAGCATGATATTTTACCATGTTTGGTGGTGCAGATATCGGCTCCAGTTGGTGGGAACAGTCTGGCAGCGATGTTCAAGAAGCCTTCAGGTAGTTGGGAGTGTCCTACGTGTATGGTACAAAACGGAGCAACACACGACGTCTGTCCTGCCTGCACCACGCCCAGGCCAGGCGCTCCGAGCAAGTCTGCAGATGAGCCTGTGAAGGTAGGACAATATAAGACATGTTGTGATTGGATGTCGGTGTGTTCGATTGATGGATCGAGACGTTTTTTGTGTGGATTCAATTATGTAAATACTGATGACAGTTGTTTCTAGAGAATTGAAATAAACCAAATGACAATGTTTGTTATTTTAAAATGATCTGCTTATGATGCAGTTGTGTTTAGAATAACAACAAGAACGTAAGCTATACTAACTAAACCAGATATAATGATTACGCTTATACAGCTTTACGCTGCAGGTTTTTAATAAAAGGAAGGAAAACTGTCTGATAAAAAGATACTGTGTGCAATTTAGGGCATACTGAACAATGCGCTATTGTGACCGTAAAACATGTCACGTTGTCAACAAATATACGTCCATGACCACCTTGAATTTATGCTGATGAATTCACAGGTGCCGACATCATCTCAGTTGCCACCTTTGACCGGGCCGAGTTTAGCATCGCAGTTTGCCAAGCCTGCAGGATCGTGGGAATGTGACACGTGTATGGTGACCAACAAGGGACAATCAAACAAGTGTATCGCCTGTGAAACACCGAGACCAGGAACCAAGAGCACAACCAGTAAATGTGCAGTTGTTTCTCATTGTTCTCATCAATTAGAAACCAGAAGGTTTACTTGTATTTATCGTTATTACCTTCTATTATTGCTATGCTGGACATATGTGTGTGTATATATGTATGTATATATTTACACATACATACATACATACATACATACATACATACATACATACATACATACATACATACATACATACATACATACATACATACATACATACATACGCACAGCACAGCACAGCCAGCACAGCACAGCACAGCACAGCACAGCACAGCACAGCACAGCACAGCAATAATAGACATGTGATAAAAATGTGTATATATATAGATGGGCGTTAGGCTGAGATCTCTGAGGAACAATAGACGAAAGACCATACAAGATGGAAGCAACTTTGGGGGGACTGTATGTGACATTACGATGTACCTCAGAATATTTCTGTTGCAGGATCGGTAAATCATCATAGTCGTGTATATAGATACACATATAGTTATTTTATGGTGTTACTACATAATCTTTTTACATTTCTAATAACCTTGAAATTTCTAATATCTTTATGGTTACATCTTGTAGACTTCACGAGTGCTGGTGGCTTCAAGTTCGGTTCGACGGGCGGACTCGTGCTAACATCAGCAACAACAACCACAGACTCCACGGCAGCCTCTCCAGTATTCTCGTTTGGTACGACTTTCCCAACCAGTAAACCCGCCGAAACAAAAGACAAACCTCTCGATGGCGGCTTCAAATTCAGCTCTGGCTCAACGGCACCTGCAGACTTTGGCACCTGCAGGATTTAAGTTTGGCGAGTCTTCCGTGTCGGCATCTACTTCGACAGGATTTAAAATGAATGACTCGTCTCCCAGTGTTTTACCAGCAAAGCCATCTGACAGCATGGCAAAGACAGTGCCGTTTGGTGGCATTCAGTTCGGACAGTCGACAGTGACATCTGCTGGCGGTAGCTCTCAATTTGTTGCCGAGGCGTCGTCGGGTGGTTTTAAGTTTGGAGCTGCAGCTAACAACGCTATTTCAAAGGCGAGTGAACCTGCGCCGCTCACCACTTCCAGCACCGCGGGGTCGGCTCAGTTTGATCAGACAGGTACGACCACGTCTCTCGGCTCCAACGGTGTGAAATTTGGCATCCCAGAAACCACAAAAGCGCCGGATGTAACACTGACGACCACAGCGCCTTTATTCGGCGGATTCTCTGCCACAACGACCAACAGCGCCTCTGGTGGCTCTCATGTGAAACAGCCAGCTGCAGGTGGGTTTTCATTTAGTCAGCCCGCATCCACCGTCGCTGATGCCAGTAACAGTACGACATCGTCGCCCAAGAAGGGTGGTTTTCAATTCGGGGCTTTGTCATCAACTGCTTTCACAAACCCTGCCAGTGGGGCGACATCGGGGGCAAAAATAGGTGGCTTCAGCTTTGGAGGTAGCACGAAGACATTTGATACAAAATCGCAAAGCGGCAGTGCGGCTGGCGGGTTCAGCTTCGGCGCAGGTGCGAAAACATCTGAGACGAAAACCGTAAGCAGCAGTAGCACAGTCGGTGGGTTCAGCTTTGGGGCAAGCACGAAATCAGCGGATGAGAAAACCGTAAGCGCTGGCACGGCTGGTGGCTTTAGCTTCGGGGCAAGCGCAAAGGCGTCGGAGGCAGGAGCGGAGAAAGCTGCGACGTCATCAACTAGCACGTTCAGTCCCATGGTGATGACTCCAGGGACACCAGGAGCAGGCGGGTTCCAGTTTCCCGCGACGTTGACGACTACAGCCTCCTCATCAGCTGATCAAAGTAAATGTGAGTGGTCATTCATGATTTTCTGTGGGTGATTTATCTTGGTTGATGCATTCTATGTATTATTTTTTATTAAAATTAAAATTTCCTGGTCGTTAGTAGTAATAAAACTGCAAGCAGATGCATATATATATATATAGGTACAGTTAATATATTCTTTCTTGATATGCTTTTTCTGAAAGAATGTGATAGACATGTGTCCTACTATCACAGCAGTCCTTAAACCTGTACACTTACAGTAGAATTGTGAAGACTGCATAGCAGGCCTCGATTTACATGTTTGCAAATGTGTGACAGTTTCAACAAATTAACCGTGTACCACCGTCAGCTATGACGGGGTAGACAATTTATTAACAAATTGTGGATCTGACGGCACTCTTAGTGTAATCGTTATATGCTCGATTTCAGCCATTTTTGGGTCAGCTGCGACATCTGCCATGAGCAAACCCCAGAGTGGCGGTTTTACCTTTGGTGCGACTACAGCGACATCATTGCCCTCTGGTGGCAGCGAGACAGCGGCAGCGCCCTCTACCTTTGCATTTGGCAATGCTGCAAGTACAGCCGGAGCAGACTCAGGGTTTGCATTCAGAAAGAGGTCAAACGAAGGCGATGATGCCCCCGTCAAGAGGAGTAAAGGTGTGGTTGTCTTAGCCCCCTACCCCGACCCCCCCCCCCCCCCCGTTACACAGTTTCATTTTCTGGTATTCGAAGGACATTTGCAGGATTGCTGATGTTTTGACATAGTAGTTTATATTATATTTTGTGGTATCGCTATAATTTATGCTTGCACAGCACTGAAATACATACAGCGTTATTACTGTAACACTGCATTATTGGTAGCAGTAAACGTGTAACTGCCAGACTTACTTGAAATCAAATAGTCTGAACACCACCAGTTGTGTATTTAAGTCATAGTTGTAACATGCCGTATTTCCAGTTGGTGGGAAATTTTATTCTAAAATTCATTTTTTTTTCAAAGCGTAAAGGTATTCCCGTCTAATAAAGACTGTAAATGCTACCTGCGCATGTACTGAGATGTACTTCATTCTGTCTCCAGGGTTTGGTGGTGGAGGAGGAGGCTTTGTGTTTGGTGCTGCGAACACAGCCACAAGCACATCGGCCAGTGCAATGCCGTTTGGTGCCAGTGCTGGTGGCTTCGGCTCCACAACACCGGTATTTGGCGCCTCTACAGCGAACACAGCCGCGACCACCTTCAATACACCCGCCTTTGGGGCAGCTACATCTGGCGCCCCTGCAACTGGGCCAATGTTTGCGGCGCCAGCGGCTGCACCACCTGCCTTCGGAGCACCGCAAGCGGCGACAACAAAGTCAACATTCCAGTTCGGTACTGCTCCAACTACAACTGGCATGTTCTCGTTTGGCAGCAGTCAGGTATGATTCTACCCTTGATCATCTAAACAAGGAATACCTGCCCTGGTTTATACAAACAATTTGAACAAACCTAGCTTGACTACGTTATACACAGAAATAATGGTTGCAGGTTCGTTTACCGTTGTTGATGGATTTGTGCCAGCCTTCCCCACTGAAACATTCTTCTGGCGCCAGAAATACATAAAAGACCATGACCATGTATCCTCCAACTTTGTGCAATAGCTACCAACCAATAACAATAGATGCTACATAGGACCCACAGCCCGTACTGACCAATTTAAGAATTCATATTTTGTGAAGACAATAGCTGACTGGAACAACCCTAATGAGTCGCAAATTGACACTGAAACCATAACTGATTTGAACATCTGGACTTGCAACTCACACACTTAGTAAAATTCTCACACACACCCCTCCGTATAAGCTTTCATTTGGTTGGGAGGTTGTTGCATGTTCCGGTACATTTGGTTTTCTTTGGAGTAGAAATATGGCATCAGATCTTGTGTTACGACGACTTATTCAAATGTGCTAGTTCTAGACAATGCAGCTGTAAATCCTGAATTGGTTTTCATGTGTGGCCATCTCTTTCAGTCTGCTCAGAGTACATCCACTCCGAAACCATCAGGAGGCTTTCCCTTTGGCGGGCAGAGCCAGCCGACGGCTTTAGGGGTGGGAGCGGCTGCCCCCCAGCAGTCTGCACCCTCATTTAACTTCAGCTCAACCCCAAATGTCAACTTTGGTACAAGTCAACAAACTAACCCTGCGGCTCCATTCCAGTTTGGGTAAGTACCATGAGCGGGTTGTGAATGCTAGTGCTGAATGAGTACTGTGACCAAGTACTGAATTTTTATGTTTTTTATTATACTATAATATATTCTACTGTTCCTCCTGCAGGCAAGGTGTATTGTAGTAACAGTGGTGGGAACTTTGCTGTAATGCAGCAGTGTATGTTGTAGGTAGTAGACGACCCTTACGAAGCCCAATTTACTCCAGACTATGTTGTAGGGCCCTGATGCTTCACTGTATGTTGTAGTTCTCTAACGCTCCTGTTGTTATTCACATACATGCCTTTGTAGTGTGTAGAACCCTACTGTTTCAGTACAGCCCTATTACTTCAGTATGTGTTGTAAAGCACTAATACTCCAGCGTGTTGTAAAGCGTGTTCATAATAATCCAGTATGCGATGTAGAGCCGTAACACTACTGTACATGTAGGGTCCTAATACTGCAGTGCATGCTTTAGAGCCCTAATACCCCTGTGTGTTTTCCAGAGCCCTAATGCTCATGTGTGTATGTTACAGGGCTCCACCAGGTGGCGCCCCTGGGGCCAGCAACTCATTCAGTATCAACCGTGCGCCTGCGAGTGGCGGGGTCGCCAACAGACGGGTCATCAAAAAGGCTGTCAGAAAGATAAAGAAGTGACACTGACATGAGTGACGTGAGGTAGTGATGACGCAGCAGGGATGACTCAATGCCAAATACGATTTGGCAGAAATTAGCATAGTCTCAAGGGACCGAAAATAGAAAGAAACAAGGAGGAGGGTCCCATTGGCGACGGACTCGATGGCCTGACTTTGACCAATATAACCCTTGCAATCTGTGACGTATAAACTATAAAACTGAAGCCCTGCTGCTTCTAATGGACTGTAATGTCACATAACTGATGTTATGCCATGTGATTGAATGTGATGTCACGGGGTGTTGTCACATCACGGTGTGATATGTAATGGACTGCTACATTGTGTACTTGGCCACGTGACATTTCACAGTACGTCCAAAACTGTTGGTTTACTCTTGCGTGGTACTGACGACGTAATTTGATATGCGTTCCTCAGGCTAGCAGTCTTTGGTTTTGTACGTAGCTCTAACCAGTGATTAGATTTGAACCTGTTGCGATTGCATGCACATGTGCAGTGCGAGTGGCTAGTGCTGTTATTGGCATTCTTGTATTGTGCCATACATTTGGCCACCCCAGTCTGTGATAACTACAGATCATGACTCTACACCCTCACTCCCAAACAAGCTCACAATCGGCTCTCATATGCAAAATCACTGCTACAATACAAGACACAGCATCACAGATACTACATGGAGCAATCAAATATGTGAGAAACGTGTCGTACATGTTTGCCAAAGAGGCAACGGAAGTTACTGTTCTTGTTTTATACGCTTTTTAGGTTCAGGAGGCACAACAACAAATCAGAGGAGGAAACTAGATTGGTTTCGTTTCTCCTGCCGATTGTATAAAGGTATACAAATGTAAATATGTGACCATGTACTGCGTGGCGAACGTGACATGTTAACGTGTCGGAATGTGAGTATAGATCACAGGGAAATGACTACTTAGGTGTGAGGTTCGTGCACCGAACAGTTCTGTATAGCAGGCATGCTGTGTGCATGCTATGCCCTAATGTTCTTGGACCAGAGGCTGTCTATGCTGCGTATTGTGCGATTGAGTCGTTGCCAACATTAGAAACCTTGTCAGAGGACGGCATTCATTCACAAAACAACAGCATGTACACGTGTCAATTATGCATATACTGTATTTAACTGAAGGTTGGTGCCTCGTAGTTACTGTATATTGTAGTGAATCGGACGGCTCTCGCGTGGTTAAAGCTGACGCCAACATTAGTTTGGTGAAACCTTGTGCCCTGAAGGCGAGCCGTCGTACTGTATATTATTCTCAATTAACCATATGGACATGTAAGGCAGGCGTTCACATTGCAGCACGTAATAATCTATTTTTGTACGAAAAACCCTAGGAGGCTATTTATTACCGGTTGTTATAGTGTTGCTGAAAGATGGATGCATGCGTTTGGGGGGTGCGTGTCAAAATATGTGAGGAAATTTGTCGAATTGCTGTAAATGATCTTTGTAGATAGACGAAAAGCTGCAGTTTGGACGTCGATGCCAACCATGTTCTTGTTTGTTTGTATCGTGGCTGTCGACCCAACCAGGATTGTTGGGGTATCTGTTACATCAGTTTGTACTGGATTCATTGCCTGATTACTTGCACAGTATGTTACAGTCCTTGCAATTGGATCACACGATAAGATCAAAATGATTAACAGATATGGGCATACCATCTCGGGAATAAACTGGAACGGGTGTCCTTTCCTAGCACCCTTAAAACAGTTGGGTCGACACCTATTATGTTATGTATGTGTATTGTGTGCTTGTATGTAGAGTGTATGCCTGCGTGGTCTGTTTTGTGAGGCAATTGCTTTTATATGATGCATGAGGTGTTTACTTGAGTAATGATTGACAGCTGCCAGTCATCCAAGGAGCTGACGTCACATCACCTGCTGGATTTTTGCAGAGGGTTTGCGCTTAGAAGTAGTGCAATTTAGATCATTACTGGGCTGCAATCGTTTGATGTTATTATACCAGACATCTTTTTTTTGAAAGAACCCGTAAAACAAACAGTCAAGAAAACCAACAAAAGTTTACCTCAGTGGGAGTGATATTGTAATTTACCAATATACTTCTGCTGTGACAAATTGATATGGATACATAAATTAACAGTGGATAAAATTATATTAATTGCTTATATTTGTGTAAACATAAAAAGTAGACAAAAGGGATTTCAGAGGTGACAAACGTATATGAAAAAGTGGGTGTGCATGCGTAGTGTTGATAAACTACTGTTGTGCTAAGTGAACCGTGTACTAGCAACCTTGCTCCGGAATGTGCATAATACATGTTGATGTCGACAATATGAGAGTTGAACGTCTGTTTTTCAATCTTGTGGTAAAATTGAGAGAAAATGTTAGTGAACATCTGACACGACAGTAAGGTATACTTACTTTGGAGCAGTATTTTGAGTGATGTTTTGACCATTCTCCCAATGGTAGTAGTTAGAAGGCCGATTGTGTTGGTTGGAAGTTGTCAACAAGGACCCCTTCCTGGCATCTCATTTCGGCAACGAATTGTCTAAGCACAAGATGTATAAAATGACTCGCTTACATATCACTGCCTGTATGCGACTGGGTTTGAAAGTGACAATCTGTTGTGTCGAGTCGAATCACCGAGTGAATTTATCAAAAGTAAAGGTCAGTCAAGCATTGAATTGCGAATAGAAATTTAATTCACCATTGCAAAGGGTGAATATATTATGTTCATATTGATGACAACAAAATGTGTGTGTATATGTGTGGACGATGTGTACATACTGAATACATGTTTTATGCTGTTAAAATAAGCCTGGTGTTAGAGTTGTTTTCTGGCTATGAGTCAGGTGGTTTTAAGTTGTGATATGTTGAAATGTTCTACCTCTATCTTGTTCGTTTGGCACATTTATACAGTTGTACAACCTGCCTTTCTTCTTTCTCGAAGCATCCCATATCAGTTATTCAGCCTAGAAGTTCACTTCAGCTTGGTCTCTTGTGGCAACAGCGAGGGGGTGGGCGACTGTCGCCCCACCCGACCCCCCAAAAAGCCAGTGTAATGTTAATAAGTACAGTGCTTCTACCCAGTATGGCACGCACGCACGCACGCACGCACGCACACCATCCTCGCGTCGCCAGGGGTCGCTGCGGCTGATTACGTCAGCACTAGCACCTCTCTACCCCTGGCACGTCCCTTTCAAAAACTCCTGCTCGCTCGATATATTATGATTCAGACCACATCAGGTGACCATAATACGAAGTCGGCCTGACTGTGTTTGCGGCAGCGAACCGTAGTTAGCATGCAGCTAGCAAAAATGGCATACCAGGTAGGTCAAAGTGGTTTGATTTAGTTCAATGCTTGCATCTAAACACGTACCTATTTTGAATTACGACAAACACGATATGACAGAAACATGGAGAAGAGTACGTATACATAACCTTATCAGTGGTTATACAGTAAGCCTAGGCAACCCCTACTTGCAGCTTATGCAGATACAGAAAGGACAGATAGCCTAAACCTAGCGGTGATATAAAATTATAATGAAGCATAAATACTTTGTTACAATATTTTGTTTATTTCAAGTAATATACATAGACAACGTACAATTACAAAATACTTGTAATAATACTTTGTTTCATTTCACGAAATTTTTCATTACAGTATTTCTGCGCCTAGATCCGATCGCCGTGTCGAACTGTATTAATAGTTTTGCAATCACGGCGAATGCATCAATACTTTGTTACAATATGTTGTTTGTTTCAATTAATAAACAATGTATAATTAAAAAAATTTACTTTACAATACGTTTACTTTCGTTTTAACGAAGTAGCTTCATTGCAGTATTTCTGCGCCTAGATACGATCTCTGTGTCGGACTGTATTAATATTGTGCAATCACGGCGATTCACCGGCCAGGTTATAGTTGTATTTGCATACAAAATAGTTATTTTAATGGCTCTTACTGGATTAAGGTTAATGTAGAGTCAAATTAAGTACTTTTATTACTACTCATGGTCAATTCTGTGAGGCATAATGGTGACAGAAGAAGAAAATGACTTAGGTATTTTTTTGAAAATAAATGTTTATTCTAATTGTTTCAACAGAGCCATTTTAGGTGAGTTACTGGTACAAACTATAACTAGTTTAGTCAACACTGGGCTTATAAATATAATTATGTTGTTAACCAGAATGCCTGCGTACTTTGCTAATAGCTAGATGACGTAATAACAAATAAAAAGTCATACTCAAAGCAGTTTACATTTTTTACGATGTTGGGCTCGTAAACTATGCATTTTATCACGTGTCTTTGATTATCTGATTGAGCTTATTTGGTAAAAATTATATACATGCAAATTTATATAATTATAATTATTCAGATGCAAAGACACTTATTTCCAACAATGTCTTCTGTTGACATCGCATAGGGTATATGCTCAAGAGATTTGATGATAACGTGACCTGTTGTCTAGGAACAAATTTGTTCGTTAAGCCACTAAAATGGATGTTGACCACGTGGAGACGGTAGAGCGTTCCGACATTTCGACGTATATTTTGGCGAAATTATAACGTCAAACTTAGCTTTAGGTCTTTTTGACAAAAACATTTAAAAAACGACAACTCTAGGCTAGATGTTCGAATGCAAGGGCGGAGGTAGTCTAGTGGTGGGGGGTACACACTTGCAGTTCAGTGGGATTAGCCAAAGTGTCTGCACGGCACGGCACGACACGACACGACACGACACGACACGACACGACACGACACGACACGACACGACACGACACGACACGACACGACACGACACGACACGACACGACACGACATCGTAACTCCAACGTATCGGCTTCTCTGATGACATAAAAAACAGAGTTACAGTGTGGGGTGTCTTGTCAGCGTAGGCACATTATAACCCAAAGTGATCTTGTTTGGCGTGTTCTCATCATGTGACGTCATGTAATGAACAAAGTGTTGAACTGATTACAGTCTTGTCCGCACCATCCTCAACCGTCGTATCGCAAAGCACTGGCACTTTTTGGAGGCGCCCAAATATCACCCAAAGAGTCTTCTACACTGACAAAAGATATACACTCTATTTGCCCCAATTAAACATAGTTAGCTCCAGTGCACCAATGACATGGCCAATAAACTCAGAAAGGAAACCAGCTTAAACTGTAAAGTTGACAGAGACATTATAGCAGTGATTGGTCCAAAACAACGCATCAATCAAAACCATGGCTTGATGAGAATAACAGTGCCATTGAAAGCCTAATTAGGCATAGACCACGTGAGGCGGCAGAACGACCCAAACTACATAACCCCAAAAGATAAATTATGTTAATGTTTGTGTTCTGGTTGCTTCCGTGTACCTACTACAAGACAGGCTTTCCTATAAAAAAAAATACACGTACCACAGCCACGTTCGTTTTGCCTATATGTACCTTGCATACCAAACATACTAATAATAGTTAAACATAAAACAATTTCAATACAAATTATATATCCAGCATATCGTCGCTAGGCACCCCATTGTCACCGTGCAATGGACGATAACAAGTGATTTAACCAGATTTAACAAGATTGCCAGCTAGAGATTCAACTCTAGATGGCAGGTGGATAGGAAGCCCTTTGGCTTATCGAGAGTCCAACCTATCTATTTAAGTATACCCCGCCCGTCTTAGGTATATGTCGATTTTAATTTATAAATTTATATATAAAACACTACTAGCACCTACACAATCAGCGATAATCTGTTCCATTCGTTTACTGTTCTTTGTGAAAATGAAAATTTTCTAATATCTAGTCTACACTGCTTCTTTGCTAATGTAACTCCATGTCCTCTAGTTCTTCTCTCTTCCTTGACCGTGAAAAAAATATTTCTCAATGTTTTCATACCCATTCAATATTTTAAACACCTCAATCTGATCTCCTCTCAATCTTCTGGTTTATAGTGTTGTTAAACCACATTCTTTTAGACGCATTTCATAACTAATATTCCTGAGTTTTTGTATCATTTTGGTTGCTCTCCTTTATACTGTTTCTAGCATATCAATATATCCTTCTTGCGATATGGCCTCCATGCTTGCGTACAATATTCTAAATGAGGCCTAACTATGGTTTTATACAGCGGTATTATTAGTTATTTTCTGTGTACGCTATATTTCGCCTGATTAATCCAAAAATTTGATTTCCCTTCGCTGCTGCAATTCCACACTGCTCTGATACCTTCATGTCAGCACTAATAATTAACCCTAAGTCCTTTTCCTTTAAAGTAGTATTTAGTACAGTACCACCCGTTTTATATTGTGGATCTTCATTCCCATGTCCTGTGTGGAGGCACTTACACTTTCCAAAATTAAGCAGCATTTGCCACTTCTCAGACCATTCTATCAACTTATTAAGATCATCTTGTAAATGCTGTATATTTGCATCACTTTTTATTTTCCTAAACACTTGTGTCGTCCGTAAACTTCAACACCTTGCTTGTTATGTCATCATCCAAATCATTGATATAAATTATTAAGAATAAAATAGGTCCCAATACTAATCCCTGCGGTACTCCATTCAAAACCGATTTCCAGTTTGAAACCTCCCCATCAACTATTACTCTTTGTCTTCTACCAATAAGCCATTTTTCTATTTGTTTAAGCATACAATTGCAATGCAATGGGCCTTTAGTTTAAGTAGTAGTCTTTGGTGTGACACTTTGTCAAAGGCTTTTTAAATCTAAGTAGATTATATCTACTGGTGATCCCTCATCTAGCCACTTTGTGACATCTTCCAAAAAGCATAACATATTTGTTAAGCATGACCTCGTTTTTATAAACCCATGTTGAGATGGGTTTATCAATTTATTTTTAACAAGAAAATCAACCAAGTGATCTTTAATTAGTCTTTCTAATAGTTTGCAAATCACCGATGTTAAACTCACTGGTCTATAGTTCTCTGACTTGTTTCTCGAACCTTTTTTAAATAATGGTATAATGTTTGCTTCTTTCCATTCTAATTAACGGAACTATTCCCTCCTCTAATGACAAATTGAACACTGTCGCAAGCGCTATGCTGATTTGTTGTACAATTTCCAAATATCAAATTCAGGAATATTACAAATTGGGCGTTTTGCCGACGACATAGATGGCCTGGCAGGAAGAGAAGAGGAGCTAGCTGACTTGTGGAGCGCCTTGACAAGACTTCTACAGCCTTCGGCATGCAGATCAATGCAGAAAAGACCAAACTGATGACCAACAACACCAATGGCTTCAGCACTGACATCAGGGTCAACGGCGAGAAACTAGATTGCGTCAACAGGTTAACATATATGGGAGCAATCATCGCAGATGAAGGATCTAAACCTGACATTCTCGCCAGGATCGCCCAGGCCACAGCAGCACTCGCCAAACTCAAGACCATCTGGAATGACAGGAATATAGCGCTCAGCTCAAAGATCAGACTGATGCGCTCCCTAGTCATGTCCATATTCCTGTACGCCTGTGAGTCTTGGACACTAACAGCAGACACAGAGAGAAGAATACAGACCACGGAGATGAGAGGCCTCAGAAAGCTCCTCGGCATCACCTGCAGATCGAGACCACATCTCAAACGAAGAGGTGCGAAACAGAACTCGGCAAGCCATTGGGCCCCACGAAGACCTCTTGACCACAGTAAAAAGACGCAAACTGAAATGGTACGGGCACATAACAAGATCTTCAGCCAAGACAATCCTGCAGGGCACAGTGCAAAAAGGGCGAAGAAGAGGCAGACAGAAAAAGAGATGGAAGGACAACATCCTGGAATGGACGGGCATGACACTGGGCGCCGCCATGAGGAAGACTGAGAGGCGAGAGGAATGGAGGGAGCTGGTTGCCAGGTCATCTGTGGCGCCCCAACGGTCCACTAAGACTACGGGATAGGCAAGGCAAGGCAAGGCAAGGCAAGGCAAGGCAAGGCAAGGCAAGGCAAGGCAAGGCAAGGCAAGGCAAGGCAAGGTGTTCAAACAGTTGCCTCACTAATATGCCAGTATGAAACAAATCAACAGGCTTATACTTAGTATATAGTGTCTCACTGTGTGAGGGGTGAGTACAGCTTAGTACTATTTAATTTGTTATTCTACCAGATCCACAATTGTTGTGGTGTTTTTACCAAAAAAGTCATTTGAAAATCAACCAACTGAAATCCGTCCACCAAAGACATTGGCGAGAACACCCAGACCTATATAATTAATTATGATTTCACATATTAAAAAAACAGACCATGCAAAGTGGATGAGAGAATAGGGAAAACAACAACAAAACAGAGCTGCCAACAATACTAAAAACAACAGTAGTAGAAAAGGTTGAAAGGTAGAAAAGTAGTAATATTAAGTGTAACTGTGTCAATAGTAATAACAATGAATAAATAAAATTAGACAACCTACAACAAAATAGCAGGGATGTCATAGTAACAGGTTTCCTTAAAATGACCACAACTCCCCTTTCGATCATGTCCCCCTAAACAGAATTAATTTGGTGATTTCATGACTGGATGTTGGCATATTCCCATGTGCGATAATCTGAGTGTGTTTTGGCATATGTCTTTGTCCGTACTGTCAGGTATGCCCTCAAGACACATCTTGTCAGGGCAGATAGATGCATGGTCGATTTTCATTTCAATGACATAGGTTCGAATTATATAATCCGGGTCACAGCCCTTCCCCTAAGCTGGAGGCTACAGCCTATCCCACTTGATCATTATTCACATTGCCAAGGACCACAGTGACACATATTTAGATCCTTACCCCAACACAGAGAACCAACTCAAAATATTCAACAGCTGGCCCTGCTGGCCTAGAGCTAGGGGCATAACGACACATATCAAAGTTGTAAATTTCGTCTTAGCAGACTTTTGTTTACATTTATTACGTTGCTCAACAGTTCTATTCTATATATCCTGCCAGTGAGTACAGCACTTTCTGCGGAACTCACGCCACCTCGCGGTGACTTACATTCAGACGTATCATCGGTTACCCAGGCTCCGTGAGGTGGCAGCACTTTTAAGCCCCTCAACTCTTTTCGGCGTAGTTCAGGCGAGGCATAAGGCGCACCTGGTGTGAGAATGAGCGAGCGAGTTGAGTCGATTGCAGTAAATCAGCAATTAACTCTCCGATATTTGTTGGCGTACAGTTGCGAGATTGGATATATTACAGCTGACTTAAACAAGTCGTATTCGTAATAACTGTATTGCTGTTGGCGTGGGATAAGTGCAAGTTAAACGCGGTAGACTAGGCGCGTATAACCTCGTATATGGTTACTTATAAGGCCAATGCAAGTCTAGACTAAAGTCTAAGTAGCCTGTTAAGCACATAGACAGAGGGCTTTGGCTACTACTCCAACAGAGACAACATGCAGTTTACACGTGCATCGAAACGACTACTGTGTAGAACGTCAAAGACGGATGTGTTGGAACAGGTATGGATAATGAAATACATTTTACATGTCTGCATGCTACATAGTATCATAACATAGCAACACGGTAATTCGCAAATTACCAAATATCACACCATTAGCACAACAATGGGCAGTTTGGAGCACAACTCAAGACTCAGACTCTATAGAATCAGTTGTCTTGAAACCACTGGGATTGTGTGCCGATAAGCACTCGACCGTGCACAGCGCGGAGATTCTAGCGGATTCTACACTGGAAGACACTGTGAGGAAAGAGGTTAAAACTAAAAGGTCAAAGACGAAGCCAATCAACATGGATGACATAAAGCTTCGTGGCAACATTTTATTCGCCATTGCATCCTGCAGCGATGGAAATACAAATACAAAATCATAATAATATTAATTTAAATCTAGACTGCAGTATTCAAGACCACAAATCACCAGTCAAATTTGCAGAAAATCACAACTGGCATATTTTGTACTGTTGGTCTTATGCATGGCATCACATTTTGTAAGCCATGTGATGTGGCATGTCATTGATACATTGTCAGCGTGTACGTGCCATGCGCTGTCCCCCGTGCCCCCTCCGATACCAGAAACCGTTGAAGATATGTTTTGCTAATTTTGCATAGGCATTTCTTAGTGTATTGTCACTATGCACACTAAATATAAACTTGATTGACACATTTTTAAGCCTCCTAGGGTCCTTTAGAGCCTAAATTGGTACATTTTAAGTTTTCCTATTGTATTCAAAAACTTTTCTGAAGCTTTTCTGCTAATTTGGCATATACATATCTGAGGGTATATCATTGTACACAATAAATTTGTAGTTCACTATTCTTCTATAAGGGCATCTCAGGGCCTCCCTCCAAAATAACATGTTAGAATGTTACCAGTTTCTGCATGAACTTTTAGCTCCTCCCACCACGTGGACTCACATGGTTATCTGTGTGTTTCACTAGTTGCCACTGACCAGACCTCAGCCAGGGGGTAGCTGGATATTCTGTCTTCTATTGTTGATGGGGAGCACTGTGGCTAATAGGGCCTGCAAGTGGGTCACGATACATGGCGTGACTCCGCGCGACTGGAGCTTATTGGGGACTAAGCGAGACTAATTGGGGACTGGACACAAGAATAATATTCTAACGATGGATGACAGTTGTAGCTTTCGACTGATGAATACTAGGAAAATCAGTTCATAAATATCTTATGTTATACGTTTATTATCTTAAATGTCCGATTTAATATTGAGTTTATCACACTATCATAGGCACATAGCGATTTACGTAGTGCAGATAATCGACACGATGCTAAGCTGTATGTGTCTTTTACGGGATTTGCGTTTTACACTGCTGTACGTTGTGGTTTCGATAAGCACTTATATCTGACAAGTTGTCTAAATGCACATAATCATAACACATGTATACGTTTGGCCCAAACAGGTTGTACTGCGCGAAAACTGGCACTGTTCATTATTAGTCAAGATCGCCAAACACAAGTACTTGCCGCTATTGCCATGGCAACCACCATAATAATCGATTAAAATTCATGATTTCCGTGATCATTGTCACCGGCAAAGTATTCCACTGCTTCTGCTTGTAATAATCCTTCGGACAATATAACTGAAATACGCTATTTCCGGACAGTTCGATTATTACGACCAAAACAAAACTAAGTCCTATATGTTAACATGGAGTAAATGGACCTCCTGCCCCCAACTGCCCCCAGCCTCGTTTTCGCGCGCGAGACTTGCAGGCCCTATTGGGCAGCAGTGATATAGGGGCTGTATCAATAACACAGTAGATCCCTGTTAAAGTGGACATTACCCTGCATGCATGTTTTAAGCTAAACATTTATAACTACTGATTTTCTAAAAATGCAAGTTGTGTTTATCTTGATGTTTGTTTAATTATCTTTAAATTATCTTCAAAATGATGTAGCTGAAGTGTCTATATACTGGTTAAGTAAGTGACAAATTTAGAAAATTTATATTCTTGACAATTGTAGTGTTAACATGCATACACTTTATTGTCTGCTGCATTCACACAATTTGGCTGTGTTTCTGGTCATCTCACATGAATAACGTTAACCCGATAAAATGCCAATTTGGTGATTACAGAGAAGAGCTTAGGAATATGATTCACCAAAACATATTTTCATTCATACTTACCAACTCAAATCTATAGTCCAAAGGACTTCATGGCGACTTGGCCCACTTTTGTGTATACTGACCAGTATTGGTTGCACAAGGCACATAATAATGACATACAACTGTTGATTGATGCATGTTAATTGCACTTTCAAATTCTTAACATTCTTACCAGCTGAATATTATTATAAACCAAGTAAACACAATTTGGCAGGCATGATATCTTCAGGCCTTGATATTAGGGTATTGCACCCATGCCATGGGCCTGTTGGGCCAGTAAATATGAAAGCAGGTGGTCCAAACTGGCCCACCCAGAAACTTAAAAAGGGCAGTATTAATGTCAAAGCCTGACCTGCAACACATCATATACTCAGTACAACTTATGGTCATAAGAACATAAAATCAAATAAAAAAGTTTAAACCTGTCAGAACAACCGTCCTTTTAAATGCTCAGAATTCAAGAACTTTGTCTTTTAACAGAACCATTGGTAATAATCAGCCAAACAACTTATTCTCAGCCTGTTTTCATATCCAGATGTTTAGATGAAGTACATTTTAGATGTAGGGACTTTCAACGAAGGATATTCCTTTCGATAATTTTGTTGGGTGTGGCAAAGAACGGAAAGCAACAGAGAAGGTGTACAAAAACTATACATGATGCTTTATGTTGAGACCCGTCCACCCATCATTTGAATAGGTATAACCTGTTTTGGACGGGTAGAAATATCACTGGATAGGTACTAAAAGAAGGAGCAAAATGGGTCTTCCAAATAGATATTGTCAGTTATGCTTAAAAAATGAGTATCACAGATGTGTTTATACCGTGGGTAATTGATTTTATGTCATAATCACACATCTCGACTGGCTTGTATACGTGTACATGTGAGTTAACATGCACACGTCTACCAACAAAATTGTGACTGGCAAAATTTGTATACTGCACAAAGCCCTGACATTCAGTAATGCTACTATTTAGGCTTTTTATACAATTTGTTTTGGCCCCTATTTTTTAAGATAGGGGACTTGCTGGTCAACACTTTTTTCAGGAAAAAAAAACTCTGCTGTTGAAAACCATTAAAAACGATGTCACCATAATTGTCTGACATGTATATTTCTGTGTCTAGACATGTCAGTGTCAACGTTGTGGCACTACAGCCAGAGTTGTGAAGATTGGACCGGATCGCTGAAGCATCACAGATGGAGACGATAAACTGGTGCAAGATGACAAAATAACCTCAGCAGACAGAGACTGAAAGCAAAACACTAAGAGCAGAGTCGTCCGTCCACTCATGGGCAGGTGTGTATTTTTGTTTATCATAATGTAGTCGCAGTAGTTTGCACAGTCAGAATACTAATGTTTGGAGCATTGTTTCAAACCACCCCTTCTGCTCCAATACATGTACCTGGTAGTGTTGAATTCTGAGTGATCTTAAATGGCTTTCGGTTTCAGTTTTGCACAGCCTCTAGGTGCTAAATATTTCCTATCCATCAGCATACTCCTTAATATGAACATTATGCTTTTGATGTGAACTTGTGAAGTATTGTTGCAACTTGAATCTGCTAACGTAGTGTCTGAAAGCTTGTAATGTGCGCTGGCCTGTAGTTAGATTCACTGTTTCACATGATATAACACTAAATGGTTTGTTTGTGAACTGTTTGTGTGCCCATCAGCATCTCATCAGTTCAGACGTCATGTACATAGTCATTGTAAAAATGTGCTGCTTGTTATTCTTGCGTGTTACAATGTAAAACAACAGCTTAGTGACCATCTCATGTAGTTTATGCTTGTCATATATTGTGCAGAAATATCTGTTAGGCTCTGACGTTCGTTTCACAACATTAGTGTGTTACCAGTGGTTAGATCACATTCTGTGCAACGCATCTTCACTTTCAGTGTGTAATACTGTGAATTGATTGTTCTCGAAAGTGTGCGGATGTTTTCCTGTTGAAGGAAGACACAGCAATTGAAAGCCGAGTAAAAAATACACACAACAGTTTCCCACTATATGTACGTGGACGTTGTGTGTGCCATTTGCCATGCCAAAAAATGTGCGTCATCACCCATTGCTCCAGACTAGGTCTTCAAGACGTCTTGCGACTGATTCAAAATCATCATCATCATCATCATAGTCACCAAATTCTTCAGCGTTCACTCTAAATGGGTGATGGTAGTTGTGTGCCACAGATGTACCAGAAGGCAAATTGTTTTCCCTTTGCTGCATCATATTGGACAGAAAGCTGTCAGTCTACAGGGTCATTGTTCTTGGCTGCGACGGCGGTCACTAAGTCACTCAGATGGTTGTGTTCACCCTTTCCTCCACAATGCTTCAAATGTACAACAAGAGGGAGTTGATCTCCCGTCCCGCGGCTTGAATGTCGCCTAAATGTATTCATCACATCAACAATGCCAACGCCACTGCAAGTCTGCAACCCATGCCATGGTGTCATGGAGAGATGACTGGTCTCGCTGAGGGGCCACCCTGCCAGGACATATGTGGACCGGTCTCCGCGTTAATATGACATAATGACAATACAGTGTACACACAAACTGACAGTTCCAACAATAGGAAGCATTACATTAATTGGAGTGTGCATATCTAATTAACTGAATAACTCATGTGATATCAAGAAGCAAACGCATATTATGCTTTGGTGCCCGGTATGTATTTGCCATGTCAAGTGTATTTTACAACGAGTCATGTCTTGTCAATTCACTGTACAATTGTTGTTTGGTACAATTGCTCGCTGGTGTAATAATACATAATATCATGAGTATCAACGGTGAAGTTCAGGTACACAATCTTCAACTGACAGTATAGTATGCGTGGTAATTCATTGCCTGACGCTGCCACCACGCCAATAAGGAGGAGATTATTCCGTTGAATGATAACAAGTGGGAATACAGTTAGTGACACGACGAATGACTTTTATATCTCACCTTTATTAGAGATATGCAAAAACACAAGACAACCACGAGGTGGCGATATTCGAGCTGAACCCGGAGCGAGGCTCGCACTGTTGGGGCCAGACCACAATTACCCAACAGATGACAGCATAATTGAATTACATTTTCTGTTAGTTAATCAGTTAATGGTGCAAAAACATGTGCTTAGTTCGGGACCAGCTGTCTGTGTTTGAAGTCATGCTCAAAAAGATGCACACAGCTTGGACTGAAGAAGGACGGGGAAGATTCTGTGTGAAATTCGAAGGAAGGTCACCGATGGTGTCATCGGCCTTGCCAGTAGCGGACTGGAGGGTTTGAATGAGCATTGTTTGTCCACAAAAACGTAAAATTACCATCGCTGTTACTGAGCTCTTCATATGCATTTGTTGCGTGTTGACTGGCTACAGGTGTCACACAAGATTGCTCGACTAAGTACTGTTGGAGTGCCTCTTATGCTCAGCAGGACCTGAGTAGGTTCTTACATCGCGGCCTCTGCAAATGAAATGGGACAGTTGAAGTTAAAGTAAATGCTCAATCTCCCGACCTTTTTTGCTAAATGACTAGTAATAATAGTATTCAACTACAACTGATAACCCTACCCACTTAATCTGACTAATTAACACATAAATCAAATTAAATTTTAAGCCGATCCAGCTATGCAGTTCTGAAGTGCTCAAAATGTCTACGGGTAAACTTTGACCTGTGACATATAGGTGGGATCCCAACCACAGCTGCCGCTGCATATCCCATAAAATTGATAAAAGCACAGATGGCTGATGCAGAGTTTGATGAAACTAGCGTCGAATCTGGGAGTTTCCACAGTGGTTTATCAAATGAAATCGATGGTTCAGCTTGATTTGGGTTTGGCGTCTTGGCGAGGGTTTGGGCGAATCTTCTTTGGATCCTCTGACAGTAATGTCGCACGGGCATCAAGACTTGTTTCTCTCAATTCACGCTTGTTAAGCACATCCATGATCAAGTCATCGATGTACTCGTATGTCTTTGGAACCTTTGCTGGTGCAGTGCTCCAGTTTCCAGTTGCTGTGCTGAACTTGTATTTGTACCTTTGCAGTAAATATGTATTTCATTAGTATTATTTTGTTGTAGTGTGGTAAACTGGTTTACTAGTATAACAATGCATACAAAGAAGATACTTGAAAGATACTTGAAAGCCACATATATTCCAATAAACACCTGAGAGTCAGGATAGGGAGGGAGGGAGGAAGAGAGAGAGGGAGAGGGGATTGTGTACCCGATATCTCCTGTTTTCTTGTGAACAGCATCCAGACGATCCATGTGTTTGCTGTGGTCGATTGCTGCCAACTGAGTGTGCAGTGTGTAGCCTGAGTGCCTGAAATGGTTTTCAATTAATACAAATACGTATTTGTGATATTAATTTTGAAATAAAATTACATTACATTTGTTACAAGAATGTACATACACAATAAAAAATGGGATAATAGGTAGGAAAGGCAAATAATTTTTATTTTAGCCAATTTTTAAGAAATTAAACTAAACTCACAAGAAAGCTCTTCTCTTTGGGCACTACATCAGTAAATTGCTATGGAAGACCTCCAAGTTGCCAGTGTGTCTGTGAAATGGAGAAACATTTCATTTAGACAGTTTCAACTGTATTTTAACCCATGCAGTGCTGGCAATTAGTTATCCAACCCATTAACCAGTGCTCCCCACTTGTTACGAGATGACCTCACCTGAGGTTTCTGATGTACTACAACTTGCCCATGAAACACTCGTACCACATCCAGTGAAACAAGAGCTTTATGTGACTTCAATCCTGTTTGTATCCATTGTCGTTTTTCATCTGTCACTGACATTGTATGGTCACACTGACCACTGGTCAGACCAGAGAAATCAATCCATGTGTGTTGGTTTGTGACATGATGCACACATCCTTCAGTGGCTCCTCACATTCCATTGTGTAGATGGGGGTGAGGTGTTTCGGTTGGTGTTTCTTTGGAGGATGGATCTGCAGCTCCATGTAGACTGCATCATGGTCAGCAAGCCCAGGTAGTACCTCAGTTCGGGGGACCAGGTTTGGGTGATTTGTCATGAAGAGATCTAGGTAGTTTTCCCCTTATATGTACCTGCAGCATCTGCTCCCAGCCTATGTCATTGATGTCATCTATGAACATTCAGTGAATATTTGTGCCAGTGCCATCTGAGGAGGTTGAAGTCTCCACCGTCTACAGTTATGACATAATTTGTACTGGAGACACAGTGGGCACATTCAGCAAAGGCCTTCATACTGTTTGCATGCTCTGTGTGGGTGGACCAGCAGCCTATGGTGTCCCTGTAACTTTACATTCAGCCACAGGATTTCACAGAGTTCGGACACTGCTAGGGGGTTTAGGTCTTCTGATATTGCGATAAACACTCCTCCCACACCCTGACTAGTTGAATCCCCTGGGGAATCTTTCTGCGTTGGTGTTAGCCATGATTCCATCACAAGGATTACACCGGGTCTTATAGTATGTACAACATTGTTAAATTCTACGACCTTGCCAACAATGGACAATTCAGTGGTCGTCTGGCATGCTTGTCTTGTTTGCTTGCTCTTGATGGGGTGGATGTGTGGTACGGGTGGAATGAGCTGTTCAGGGATAAGTCCAATGTTGATATTATATTGTGCTGGGTGAGGCTCAGGCCATGTAAGTCGAACGCAATAGAGCTATGGTTGGCATTAGCACAGATGACACAGTGCCAGGTGACATCACTTCTGTTCAGGTGTTCATATGATCCACCTCTGTCTGAAACAATTTGCACTTGGCCCCATTTAGTTTCAGACCATGTTGTTGCAACTGGTGAAACAATTTCTCCAACCTGTCAAGGTGTTCTGTCAAAGGTTTAGAGAACACCAAAAGGTCATCTAGCTGGAGGATGGGTTCAAGTCACCAAAGATCATTTCCATGATCCATTGAAAAGTGCTCGGACTGTTCATCAATCCCTGAGGCATTCCGGTGAATTCATACAAAACCCACGGTACACGGAAGGCAGTCTTGGCCACCGACTCAGGGAGCTGTGTCACCTGGAAGTACACATGGGCTAGATCTAGTGACGAGAACAAACATATCCCACTCATTGCCTCCAAAGATTGGCAGAAGAAACACATCTTTCAGACATTTCGCTTTCAGCTGGTGGTAGTCGATGCAAAGACGTAATGCCCCATATTTCGTCTTGACCAGAACAACTGCACTAGTATAGCTGCTCGATGATTGGCGGATAGGACCCTGAAACAGGTGCTTGACCTCAGCAACCATGTGTGGCGGAATGCACACAGAGTGTGCTGATGGCAAGGCCAAGTTTGCTCGTTTTACGCAGTGGCCCCAGCACACTATATATAATATGGAAGCCGTCATCAACTGAGTCAAATGTCCCGCCTCTACATCACGTGCCAGAAACGGCCGAATCTCGTGGGGCGTATCCCGAATTTGATACTAGTTGCCATTTAATTAATTATAATAAAGGTAATGGCAAGAGTTGTCACACTTCGATACTTTTATACTAATGCTTTATTCCATGCAGTAAAAACGGGAAATTAATTTTATATGGCTTTTATTTTAATGGTAACACATTGTAGAATGAGTTCTCGTTAGTCACAGAAATCTTCATAGTTGGGCATTTGGTTGTCTGGTTAAGGCAGTCATGGTGGTGAATAGTGGACACAAATATGTATACTTACTTCTAGGGAGTCTGTGAACAGTCTATGAAATTGGTTTCAGTTTAGTTTACAAAACAGGTTGAGAAGACATCTTTGACTATCGAAAGTGTTCAAAGTGCACCAGGAATTCAGTTCCAATCCGTTCAGCTCACACAGAGACACAAGGTGTCTAGAGGTTGTTTTAACACAGCTATTGCTGAATTGGGCATGCAATAAAATATCCTTTGTTTCAACGGCCATTTCTCTGATCAGTGTCTGACACAATCACCAGAGGACAGCATGTTATCTGCTGTGGCAGATACTCATAGTGTCTGAGGTATTCACAAGAGGGCAGCACACCTGGGTTATAGTGCAATCTGCCAGTGTTGCTGTTGAGGCTTACCATATATCCTTATCAGCCATGATAGGTCAGCAATTATAGCTTCTTGTTCCTGTTGTTGCTGCAGGGAACGTTTTGGACGTGTGGCTCATTGTTAAGCAAGTGTGGAATAGGAGGTGGTGCATTTTGCGTAATCAACTCGACAAACATCTGCGCCATCCTCACCTCACCATTCATAATTTCTTGACGGATTCTATCTTCTTGTTCACACTACTCACGACGTGTCCGGTCTTCTCACAGCTCAATCTGTCTTCTCTCACACAGAATCTGTCTTCTCTCACACAGAATCTGTCTTCTCCCACAGCTCAATCTGTCTTCTCTCACATATAATCTTTCTTCAGCCCTGTTCACATTTAATGAACATAGTCACATTAGTGGTGATATTTTATTGAATGTCTGTCACCAATGTTCATCATAAAATCTATGAATTACAGTTTTCCGTAAGCGACATGGTAGCAACTCGATTCAGTAGATGGCACCACGTGAATAAGTAATGGACACGATATGCATCAAGTGTAAGGTTAAAACAAAAGACTCATGTTGGGTGGCGCCACTCTGTGGAGTGAATCAGAGTGGATAAGTCACTTTGACATAACTTATTATTCATATAATCGTCTTTGGATACCAACTGGCCGTGATGTCACCATGACCTTAGCTTCTTTGATGTCATCTGACTTCATATATGACAAGGCTAATTATCACCTTTGCTCCTGAGGTGAGATCTTGGTGATCTTTGGATACCAACTGGCCGTGATGTCACCAGGACTCTTACAGACATGGTGAATTCTCAAACTGTCACATCAACGTGTTTCTTTCATTATTTTTAATTGGGAATAATGTGGGAATGCAGACATATATACACTCTCATGAAAGCTCTCTTAATATTAATTGAACTCAATTTGTTATTGCAGTGGGCATACAATAATATACACGTGCATGGTTTACTTCCAAGTTGATGGTTCTGCATGTTTCTTTTGGTGTGTTTGGGTGTTTTTTTTAATACAGCAGATGATGTTTTTTGTTTCAGTCCTGTCTTTGGTGTACTACAATATAATTGAACAACAAATGGAAAAATAGGCAAGAATGAATAAACAAATCTACATTTAAAAGAATGATATTGGGTGGCGCCACTCTGTGGAGGGAATTGGAGTGAATGTGTCACACTGACATAACTTATTATTCAAACAGTCAACTTAGGATACCAACTGGTCTGGACGTTACTAGGATCTTTGTATCTTTTATTTCATGTTACTTCAGATATGACATAAAAGTCACACACAACTTTTTAGAATGCTCAGTATCATTTGAATGACGTGAGATAAGTACCTTGCTGGGAGGTAATTATCACCTTTGTTTAGAAGACTGATGTGGAGAATTGGAGTGAATGTGTCGCACTGACATAACTTATTATTCAAACATTCATCTTTGGATACCAACTGGACGTGACGTCAATATGATCTTTGCTCCTTTGATATTGTAATGGTTTACTGCTTCATATGTGATATAAAAATTATACAATTTATTAGAATGCTTAGTAATGTCGTGAAATTTGTGAATCCTGGATGCTACCATGGCAGCAGGTACAAATGGTCTTGTTCCTGTGCAGAGACCTCCGTAATGTTTTATAGACAGTTCTAACAACCCAAAGGAATATCAGCAGTCTCGTCTGTGACACTGACCTCAGTATAATCTTCTCTTTGTCCTGACTTGGATTTGTGTGCGACTTTGTCATCTTTATAATCTTTTCTATTCTGCCAGTGCTTGGCTGCAATGACGGTCAGCAAGACGCTCAGATGGTCGTGGTTGTCCTTTCCTTTCACAATGCTACAGATGTTTAAATACACAAGAAGATGGACTTGATCTCCCATCACATGGCTGGAGGAATGTTTCTGTGATATATTCGTGACGTTGCCAATGTCACTTCAGCCAATGCCACAGTGGTGTCATGTGGCCATGGCTGGTCTGGCCTAGTGTCGATTCTGGACAGCGCTAAGTAGCCTTCGACCAACTCATGTGTCATGGAAACATGTCATTGCAACAAGTTAGAATTGTTTGTGACATTAATTATCATTTTAACCATCTATGTTCTGTCCATTGCTATGGCTGCATGGAATTCTTGTAACGTTAGATGTTTGAAGTAAGGTCCTGTCTTAGATGTACTACAACATAATTGAACAACAAATGGAAAAATAGGCAAGAATGAATAAACAAAATTAATCTACATTTTAAAGAATGATGTTGGGTTGCGCCACTCTGTGGAGGGAATCGGAGTGAAAGTGTCGCACTAACATACCTTGTTATTCAAACAGTCATCTGTGGATACCAACTGGCCTTGGTGTCACTACTACGCATACACACATGGTGAGTTCTTAAACTGTCACATCAACCAGTTTCTTTCATTATTTTTAATTGTCAACAATGAGGACATGCATACACTCACATGTTTTGTGTAGTTCAAGACTTATTATAGACGGTTCTAACAGCCCAAAGGAAAATCTGCAGTCTCGTCTGTGACATTGACCTCAGCATAATCTTCTCTTTGTCCTGAGGTGGAGCAGTCCACAGAGATCCTTGCAGAGTGAGATGTTGGAAATAGAAGTGACGTAAATAGGGATGTGTTATTCCTGAAGTCTACTGGCAGTTCTCTTAGAGATATTGCTATAGATTTGTCTGCGACTTTGTCATCTTTATAATATTCCCAATCCTGCCAGTGTTTGGCTGTGGTAACAGTTGGCAAAATGCTCAGATGGTTGTGGTTGTCCTTTCCTTCCACAATGCTACAGATGTTTAAACACACAAGAAGACGGAATTGATGTCCCGTCACACGGCTGGAGGAATGTTTCTGTGATATATTCGTGACGTTGCCAACGCCACTTCAACCAACGCCACGGTGGTGTCATGTGGCCATGGCTGGTCCCGCCAAGTGTCGATTCTGGACAGAGCTAAGTAGCCTTCGACCAACTTGCATGTGATGGAGACATGGCTGGACTCACCGAGAGGCAACCCTTGCATACCCATTGACCGTAGAAGCGCTGGTGTAGTAACAAATGCCCCTGCAATCTTGGCCATGATGGTTTCATTTTAGGCTTGCCCAGTGTCCATTCTTGCCTGCTCTGCATGGCTGGACCTCATTGCCCAGTCGCTTGGCTGGCAGAATGTTGCCCGTATGTATTTGTCTGAGACTTTATCATCCTAAGCAGTCCTGCCTATTCTCGCCACTTCTATGGCTGCTTGGAATTCCTGCATGGTGAAGTGGTTGAAGCAGAGCTCTGCTGATTTGACATCATCGGTTATATGTGTACAGACCTGGCATTGTAACTCCTGGACAGAAAGGTGAACACATAAAAAGATGAAATGTACAAAATGTACACAAACATAATAATAAATAAACGTGTGGAAGCAGTGATAAATGTGATATAAGTACATGTACCTTTGACGGGGTCATGTGATCACGTATAATGACTGGGTCAATAGGGATGATATTTCTCCTGTTGTTTACTGGCAGATAAGTTACCGACACTGCCACAAGATAGATATGTCTGTGACTTTGTCATCCTAATCGTCTGTGTTCTGGCCAGTGATACAGCTATCTGAAATTCCTGTAGACTTAGGTGGTTGAATGACCTAATGAACTGACATGAATAAGAATGGTGTTATTCATTCTGTAGACCCGTAGACAAGATTACATTGAACAGGCATGTAGCAGAGAAAGGTTTGACTGCAGCTTTGTCACCATCACTCTCTCTATTCAGGCCATTTCTACTGCCACAAAGAATTCTTCAATGGCTGAAACAGCAAATAAACTGGTGTAAATAAGAATGGTATTAATCATTCTTTATGTAGGAACATAAATTTTGATAAATAAAAAAGTACAAAATGTACACAAATTTGATTATAAATAAACATATGTAAGTAATTAATGTGTAGTACAGTAGGTGATATGAATACATGTACCTTTGACCATGTATGTCATGTACGTGCATGTAATGACTTATGATGACGGTTGACAAGCCATTTATGGCATATCAGACACTGTGAAGTGAAGCAAAAGCATTATCTTAGAAACAAAAAATTGTGAAGAACTCTTGAAACATGAGGTTCACTGCTGGTTCTGGCTTCTGGGATTGGACAAGGAAATTGTGACTGATGTAATGATCTACAAAATACAGTCTTGGACCCCAGCGGTTGTCATATATCAACAGTGCATTGCATTGTTGCTTAATTTTCCTAAAGATTCATTCAATAGAAATTAATTCTATAAGTTAAGTACATTTCTTGTTCAGAAAGCACAATATACTTGAGTTTGTCTTTGGGAAATATCTGGATTCTCTTACAAGAGTGACTCCTGAAAAAAGGTGATAAAGTAAAAAAGATGAAATGTATTTTGTCATCCTAATCGTCTCTATGCTGGCCATTTCTACGGCTGCCTGCAATTCCTGCAGTGTCAGATGGTGGAAGGACCTAATGAAATGGTGTAAATAGGAATGGTATTATTCATTCTTTAGGTAGCAACATTAATTTAAAAAAATAATCAAAAGTATGAAATGTACAAAAATAGAATAATAAAGAAACCGTGTGTAAGTATTTAAACTATATGTGCTATGAATGCACGTACCTTCGACAATGTCATGCAATCACATATAATTAATAGATAAAAGGGATGATATTACTCCTGATGTTTACTTGTTGATCTATTACAGACTTACCACAAGATAGATTTGTCTGTGACTTTGTCATCCTAACTTCTCTGTTCTGGCCAGAGATACAGTTACCTGAAATTCCTGCAATGTCAGGTGTTGAAAACAGTACATAATGAACTGATACGAATAAGAATGGTATTATTCATTCTGTAGACCCTTAGACATGATTACATTGTACTGGGATGTAGCACAGTGAACTTTGTCTGTGCCATTATCATCCTAACCATCTCTATTCTAGCCATTTCTACGGCTGCAAGGAATTCCTGGAGAGTGAGGTGTTTAAATAGAACCTAATGAACTGGTACGAATAAGAATGGTATTATTCATTCTGTAGACCCATAGACATGGTTACATTGCACTGGGATGTAGCATAGTGAGATTTGTCTGTGACATTGTCATCGTAACCATCTCTACTCTAGCCATTTCTACGGCTGCCTGGAGTTATTGAATGGTGACTGAGGTGGTTGAAGAACCACACGAGCTGCTCTAAATTAGCATAGTATTATTCTTTCTTTAGGTAGCAACATAAACTTCACGTCTGAAGATGTTGTGTCAGTTCTGGCGTAGAGGTCACCAGGAGGTGGATTTGTCTGTGACATTGTCATCCTAAACCTCCCTGTTCTAACCATTTCTACGGCTGCCTGGAATTCTTGTAACGTGAGATGATGAAAGCTGTTGTAAATAAGAATGGCATTATTCATACTTTACATAACAATATAAATTTAATAAATGTCGAAAAATAAAAAATGTACACAAATAGAATAATAAATACATGTGTGTGTGTGTGTGTGTGTAAGTAGTTGAAGTGTAGTTGATATTAATACATCATCAGGCTCGTTGCGGGTTCTAGCTTATGGTATTGGACAAGGAAACTGTCAGTAATAATATAAATACATATACACACATCTGAACGTTGAATGTTGTCCAGGAGGTAGTTCTTCCATTTTTGTGCATTGATTCATCGAGCATGTTGTCCAGGAGGTAGTTCTTCCATGTTGGTGCATTGCTCCAGCGAGCCCTCCATGTACACATCGTCATTGAGATGACTGAATGACACAGGTAGAAGCAGTTGTTGTTGTTGTGTTGGCACATGACATATTCAGTTGGTTGTAACAGAATTACACCCTGAGTCAGTTAATGAATAAACACTAGTCATATATAACCTGTGGACGTGTTCTATTGTCTGTGCTTTCTTGTTTCAACAAAAATCAATCGGCATACATAACCAGATGTGTCATATGTTCAGTTCATAATACCCAATCCTTGTTTTTTTAAAACATTGGCTTAAACCAATTTGGAATATCCTTCCCTTCCCAAAAGTAAGTTTTAAAGCAACAAGCATATGGAAATTGATGTCATCTTCCACGGCTGGAGGGATTTTGGAAATTTTGTTTAACGCCATTAAAAGCCACGTGGTGTAAATGTCCAGGTCTGAATCCACCCAAATGTTCATTCTAAAAAATGTTCCCGTTGACAACGTTATGGAGCAGGGCGGGCCACCAAGGGGCCCCCTTATACCCATTTACCGTAGAAGGTGGTGTGAAAAAATTGCTTTATTGGTTTTTTTACTTCCCCATTCCCAAATTTTTCCCTTCTTTTTTGCCCAGTTGTTGGGCGGCGAATTTTCCCGCTTGACTAGACTTTCTCCTTAGACCTTATTCCCCCATTTTCTTTGGTTCCCCAGGTAAAATTTTAAAATCTTGATTTGACATCATCGGTTATATGTTACAAGGTTGTAATTCCTGGATAAAAGGTGAAAATAAAAATATGAAATGTACAAAATGTACAAAACAAAAAATAAATAAACGTGTGGAAGCTGTTAAAATGGGGATATAAGTACATGTCCTTTGACGGTGTCATGTGATCACGTATAATGACTGGGTCAATAGGGATGATATTACTCCTGTTGTTTACACGCAGATAAGTTACAGACATTGCCACAAGATAGATTTGTCTGTGACTTTGTCATCCTAATCGTCTGTGTTCTGGCCAGTGATACAGCTATCTGAAATTCCTGTAGACTTAGGTGGGTGAATGACCTAATGAACTGGCATGAATAAGAATGGTGTTATTCATTCTGTAGACCCGTAGACATGATTACATTGAACAGGCATGTAGCAGAGAGAGGTTTGACTGCAGCTTTGTCACCATCACTCTCTCTATTCAGGCCATTTCTACTGCCGCAAAGAATTCTTCAATGGCGAATTGGTTGAAATAGCAAATGAACTGGTGTAAATAAGAATGGTATTAATCATTCTTTATGTAGGAACATAAATTTTGATAAATAAAAAAGTACAAAATGTACACAAATTTGATTATAAATAAACATATGTAAGTAATTAATGTGTAGTACAGTAGGTGATATGAATACATGTACCTTTGACCATGTATGTCATGTACGTGCATGTAATGACTTATGATGACAGTTGACAAGCCATTTATGGCATCTCAGACACTGTGAAGTGAAGCAAAAGCATTATCTTAGAAACCAAAAATTGTGAAGAACTCTTGAAACATGAGGTTCACTGCTGGTTCTGGCTTCTGGGATTGGACAAGGAAATTGTGACTGATGTAATGATCTACAAAATACAGTCTTGTCATATATCAACAGTGCATTGCATTGTTGCTTAATTTTCCTAAAGATTCATTAAATAGAAATTAATTATATAAGTTCAGTACATTTCTTGTTCAGAAAGCACAATATACTTGAGTTTGTCTTGTATTTTGTCATCCTAATCGTCTCTATGCTGGCCATTTCTACGGCTTCCTGCAGTGTCAGATGGTTGAAGGACCTAATGAAATGGTGTAAATAGGAATGGTATTATTCATTCTTTAGGTAGCAACATTAATTAAACAAATAATCAAAAGTATGAAATGTACAAATAAAATGATAAAGAAACCGTGTGTAAGTATTTAAACTATATGTGATATGAATGCACGTACCTTCGACATTGTCATGCAATCACATATAATGAATAGATAAAAGGGATGATAGTACTCCTGATGTTTACTTGTCATCCTAATCTTCTCTGTTCTGGCCAGAGATACAGTTACCTGAAATTCCTGTAATGTCAGATGTTGAAAACAGTACCCACCCAGGTAATGAACTGGTATGAATAAGAATGGTATTATTCATTCTATAGACCCATAGACATGATTACATTGAACTGGGATGTAGCATAGTGAGATTTGTCTGTGCCATTATCATCCTAACCATCTCTATTCTAGCCATTTCTACGGCTGCAAAGAACTCCTGGAGAGTGAGGTGTTTAAATAGAACCTAATGAACTGGTACGAATAAGAATGGTATTATTCATTCTGTGGACCCATACACATGATTACATTACAAGAACCATACAAGCTGGTCTAAATTAGCATAGTATTATTCTTTCTTTAGGTAGCAACATAAACTTCACCATTGTTACGGCTGCCTGGAATTCTTGTAACGTGAGATGATGAAAGCTGTTGTAAATAAGAATGGCATTATTCATTCTTTACGTAGCAACTTAAATTTAATAAATATTGAAAAATACAAAATGTACACAAATAGAATAATAAATACATGTGTGTGTAAGTAATTGAAGTGTAGTTGATATGAATACATCATCAGGCTCGTTGCGGTTCTAGCTTATGGGATTGGACAAGGAAACTGTCAGTAATATTATAAATACATATACACACATCTGAACATGTGTGTCACATACCCGTAGACAAGGTTACAATATACCGGCATGTAGTACATACAGTGAGAGAATATTATTTGTCTGTTATAATGATCTACAAAATACAGTCTTCGGCCCCGGCGTTTGTCATCAACACTGCACTCCTTGTCGCTAATTCTGCTAAAGATTTATTTACTTAAATTAATTCTAGAAGTCAAGTACATTTCTTGTTGACAGAAGACATAAAATACTTGAGTTTGTATTTCAGAAATATCTTACAAGTGTAATTCCTGGAGAATAAGGTGGTAAATTAAAAATATGAAATGTACAAAATGTACAAAAGTACAAACATAAATAAACATGTGTAAGGTGTTAAACTATGCGTGATATGAATGCACATATCTTCGACAGTGTCATGTAATCACATATAATAAAGGGATAAATAAGGATGATATTACTCCTGATGTTTACACGCAGATATGTTACAGACATTGCCACAAGATAGATTTGTCTGTGACTTTGTCATCCTAATCGTCTGTGTTCTGGCCAGTGATACAGTTATCTGAAATTCCTGTAGACTTAGGTGGGTGAATGACCTAATGAACTGGCATGAATAAGAATGATATTATTCATTCTTTAAGTAGCAACATAAATTTCATAAATCATCAAAGTATGAAATTTGTACAAAATAAAATTTTAATAAATAAACCGTATGTGAGTAGTTAAACTATATGTGATATGAATGCACATACCTTTGGTGTTGTCATGTTATCACATATAATGAAGAAATAAATAGGGATAATGTCACTCGTTTCTGGCCAGTGATAATGCTACCTGAAATTCCTGCATTGCCAAATGGTTATAGCTGGTAATGAACTGGTATGAATAAGAATAAGGCCCTTTAGACAAGATTCAGCACTGGTATATAGCAAGAGAGGTTTGACTGCAGCTTTGTCACCCTCACCCTCTCTATTCAGGCCATTTCTACTGCCGCAAAGAATTCTTCAATGGCCAAATGGTTGAAACAGCAAATGAACTGGTGTAAATAAAAATGGTATTATTCATTCTTTAGGTAGCAAAGTAAATTTAATAAATAATGAAAGAATAAAAAGTACAAAAATAGAAAAATTATTAAACGTGCATAAGTAATTAAAGTGTAGTGATACGAATACACATATATGTGACTATTTCTGTCATTTGATGTAATACTTATGATGACGATTGACAAGCCATTTATGGCATATCAGACACTATGAAGTGATAAAAGCATTATCTTAGAAACAAAAATTTTGAAGAACTCTTGAAACTGAGGTTCATGCTGGTTCTGCTTCTGGATTGACAAGAATTGTGACTGATGTAATGATCTACAAAATACGTCTTGAAGCGGTTGTCATATATCAACAGTGCATTGCATTGTTGCTTAATTTTCCTAAAGATTAATTCAATAGAAATTAATTCTATAAGTTAAGTACATTTCTTGTTCAGAAAACACAATATACTTGAGTTTGTCTTTGGGAAATATCTGATTCTCTTACAAGGGGGGGCATGATTACATTACAAGAACCATACAAGCTGGTCTAAATTAGCATAGTATTATTCTTTCTTTAGGTAGCAACATAAACTTCACCATTGTTACGGCTGCCTGGAATTCTTGTAACGTGAGATGATGAAAGCTGTTGGAAAATGGCATTATTCATTCTTTACTAGCAACTTAAATTTAATAAATATTGAAAAATACAAAATGTACACAAATAGAATAATAAATACATGTGTGTGTAAGTAACTGAAGTGTAGTTGATATGAATACATCATCAGGCTCGTTGCGGTTCTAGCTTATGGGATTGGACAAGGAAACTGTCAGTAATATTATAAATACATATACACACATCTGAACATGTGTGTCACATACCCGTAGACAAGGTTACAATATACCGGCATGTAGTACATACAGTGAGAGAATATTATTTGTCTGTTATAATGATCTACAAAATACAGTCTTTGGCCCCGGCGTTTGTCATCAACACTGCACTCCTTGTCGCTAATTCTGCTAAAGATTTATTTACTTAAATTAATTCTAGAAGTCAAGTACATTTCTTGTTGACAGAAGACATAAAATACTTGAGTTTGTATTTCAGAAATATCTTACAAGTGTAATTCCTGGAGAATAAGGTGGTAAATTAAAAATATGAAATGTACAAAATGTACAAAAGTACAAACATAAATAAACATGTGTAAGGTGTTAAACTATGCGTGATATGAATGCACATATCTTCGACAGTGTCATGTAATCACATATAATAAAGGGATAAATAGATGATATTACTCCTGATGTTTACACGCAGATATGTTACAGACATTGCCACAAGATAGATTTGTCTGTGACTTTGTCATCCTAATCGTCTGTGTTCTGGCCAGTGATACAGTTATCTGAAATTCCTGTAGACTTAGGTGGGTGAATGACCTAATGAACTGGCATGAATAAGAATGATATTATTCATTCTTTAAGTAGCAACATAAATTTCATAAATCATCAAAAGTATGAAATGTACAAAAATAGAATAATAAATAAACCGTATGTGAGTAGTTAAACTATATGTGATATGAATGCACATACCTTTGGTGTTGTCATGTTATCACATATAATGAAGAAATAAATAGGGATAATGTCACTCGTTTCTGGCCAGTGATAACGCTACCTGAAATTCCTGCATTGCCAAATGGTTATAGCTGGTAATGAACTGGTATGAATAAGAATAAGGCCCGTAGACAAGATTGCATTGCACTGGTATATAGCACAGAGAGGTTTGACTGCAGCTTTGTCACCCTCACCCTCTCTATTCAGGCCATTTCTACTGCCACCAAACATTCTTCCATGGCCAAATGGTTGAAACAGCAAATGAACTGGTATAAATAAAAATGGTATTATTCATTCTTTAGGTAGCAAAGTAAATTTAATAAATAATGAAAGAATAAAAAGTACAAAAATAGAAAAATTATTAAACGTGCATAAGTAATTAAAGTGTAGATGATACGAATACACATATATGTGACTATTTCTGTCATGTACATGCATGTAATGACTTATGATGACGATTGACAAGCCATTTATGGCATATCAGACACTGTGAAGTGATGAAAAAGCATTATCTTAGAAACCAAAAATTCTGAAGAACTCTTGAAACTTGAGGTTCACTGCTGGTTCTAGCTTCTGGGATTGGACAAGGAAATTGTGACTGATGTAATGATCTACAAAATACAGTCTTGGGCCCCAGCGGTTGTCATATATCAACAGTGCATTGCATTGTTGCTTAATTTTCCTAAAGATTCATTCAATAGAAATTAATTCTATAAGTTAAGTACATTTCTTGTTCAGAAAACACAATATACAGCTGTACTTGAGTTTGTCTTTGGGAAATATCTGGATTCTCTTACAAGAGTGACTCCTGAAAAAAGGTGATAAAGTAAAAAAGATGAAATGTATTTTGTCATCCTAATCGTCTCTATGCTGGCCATTTCTACGGCTGCCTGCAATTCCTGCAGTGTCAGATGGTGGAAGGACCTAATGAAATGGTGTAAATAGGAATGGTATTATTCATTCTTTAGGTAGCAACATTAATTTAAAAAAATAATCAAAAGTATGAAATGTACAAAAATAGAATAATAAAGAAACCGTGTGTAAGTATTTAAACTATATGTGCTATGAATGCACGTACCTTCGACAATGTCATGCAATCACATATAATTAATAGATAAAAGGGATGATATTACTCCTGAAGTTTACTTGTTGATCTATTACAGACATTACCACAAGATAGATTTATCTGTGACTTTGTCATCCTAACCTTCTCTGTTCTGGCCAGAGATACAGTTACCTGAAATTCCTGCAATGTCAGGTGTTGAAAACAGTACATAATGAACTGGTACGAATAAGAATGGTATTATTCATTCTGTAGACCCTTAGACATGGTTACATTGTACTGGGATGTAGCATAGTGAAATTTGTCTGTGCCATTATCATCCTAACCATCTCTATTCTAGCCATTTCTACGGCTGCAAGGAATTCCTGGAAAGTGAGGTGTTTAAATAGAACCTAATGAACTGGTACGAATAAGAATGGTATTATTCATTCTATAGACCCTTAGACATGGTTACATTGTACTGGTATGTAGCAGAGTGAGATTTGTCTGTGACATTGTCATCCTAACCATCTCTACTCTAGCCATTTCTACGGCTGCCTGGAGTTATTGAATGGTGACTGAGGTGGTTGAAGAACCACACGAGCTGCTCTAAATTAGCATAGTATTATTCTTTCTTTAGGTAGCAACATAAACTTCACGTCTGAAGATGTTGTGTCAGTTCTGGCGTAGAGGTCACCAGGAGGTGGATTTGTCTGTGACATTGTCATCCTAAACCTCCCTGTTCTAACCATTTCTACGGCTGCCTGGAATTCTTGTAACGTGAGATGATGAAAGCTGTTGTAAATAAGAATGGCATTATTCATACTTTACATAACAATATAAATTTAATAAATGTCAAAAAATACAAAATGTACACAAATAGAATAATAAATACATGTGTGTTGTGTGTGTGTGTAAGTAGTTGAAGTGTAGTTGATATTAATACATCATCAGGCTCGTTGCGGGTTCTAGCTTATGGGATTGCACAAGGAAACTGTCAGTAATAATATAAATACATATACACACATCTGAACGTTGAATGTTGTCCAGGAGGTAGTTCTTCCATGTTGGTACATTGCTGCATCGAGCCTGTTGTCCAGGAGGTAGTTCTTCCATGTTGGTGTTCATTGCATTCCATCGAGCCTGTTGTCCAGGAGGTAGTTCTTCCATTTTTGTGCATTGTTCATCGAGCATGTTGTCCAGGAGGTAGTTCTTCCATTTGTGGTGTTGAATGGTTGATTCTAAATCAGATAGTATTATTCAGTGCAAATAAATTCACGTCTAAATGTTGTGTCAGTTTGATGGTAGGGGTGGTTTGTCTGTGCTTGTCATGTTGGTGCCTGGATTGTCGTGTGATGCTGTTGAAAAGTGCCTGTATGTCCAAAAGTTTGAAGGTAAGTGTCAGTTATATAATACATCATCAGTGTTGCGGGTAGCTTATGGGATTGCCAAGGAAACTTCATTTTATCAATTGAACGAATGTTGTCCAGGAGGTAGTTCTTCCATGTTGGTGCATTGCTTCATCGAGCCTGTTGTCCAGGAGGTAGTTCTTCCATTTTTGTGCATTGCTTCATCGAGCATGTTGTCCAGGAGGTAGTTCTTCCATGTTGGTGCATTGCTTCATCGAGCCTGTTGTCCAGGAGGTAGTTCTTCCATTTTTGTGCATTGATTCATCGAGCATGTTGTCCAGGAGGTAGTTCTTCCATTTTGTGCATTGATTCATCGAGCATGTTGTCCAGGAGGTAGTTCTTCCATGTTGGTGCATTGCTTCATCGAGCCTGTTGTCCAGGAGGTAGTTCTTCCATGTTGGTGCATTGCTTCATCGAGCCTGTTGTCCAGGAGGTAGTTCTTCCATGTTGGTGCATTGCTTCATCGAGCCTGTTGTCCATGAGCTAGGTGTTTCACTTTGGTGCTTTGCTCCAGCGAGCCCTCCATGTACACATCGTCATTGAGATGACTAAATGACACAGGTAGAAGCGGTTGTTGTTGTGTTGGCACATGACATATTCAGTTGGTTGTAACAGAATTACACCCTGAGTCAGTTAATGAACAAACACTACTCATATATAACCCGTGGACGTGTTTTATTGTCTGTCCTTTCTTGTTTCAAAGAAAATCAATCGGCATACATAACCAGTTGCTAGGCATACACGGTAAACATGATATTTACTAGATAAGATGTGTCATATGTTTAGTTCATAAAGACACGTTGTTTTGTTAAACATTGGCTTAAACATTGGAATGTAAACTTCCAGTAACTAAGCAACAAGCATATGTGATAATGATGTCATCTTCCTGGTCATGCTAGCAGGGATTATGAAATGTTTAACATTGTATTAAAAAACAATAGGTTTCAATGATGAGTCTGAACATTACATGACATGTTCATTAAAATGCGTTGCGTTGTAACGTTACCACGCACGCATGCACGCAAGCACTATACTGTACATTTACAGTATAAAGTATGTGCTATTGCTTTATTCGTTTTTCACCTACTACTGCATTCTAATTTTTTCTTCTTCTTTTTTACACAGTTGTTGCGCGCGTGCGCTGACTACACATTTCTACTTAGACTTAGTACATTTCTTGTTCAGTAGACATAAAATACTTGAGTTTGTATTTCAGAAATATCTTACAAGTGTAATTCCTGGATAATAAGGCGATAAATGAAAAATATGAAATGTACAAAATGTACAAAAGTACAAACATAAATAAACGTGTAAATTGTTAAACTATGTGTGATATGAATGCACATATCTTCGACAGTGTCATGTAAACACATATAATAAAGGGATAAATAGGGATGATATTAATCCTGATGTTTACACGCAGATAAGTTAAGACATTGCCACAAGATAGATTTGTCTGTGACTTTGTCATCCTAATCGTCTGTCTTCTGGCCAGTGATACAGCTATCTGAAATTCCTGTAGACTTAGGTGGTTGAATGACCTAATGAACTGGCATGAATAAGAATGGTGTTATTCATTCTGTAGACCCGGAGACAAGATTACATTGAACAGGCATGTAGCAGAGAAAGGTTTGACTGCAGCTTTGTCACCCTCACGCTCTCAATTCAGGCCATTTCTACTGCTGCAAAAATTCTTCAATGGCTGAAACAGCAAATAAACTGGTGTAAATAAGAATGGTATTAATCATTCTTTAGGTAGGAACATAATTTTTTATAAATAAAAAAGTACACAATGTACAAAAATTGAATTATAAATAAACATATGTAAGTAATTAATGTGTAGTACAGTAGGTGATATGAATACATGTACCTTTGACCATGTATGTCAGTCACTGATGGTGACAGTTGACAAGCCACTTATGGCATATCAGACACTGTGAAGTGAAGCAAAAGCATTATCTTAGAAACCAAAAATTGTGAAGAACTCTTGAAACATGAGGTTCAATGTGGTTTCTAGCTTCTGGGATTGGACAAGGAAATTGTGACTGATGTAATGATCTACAAAATACAGTCTTGGGCCCCAGCGGTTGTCATATATCAACAGTGCACTGCATTGTTGCTTTATTTTGCTAAAGAATGGAAATTAATTCTAGAAGTCAAATACATTTCTTGTTCATAAGACACAAATTACTTGAGTTAGTCTTTGAGAAATACCTTGATTCTCATAAAAAGGTGATTATGTAAGAAGTATCAATGTATAGAATATAATAATAAATGAACTGGTGTAAATAAAATGGTATTATTCATACTGTAGACCCATATACATGATTACATTATACTGGGATGGAAGCATGGTGAGGTTTGTCTGTGACATTGTCATTTCTACGGCTGCAAAGAATTCCTGGAGAGTGAGGTGTTTAAATAGAACCTAATGAACTGGTACGAATAAGAATGGTATTATTCATTCTGTGGATCCATAGACATGGTTACATTACAAGAACCATGCAAGCTGGTCTAAATTAGCATACCTGGGTAGTATTATTCTGTCTTTAGGTAGCAACATAAACTTCACGTCTGAAGATGTTGTGTCAGTTCTGGCGTAGAGATCACCAGGAGGTGGATTTGTCTGTGACATTGTCATTCTAATCCTCTCTGTTCTGACCATTTCTACAGCTGCCTGGAATTCCTGGATCACCAGAAGTGTAAAGTGTAAATAAAAATCGTATTGTTCATTCCTTACGTAGCAACATAAATAATTTCATAACTAATGAATGAATAGTTTGAAATGAACAAATATAGAATAATAAATAAATGTGTGTAAGTAGTTAAACTATATGTGACATGAATGCACATACCTTTGACAATGTCTGTATTGTAATAATTTATGATGACGGCTGACATATATTCATGGCAAATCAGACACTGTGAAGTGAAGCAAAGTCATTATCTTAGAAACCAATAGTAGCAAATAACTCTTGAAATATGAGCTTCACTGTGGGTTCTAGCTTCTGGGATTGGACAATGAAATTGTGACTGATGTAATGATGTACAAAATACAGTATCGGGTCCCAGCAGTTGTCACGTGTTAACAGTGCACTGCATTGTTGCTTAATTTTGATAAAGATTCATTTAGTTGAAAATAATTCTATAACTGAAGTACATTTCTTGTTCAGAAGACACAACTTACTTGAGTTTGTCTTTGAGAAATGACTGGATTATCTTACAAGAGTGACTCAAACAAAAAGGTGATTAAATAAAAAATTAGAAATGTACAAAATGTACACAATATGATAATAATAATAAATAAATGTTTGTGGAAGTATTTAAACTGTATGTGATATGAATACACATACCTTCAACATTGTCTTGCAATCACATATAATCAATGGATAAAAGGGATGATATTACTCCTGATGTTTACATGCAGAAATGTTACCAACATTGCCACAAAATAGATTTGTCTGTGACTTTGTCAACCTAATCTTCTCTGTTCTGGTCAGAGATACAGTTACCTGAAATTCCTGTAATGTCAGATGTTGAAAACAGTACCCACCCAGGTAATGAACTGTTATGAATGAGAATGCTATTATTCATTCTGTAGACCCATAGACATGGTTACATAGTACTGGGATGTAGCAGAGTGAGATTTGTCTGTGACATTGTCATCCTAACCATCTCTATTCTAGCCATTTCTACGGCTGCAAGGAATTCCTGGAGAGTGAGGTGTTTAAATAGAACCTAATGAACTTGTACGAATGAGAATGGTATTATTCATTCTGTAGACCCATAGACATGGTTACATTGCACTGGGATGTAGCAGAGTGAGATTTGTCTGTGACATTGTCATCCTAACCATCTCTACTCTAGCCAGTTCTACGGCTGCAAGGAATTCCTGGAGAGTGAGGTGTTTAAATAGAACCTAATGAACTGGTACGAATAAGAATGGTATTATTCATTCTGTAGACCCATAGACATGGTTACATTGCACTGGGATGTAGCAAAGTGAGATTTTTCTGTGACATTGTCATCCTAACCATCTCTACTCTAGCCAGTTCTATGGCTGCCTGGAGTTATTGAATGGTGACTGAGGTGGTTGAAGAACCACACGAGCTGCTCTAAATTAGCATAGTATTATTCTTTCTTTAGGTAGCAACATAAACTTCACGTCTGAAGATGTTGTGTCAGTTCTGGCGTAGAGGTCACCAGGAGGTGGATTTGTCTGTGACATTGTCATCCTAAACCTCCCTGTTCTAACCATTTCTACGGCTGCCTGGAATTCTTGTAACGTGAGATGATGAAAGCTGTTGTAAATAAGAATGGCATTATTTATACTTTACATAACAATATCAATTTAATAAATGTCAAAAAATACAAAATGTACACAAATAGAATAATAAATACATGTGTGGTGTGTGTGTGTGTAAGTAGTTGAAGTGTAGTTGATATTAATACATCATCAGGCTCGTTGCGGGTTCTAGCTTATGGGATTGCACAAGGAAACTGTCAGTAATAATATAAATACATATACACACATCTGAACGTTGAATGTTGTCCAGGAGGTAGTTCTTCCATGTTGGTACATTGCTGCATCGAGCCTGTTGTCCAGGAGGTAGTTCTTCCATGTTGGTGCATTGCTTCATCGAGCCTGTTGTCCAGGAGGTAGTTCTTCCATTTTTGTGCATTGATTCATCGAGCATGTTGTCCAGGAGGTAGTTCTTCCATTTTTGTGCATTGATTCATCGAGCATGTTGTCCAGGAGGTAGTTCTTCCATGTTGGTCCATTGCTTCATCGAGCCTGTTGTCCAGGAGGTAGTTCTTCCATGTTGGTGCATTGCTTCATCGAGCATGTTGTCCAGGAGGTAGTTCTTCCATGTTGGTGCATTGCTTCATCGAGCCTGTTGTCCAGGAGGTAGTTCTTCCATGTTGGTGCATTGCTTCATCGAGCCTGTTGTCCAGGAGGTAGTTCTTCCATGTTGGTGCATTGCTTCATCGAGCCTGTTGTCCAGGAGGTAGTTCTTCCATGTTGGTGCATTGCTTCATCGAGCCTGTTGTCCAGGAGGTAGTTCTTCCATGTTGGTGCATTGCTTCATCGAGCCTGTTGTCCAGGAGGTAGTTCTTCCATGTTGGTGCATTGCTTCATCGAGCCTGTTGTCCAGGAGGTAGTTCTTCCATTTTTGTGCATTGATTCATCGAGCATGTTGTCCAGGAGGTAGTTCTTCCATGTTGGTGCATTGCTCCAGCGAGCCCTCCATGTACACATCGTCATTGAGATGACTGAATGACACAGGTAGAAGCAGTTGTTGTTGTTGTGTTGGCACATGACATATTCAGTTGGTTGTAACAGAATTACACCCTGAGTCAGTTAATGAATAAACACTAGTCATATATAACCCGTGGACGTGTTCTATTGTCTGTGCTTTCTTGTTTCAACAAAAATCAATCGGCATACATAACCAGATGTGTCATATGTTCAGTTCATAATGACATGTTGTTTTGTTAAACATTGGCTTAAACATTGGAATATAAACTTCCAGTAACTAAGCAACAAGCATATGTGATAATGATGTCATCTTCCTGGTCATGCTAGCAGGGATTATGAAATGTTTAACATTGTATTAAAAGACAATAGGTGTCAATGATCAGTCTGAAAATTACATGACATGTTCATTAAAATATGTTGCGTTGTAACGTTACCACGCACGCATGCACGCAAGCACTATACTTCACATTTACAGTATAAAGTATGTGCTATTGCTTTATTCTTTTTTCACCTACTACTGCATTCTAATTTTTTCTTCTTTTTTACACAGTTGTTGCGCGCGTGCGCTGACTACACATTTCTACTTAGACTTAGTACATTTCTTGTTCAGTAGACATAAAATACTTGAGTTTGTATTTCAGAAATATCTTACAAGTGTAATTCCTGGATAATAAGGAAGATAAAAGAAAAATATGAAATGTACAAAATGTACGAAAGTACAAACATAAATAAACGTGAAAATTGTTAAACTATGTGTGATATGAATGCACATATCTTCGACAGTGTCATGTAATCACATATAATAAAGGGATAAATAGGGATGATATTAATCCTGATGTTTACACGCAGATAAGTTAAGACATTGCCACAAGATAGATTTGTCCGTGACTTTGTCATCCTAATCGTCTGTCTTCTGGCCAGTGATACAGCTATCTGAAATTCCTGTAGACTTAGGTGGGTGAATGACCTAATGAACTGACATGAATAAGAATGGTGTTATTCATTCTGTAGACCCGTAGACAAGATTACATTGAACAGGCATGTAGCAGAGAAAGGTTTGACTGCAGCTTTGTCACCCTCACCCTCTCAATTCAGGCCATTTCTACTGCCGCAAAAATTCTTCAATGGCTGAAACAGCAAATAAACTGGTGTAAATAAGAATGGTATTAATCATTCTTTAGGTAGGAACATAATTTTTTATAAATTAAAAAGTACACAATGTACAAAAATTGAATTATAAATAAACATATGTAAGTAATTAATGTGTAGTACAGTAGGTGATATGAATACATGTACCTTTGACCATGTATGTCAGTCACTGATGGTGACAGTTGACAAGCCACTTATGGCATATCAGACACTGTGAAGTGAAGCAAAAGCATTATCTTAGAAACCAAAAATTGTGAAGAACTCTTGAAACATGAGGTTCAATGTGGTTTCTAGCTTCTGGGATTGGACAAGGAAATTGTGACTGTGATGTAATGATCTACAAAATACAGTCTTGGGCCCCAGCAGTTGTCATATATCAACAGTGCACTGCATTGTTGCTTTATTTTGCTAAAGAATGGAAATTAATTCTAGAAGTCAAATACATTTCTTGTTCATAAGACACAAATTACTTGAGTTAGTCTTTGAGAAATACCTTGATTCTCATAAAAAGGTGATAATGTAAGAAGTATCAATGTATAGAATATAATAATAAATGAACTGGTGTAAATAAAATGGTATTATTCATACTGTAGACCCATATACATGATTACATTATGCTGGGATGGAAGCATGGTGAGGTTTGTCTGTGACATTGTCATTTCTACGGCTGCAAAGAATTCCTGGAGAGTGAGGTGTTTAAATAGAACCTAATGAACTGGTACGAATAAGAATGGTATTATTCATTCTGTGGACCCATAGACATGGTTACATTACAAGAACCATACAAGCTGGTCTAAATTAGCATAGTATTATTCTGTCTTTAGGTAGCAACATAAACTTCACGTCTGAAGATGTTGTGTCAGTTCTGGCGTAGAGATCACCAGGAGGTGGATTTGTCTGTGACATTGTCATTCTAATCCTCTCTGTTCTGACCATTTCTACAGCTGCCTGGAATTCCTGGATCACCAGAAGTGTAAAGCACCTAATGAATTGGTGTAAATAAAAATCGTATTGTTCATTCCTTACGTAGCAACATAAATAATTTCATAACTAATGAATGAATAGTTTGAAATGAACAAATATAGAATAATAAATAAATGTGTGTAAGTAGTTAAACTATATGTGACATGAATGCACATACCTTTGACAATGTCTGTACTTGTAATAATTTATGATGACGGCTGACATATATTCATGGCATATCAGACACTGTGAAGTGAAGCAAAGTCATTATCTTAGAAACCAATAGTAGCAAATAACTCTTGAAATATGAGGTTCACTGTGGGTTCTAGCTTCTGGGATTGGACAATGAAATTGTGACTGATGTAATGATGTACAAAATACAGTATCGGGTCCCAGCGGTTGTCACGTGTTAACAGTGCACTGCATTGTTGCTTAATTTTGATAAAGATTCATTTAGTTGAAAATAATTCTATAACTGAAGTACATTTCTTGTTCAGAAGACACAACTTACTTGAGTTTGTCTTTGAGAAATGACTGGATTATCTTACAAGAGTGACTCAAACAAAAAGGTGATTAAATAAAAAATTAGAAATGTACAAAATGTACACAATATGATAATAATAAATAAATGTTTGTGGAAGTATTTAAACTGTATGTGATATGAATACACATACCTTCAACATTGTCTTGCAATCACATATAATCAATGGATAAAAGGGATGATATTACTCCTGATGTTTACATGCAGAAATGTTACCAACATTGCCACAAAATAGATTTGTCTGTGACTTTGTCAACCTAATCTTCTCTGTTCTGGCCAGAGATACAGTTACCTGAAATTCCTGTAATGTCAGATGTTGAAAACAGTACCTACCCAGGTAATGAACTGGTATGAATAAGAATGGTATTATTCATTCTGTAGACCCATAGACATGATTACATTGCACTGGGATGTAGCAGAGTGAGATTTGTCTGTGACATTGTCATCCTAACCATCTCTACTCTAGCCAGTTCTACGGCTGCCTGGAGTTATTGAATGGTGACTGAGGTGGTTGAAGAACCACACGAGCTGCTCTAAATCAGCATAGTATTATTCTTTCTTTAGGAATGTGAAATGGTTGAATGACCTAATGAACTTGTATAAATAAGAATGGTATTATTCATGCTTTAGGTAGGAACATAAATTTCATAAATGAAAAAGTACAAAATGTAAAAAAATTGAATAATAAATAAACATGTGTAAGTAATTAATGTATAGGTGATATGAATACATGTACCTTTGACCATGTTTGTCATGTACACGCATGCAATCACCTATGACGGTTGACATGCAATAATTATTTATGGCATATCAGAAACTGTGAAGTGAAGCGAAGTCATTAGCTAAAAACCAATAATCGCAAAGAAGTCTTGAAACGTCAGGTGCACTCTGGGATTGGACAAAGAAATTGTCAGTAATAATGTAAATACATATATACACATCTGAACATGTGTATGTTATACCTGCAGACAATATTACATTGCACAGGCATGTGACAGAGTGCGATTTGGTGATGATGTAAGTAATGGTCTACAAAATTCAGTCTTGGGCTCCAGCAGTTGTCATGACATTGCCAACAGTGCACTGCATTGTGGTTAATTCTGCTAATGATTCATTGACTTAATTAATTCTACAGGTATATATATTGTAGTTGGAATATATAATAGCTGTCTCACTGCAGCCAGGAACTCTTGTACTATCAGGTTCGTTGTTGGAACCTCTGAATAAACCATTTGCGTGTAGCAGTTCTTGGAATGTAGGCCTGTTGTCAAATACAAACATTCTTGAAGCATCAGCTTTATTATAGTTTCAGCGCCATTGCAGCAAAAACTCTTGCGCTGTCAAATTCATTACTGGAATTCTTAAGAAATCAATTGCTTCCACCAATTCTTGGAGTGCCATAGTCCCACTGCACTTAGGTACTTCTGCATTGTCAGATGTATCACTGGGACCTCTTAACCACTTGATTCCAACAGTTTTTGGAGTGTTGGGCTCAGATGCAAATGCTCTTGAAGGATCAGCATTACTATTGTAATCTCTTACCAATGCCATAGCTGCCAGGTACTCTTGCACTGTTACGTACATTGCTGGAATTCTTAATAAATCAGTTGTTTCCAACAAGTCTTGGTGTGTCTTAGTAGTCCCATTGATGTAAAGTACTTCTGCAATAGTAGGTGTATCGCAGGAATCTCTTAACCAAGTGCTTCCATCAATTCTTTGTGTGTCTTACTAGTCCCATTGATGTAAAGAGCTTCTGCAAGGATAGGTGTATCGCTGAAACCTCGTAACCAATTGCTTCCATCAATTCTTGGAATGACACATGTTTCTGAAGCACCAGCTTTATTATTGGAATCTCAGACCAGTGCCATTGCTGCAAGGTCCTCACACTGTGGTCCTGGACTCTCTCCGGGGATGGTACTGGAGAAAACCCCAGGAAGCTGCCGCTAGAAATGCTACATGTCTGTAGGCGAGCCCGCTTGTGGATGTGTTCATCTCTCAGCGCGGGCTTCAGCGTTGTTGACGGTTTGTCATATGCCTGCGTCTCTGAGACGGCGCGGCGTTTTCTCTTCAGTCGGTTTTGGGAACATTCCACTATACCGGCCCAAATTACGTCTGTCCATTGTGAAAAAGTGTTGCACTTGTTGTCTATTGTACAGCCATGACAAGAGCGACACTTGTTCGGATGATTATTGCTGCTCCGCATGAGTCTAGTGTAGACCGGGCATTTGCTCCGGTGGCGTGGTCGCCGCGACTGATAGGCCATGACAATTAATTAAAATTGAAAGGGTGAAGTCGAACAAAGGTTGATGATAGAAAAATACAACTGAAAAGAGTTCTGAAAATGGTCCACTATATAACAGAAGTGATAATAAAAATGATACACCGTAACTCGGTTTAAACAAAAATGTGATATCAGCTAAATAAACTGATAAAATACAGAGCTACTCGAAGGCGAGACTTATACAATGGCGGCGCCAAGTGAGAAGAGAAGAAGAAGCTCAGTGATTGGATAAGGTAGTGGGAGCTGTAGGGATAGGTCATTTTTTCATTTCATTAATTATGGCGAGCAACTTGGGCACGGCCAAGTCTATTGCACCTTGTGAAGCAACGGAGCCAGGCAAAGTCTATGTTAGGTAATAAATACACACAATACTGGGTGCTGTCCTTCACCCGCCTCTTCCCAGTAGTTGTCCTACTGGCGTGTTATCGTGACTTTACTCTGTGAATGACCGGGTGCCGTCATTGCCTTTGCAATTTGCCATGATTCTTTTCCTCTTATTGACATGTCATCATTCCTTCAGCATGCAGATTGATATGGTGTCATAAAACCTTTGTGATTTGCCATGGTTCCGGTTCCCTTAATGACATGTCACCATTCCTGCTGGTGGAGATTGACCAGGTGTCATAAAGACCTTCGCCAGATGCCAGGGTTTTGTTTCCCGTATGGATATGGATATGTTATTACTCCATCGACACGGGAATTGACCAGGTGCCATGTATCACTTTGTCACTTGCCAGGGATTTGTTTCCCTGATTGGCATGCCATCATTCCTTTGTCTTGGAGATTGAGCAGGTATCATGAATATTTTGGCTACTTCCCATGGTTCTGTTTCTCCATTGACATGCCATCATTCCTTTGTCTTGGAGATTGAGCAGGTGTCATAAAACCTTTGGCTACTTCCCAGGGTTCTGTTTCTCCATTGACATGCCATCATTCCTTTGTCTTGAAGATTGATCAGATGCCCTGAAAACCTTCACTACTTCCCAGGATTCTGTTTCTCCATTGACATGCCATCATTCCTTTGTCTTGGAGATTGAGCAGGTATCATGAATATTTTGGCTACTTCCCATGGTTCTGTTTCTCCATTGACATGCCATCATTCCTTTGTCTTGGAGATTGAGCAGGTGTCATAAAACCTTTGGCTACTTCCCAGGGTTCTGTTTCTCCATTGACATGCCATCATTCCTTTGTCTTGAAGATTGATCAGATGCCCTGAAAACCTTCACTACTTCCCAGGATTCTGTTTCTCCATTGACATGCCATCATTCCTTTGTCTTGGAGATTGAGCAGGTATCATGAATATTTTGGCTACTTCCCATGGTTCTGTTTCTCCATTGACATGCCATCATTCCTTTGTCTTGAGATTGAGCAGGTGTCATAAAACCTTTGGCTACTTCCCAGGATTCTGTTTCTCCATTGACATGCCATCATTCCTTTGTCTTGGGGATTGATCAGATGCCCTGAAAACCTTCACTACTTCCCAGGGTTCTGTTTCTCCATTGACATGCCATCATTCCTTTGTCTTGGAGATTGAGCAGGTGTCATAAAACCTTTGGCTACTTCCCAGGGTTCTGTTTCTCCATTGACATGCCATCATTCCTTTGTCTTGGGGATTGACCAGGTGTCATAAATATTTTGGCTACTTCCCAGGGTTCTGTTTCTCCATTGACATGCCATCATTCCTTTGTCTTGGAGATTGAGCAGGTGTCATAAATATTTTGGCTACTTCCCAGGGTTCTGTTTCTCCATTGACATGCCATCATTCCTTTGTCTTGAGATTGAGCAGGTGTCATAAAACCTTTGGCTACTTCCCAGGGTTCTGTTTCTCCATTGACATGCCATCATTCCTTTGTCTTGGAGATTGACAGGTGTCATGAATATTTTGGCTACTTCCCAGGGTTCTGTTTCTCCATTGACATGCCATCATTCCTTTGTCTTGGAGATTGAGCAGGTGTCATAAAACCTTTGGCTACTTCCCAGGGTTCTGTTTCTCCATTGACATGCCATCATTCCTTTGTCTTGAAGATTGATCAGATGCCCTGAAAACCTTCACTACTTCCCAGGATTCTGTTTCTCCATTGACATGCCATCATTCCTTTGTCTTGGAGATTGAGCAGGTATCATGAATATTTTGGCTACTTCCCAGGGTTCTGTTTCTCCATTGACATGCCATCATTCCTTTGTCTTGGAGATTGAGCAGGTGTCATAAAACCTTTGGCTACTTCCCAGGGTTCTGTTTCTCCATTGACATGCCATCATTCCTTTGTCTTGGGGATTGACCAGGTGTCATAAATATTTTGGCTACTTCCCAGGGTTCTGTTTCTCCATTGACATGCCATCATTCCTTTGTCTTGGAGATTGAGCAGGTGTCATAAAACCTTTGGCTACTTCCCAGGGTTCTGTTTCTCCATTGACATGCCATCATTCCTTTGTCTTGAAGGGATTGATCAGGTGCCCTGAAAACCTTGCTACTTCCCGGGGATTCTGTTTCTCCATTGACATGCCATCATTCCTTTGTCTTGGAGATTGAGCAGGTATCATGAATATTTTGGCTACTTCCCATGGTTCTGTTTCTCCATTGACATGCCATCATTCCTTTGTCTTGGAGATTGAGCAGGTGTCATAAAACCTTTGGCTACTTCCCAGGGTTCTGTTTCTCCATTGACATGCCATCATTCCTTTGTCTTGAAGATTGATCAGATGCCCTGAAAACCTTCACTACTTCCCAGGATTCTGTTTCTCCATTGACATGCCATCATTCCTTTGTCTTGGAGATTGAGCAGGTATCATGAATATTTTGGCTACTTCCCATGGTTCTGTTTCTCCATTGACATGCCATCATTCCTTTGTCTTGGAGATTGACAGGTGTCATAAAACCTTTGGCTACTTCCCAGGATTCTGTTTCTCCATTGACATGCCATCATTCCTTTGTCTTGGAGATTGACAGGTGTCATGAATATTTTGGCTACTTCCCAGGGTTCTGTTTCTCCATTGACATGCCATCATTCCTTTGTCTTGGAGATTGAGCAGGTGTCATAAAACCTTTGGCTACTTCCCAGGGTTCTGTTTCTCCATTGACATGCCATCATTCCTTTGTCTTGAAGATTGATCAGATGCCCTGAAAACCTTCACTACTTCCCAGGATTCTGTTTCTCCATTGACATGCCATCATTCCTTTTTTTTTTTTTTTTTTTTTTTTTTTTTTTTTTTTTTTTTTTTTTTTTTTTTTTTTTTTTTTTTTTTTTTTTTTTTTTTTTTTTTTTTTTTTTTTTTTTTTTTTTTTTTTTTTTTTTTTTTTTTTTTTTTTTTTTTTTTTTTTTTTTTTTTTTTTTTTTTTTTTTTTTTTTTTTTTTTTTTTTTTTTTTTTTTTTTTTTTTTTTTTTTTTTTTTTTTTGGGTTTTTTTTTATTGACATGCCATACCTTTGTTTTAATTCGGGGTTCTTTTTTTGGGCATTCCCATTCTTTTCTATTGACATGCCTACCTTTTTTTAAATTTCAGACCCCTGCCTTCATACTTCCCAATTCTTTTCTATTGACAGATCATTTTTTTTGGGGAATTCAGGTTCTGTTTTTGGGCATTCCCATTTCTTTTCTATTGACATGCCATACCTTTGTCTTAGTTCGGTTTGTCATACCTTTTTTTGGCCCCCTACCTTCCCCAGGGTTTTTTCCCCCCTTTTTTCTATTGACATGCCATACCTTTGTCTTGGGGGGGTTTTTTGACCCCAGGGGATTGCTGAAAACCCTTTTCCCATTTTTTTTCTTCCCATTTTTTTTATTGACATGCCATATTTTTGTTTTGGATTCAGGTTCTAATATTTTTGGGCACTTCCCATTCTGTTTCTATTGACATGCCATACCTTTGCTAAGATTGCAGGGCCTGTTTCCTATTCCAGGTTTTTCTCCATTACATCCATCATCCTTGGGAGATTGACAGGTATCATGAATATTTGCTACTTCCCAGGGTTCTGTTTCTCCATTGACATGCCATCATTCCTTTGTCTTGGAGATTGAGCAGGTTCATAAAATTTTGGCTACTTCCCAGGGTTCTGTTTCTCCATTGACATGCCATCATTCCTTTGTCTTGGGATTGACAGGTGTCATAAAACTTTGGCTACTTCCCAGGGTTCTGTTTCTCCATTGACATGCCATCATTCCTTTGTTTTGGGAAGATTGACGGGCCCCCAAAAAACCCTTTTCCTACTTCCCGGGGTTCTGTTTCTCCATTGACATGCCATCATTCCTTTGTCTTGGAGATTGACAGGTTCATAAAATATTTTGGCTACTTCCCAGGTTCTGTTTCTCCATTGACATGCCATCATTCCTTTGTCTTGGAGATTGAGCAGGTGTCATAAAATTTTGGCTACTTCCCGGGGTTCTGTTTCTCCATTGACATGCCATCATTCCTTTGTTTTGGGAAGATTGACGGGTCCCCAAAAAACCCTTTTCCTACTTCCCGGGGTTCTGTTTCTCCATTGACATGCCATCATTCCTTTGTCTTGGATTGACAGTTCTGAAATTCACTTCCCAGGTTTGTTTCTCCATTGACATGCCATCATTCCTTTGTCTTGAGATTGACAGTCCCTGAAATTCCTACTTCCCAGGTTCTGTTTCTCCATTGACATGCCATCATTCCTTTGTCTTGGAGATTGAGCAGGTTCATAAAATTTTGGCTACTTCCCAGGGTTCTGTTTCTCCATTGACATGCCATCATTCCTTTGTCTTGAGATTGACAGGTGTCATAAAACCTTTGGCTACTTCCCAGGGTTCTGTTTCTCCATTGACATGCCATCATTCCTTTGTCTTGGGGATTGACCAGGTGTCATAAATATTTTGGCTACTTCCCAGGGTTCTGTTTCTCCATTGACATGCCATCATTCCTTTGTCTTGGAGATTGAGCAGGTGTCATAAAACCTTTGGCTACTTCCCAGGGTTCTGTTTCTCCATTGACATGCCATCATTCCTTTGTCTTGAAGATTGATCAGATGCCCTGAAAACCTTCACTACTTCCCAGGATTCTGTTTCTCCATTGACATGCCATCATTCCTTTGTCTTGGAGATTGAGCAGGTATCTGAATATTTTGGCTACTTCCCAGGGTTCTGTTTCTCCATTGACATGCCATCATTCCTTTGTCTTGAAGATTGATCAGATGCCCTGAAAACCTTCACTACTTCCCGGGGTTCTGTTTCTCCATTGACATGCCATCATTCCTTTGTCTTGGGGATTGACAGATCCCTGAAAATTTTCTACTTCCCAGGGTTCTGTTTCTCCATTGACATGCCATCATTCCTTTGTCTTGGAGATTGAGCAGGTGTCATAAAACCTTTGGCTACTTCCCAGGGTTCTGTTTCTCCATTGACATGCCATCATTCCTTTGTCTTGGGGATTGACCAGGTGTCATAAATATTTTGGCTACTTCCCAGGGTTCTGTTTCTCCATTGACATGCCATCATTCCTTTGTCTTGGAGATTGAGCAGGTGTCATAAAACCTTTGGCTACTTCCCAGGGTTCTGTTTCTCCATTGACATGCCATCATTCCTTTGTCTTGAAGATTGATCAGATGCCCTGAAAACCTTCACTACTTCCCAGGATTCTGTTTCTCCATTGACATGCCATCATTCCTTTGTCTTGGAGATTGAGCAGGTATCATGAATATTTTGGCTACTTCCCAGGGTTCTGTTTCTCCATTGACATGCCATCATTCCTTTGTCTTGGAGATTGAGCAGGTGTCATAAAACCTTTGGCTACTTCCCAGGGTTCTGTTTCTCCATTGACATGCCATCATTCCTTTGTCTTGGGGATTGATCAGATGCCCTGAAAACCTTCACTACTTCCCAGGGTTCTGTTTCTCCATTGACATGCCATCATTCCTTTGTCTTGGAGATTGAGCAGGTGTCATAAAACCTTTGGCTACTTCCCAGGGTTCTGTTTCTCCATTGACATGCCATCATTCCTTTGTCTTGGGGATTGACCAGGTGTCATAAATATTTTGGCTACTTCCCAGGGTTCTGTTTCTCCATTGACATGCCATCATTCCTTTGTCTTGGGGATTGACCAGGTGTCATAAATATTTTGGCTACTTCCCAGGGTTCTGTTTCTCCATTGACATGCCATCATTCCTTTGTCTTGGAGATTGAGCAGGTGTCATAAAACCTTTGGCTACTTCCCAGGGTTCTGTTTCTCCATTGACATGCCATCATTCCTTTGTCTTGAAGATTGATCAGATGCCCTGAAAACCTTCACTACTTCCCAGGATTCTGTTTCTCCATTGACATGCCATCATTCCTTTGTCTTGGAGATTGAGCAGGTATCATGAATATTTTGGCTACTTCCCATGGTTCTGTTTCTCCATTGACATGCCATCATTCCTTTGTCTTGGAGATTGAGCAGGTGTCATAAAACCTTTGGCTACTTCCCAGGATTCTGTTTCTCCATTGACATGCCATCATTCCTTTGTCTTGAAGATTGATCAGATGCCCTGAAAACCTTCACTACTTCCCAGGATTCTGTTTCTCCATTGACATGCCATCATTCCTTTGTCTTGGAGATTGAGCAGGTATCATGAATATTTTGGCTACTTCCCATGGTTCTGTTTCTCCATTGACATGCCATCATTCCTTTGTCTTGAAGATTGATCAGATGCCCTGAAAACCTTCACTACTTCCCAGGATTCTGTTTCTCCATTGACATGCCATCATTCCTTTGTCTTGGAGATTGAGCAGGTATCATGAATATTTTGGCTACTTCCCATGGTTCTGTTTCTCCATTGACATGCCATCATTCCTTTGTCTTGGAGATTGAGCAGGTGTCATAAAACCTTTGGCTACTTCCCAGGGTTCTGTTTCTCCATTGACATGCCATCATTCCTTTGTCTTGGGGATTGACCAGGTGTCATAAATATTTTGGCTACTTCCCAGGGTTCTGTTTCTCCATTGACATGCCATCATTCCTTTGTCTTGGAGATTGAGCAGGTGTCATAAAACCTTTGGCTACTTCCCAGGGTTCTGTTTCTCCATTGACATGCCATCATTCCTTTGTCTTGGAGATTGAGCAGGTGTCATAAAACCTTTGGCTACTTCCCAGGGTTCTGTTTCTCCATTAACATGCCATCATTCCTTTGTCTTGGGGATTGACCAGGTGTCATAAATATTTTGGCTACTTCCCAGGGTTCTGTTTCTCCATTGACATGCCATCATTCCTTTGTCTTGGAGATTGAGCAGGTGTCATAAAACCTTTGGCTACTTCCCAGGGTTCTGTTTCTCCATTGACATGCCATCATTCCTTTGTCTTGGAGATTGAGCAGGTGTCATAAAACCTTTGGCTACTTCCCAGGGTTCTGTTTCTCCATTGACATGCCATCATTCCTTTGTCTTGGGGATTGACCAGGTGTCATAAATATTTTGGCTACTTCCCAGGGTTCTGTTTCTCCATTGACATGCCATCATTCCTTTGTCTTGGAGATTGAGCAGGTGTCATAAAACCTTTGGCTACTTCCCAGGGTTCTGTTTCTCCATTGACATGCCATCATTCCTTTGTCTTGGAGATTGACCAGGTGTCATAAAAACTTTGGCTACTTCCCAGGATTCTGTTTCTCCATTATCATGCCATCATTCCTTAGCCTGGAATTTGAGAAGGTATCATAAATACTTTGGCTACTTCCCAGGGTTCTGTTTCCCCCGTCGACGGGACCTACAACATGGCCTAGCTCCAAAAAAGATGAAGATTTACAAGGATGTGTTCATTGTATTGACATATAGCAATGTCTTCTTCATGCAGGTGGACCAGACCATACACATGATTGTCCATTACTCCCATACTTCTGTTTTCTCATTGACATGTCAAAATAATTTTTTCCAATAAATTTAACTGGAAGCTGTGCTGTGAGAGACACTAAACAATGCTGCTCTCCTCTCTTTCTCCAAGCAATCTTTGTCATCAATCCTTCAACGTTGAGTTGAACCCGTTCCCAGTAAGTGTCACTTCCACAAGTGCATCTTTTCGTTTTGTTATATCGTCATTCGTTTTTGACAAGGAGCTTCTTCGTAGTTGTACCACCGGGTTATGCGATGGATTCTTGCAATACAACTTTGAAGACAGAAAACATGTCAGCTCATAAAAGAGCTTTTATAAGTCCAATTTAAACCTTGGCAGCCTACCAAGATTCAGTTGCCTACCTCTCCTTTTGACGACTTGAATCAGTGTGCCTAATCTAAGTGAATATGGTAGAATGTTGCTAACAACAGTGGCATGTAATGTACACGTACAGTTAAACACCATACTAATTGTATTTGATGTTATCTGCACAATGAGACCAAACTTAAAGCTTTGTTTGCACAATGAAGCCACCATGCTCAGTTCCCAAATCCCCCAGCCAGGGAAACTTTACACTGAACAGAACTTCGAATAGCTCCTTTCACAACAAAACAAGGGCTGCCAATACCCAACATTTAGATTGACTAGCCCAACGATGCACAATTCACCCCTGTATACCAAGCAAATCTTGCATTCCAGATGGGTAATCGTCGGGTTTCGCTATCCTACATGTGACACTGAGAAGCCTGCAAACAAGTTTTGCAACAAAAACAGACAAGCAACATTCGTCAAAACCATGACGGACAACAATGTAAAAACTGCGGGGAACGACTCGCTGGAGTTACCACACAGCTCACTGCCGAGTCTCATTGGCCAAACTGTTGAAGTAGTCTGGTCAGATGCCTTGGTAGAACTACATGATCTATGATCTTTGGATGCAAACTGCTCCAAGACTTACTATGATGTTTGTCCTCTTTAATATCACATTCCATCATATTTTGAAATGACAGAATATTTTGTGGTGTCTGAGTCACTTAGGATCCGGTTATGAGTCCACAAAAATATCAACATGTACAATGTTCCTCTTCTCCATGCTATGCGCAGCATGGACATTGTCTCAAGAAGGAGACAGCTCAGATTGAAACATTCAACAGATACACCACCTCCACATCTGCTCCACAATTTCGTTACACAGAATCTTTCCATCTTAACAAAGATTGTTTTTCACTGGTAGCTTTTGCATAAATGATAACAGGCAATGTTTGTAAGTTGTAAAAGAGCTTATATAAGTCCAATGCAAACCTTGACAGCATCCCAAGATTCTGTTGCCTGTTGCTGCTGTTGAGGACTTGATTCAGTGCCTTACCCCAGTGAATGTGCTGGAATGTAGCTAGCAACAATGGCATGTAATGGATATGGTTATACACCATACTAAGCTTGTTTGTTGTTGTTCGCACAGTGACACCATACCAAGATTTGTTTGCACAGTGAAGACAGCATGAGCAGTGCCTATACCCTCTGGCCAAGGAAACTTGCATTGAACAGAACTTCCAATAGCACCATCTGTTCGACATGCTCCTTTCGCAACAAAACATGGGCAGCTAGCTGCCAATACCGAACATTTAGATTGACTAACTCAATGATAAATTAGTCACTCCTGTATACCAAGCACATCTTGTGTTCCAGGTGGGTAATCGTCATGTTTCGCTGTCCTTCATGTGACACTGAGAGGCTGCAAACAAGTATCGGCACAAAAGCAGGCAATCAACATTTGTCAAAACCGTGACTGACAACAACGTAAAAACTGCGGGCAATCACAGGAACGACTCACTGGCGATACCACAAAGACATTGCTGGGTCTTATTGGCCATGCGCCAATGTCCAAACTGTTGAAGGACACTGTTCAGATGGCTCATTAGAACTATGTGAACTGTGATCTTTTGATACCAACTGTTTTTGAACATACTGTACTATGATGTTTGCCCTCTTTGATATCATGTTCCATCGTATTTTGAAATGACACAATATTTTGTAGTGGCTGAGTCACTTAGGACCCAGCGAGTTCACAAAAAAGTGAACATGTACAATTATCCTCTTACGAATGTGGATGTACTGCACTTGTGTAATGTACGTGGGCTTGTCACCGTGTAAAATATCTTAATAAAACATGTCCCAACTAAACATGTATTGCATGATTTCTAGTTAAACATGTTTGTGTACAATCATGATGAAGATATTTCTTATAATGGACGTGATCACCCCGGGCTGGTGTTTGCAGGTAATAGTCACTTGGGACCCTGGTGTAAGTGAAAACATTTGACACATACAATATTCTTCCTATCTGCCATTCATCAGAGTACACCCTGTACTGACAGAGGACAACATTGTCACGTAAGGGTGGGGTAGGAACAGTTTCTTGCTAGCTGAAGACGTAAAACATATTATACGTTTGTAAAAGAGCTTTATATAAAAAGTCAGACTCAGTATGCATTGGTACATTATGTAAATTAAAAAAATTTTACTTAATAAACTGAAAGATCAGGGAGCTGAATTTGAACACGCACAAAAGGGTGTTGGTGTTGAATTCAAAGGAGCCTATCGTAGCCTACTATAGGTTGTTTAAGCTTTGCAAACAAACCACCACCCAACACCTTGGTTCGTTGTTGGACAGATCTGCTCACCAGATCTGTAATAGTAATAGATATCCTGGTAATAATAGTACACTGTAGATTGGTTTGAATATAATGTAATATTAAGACGGAGCAATAGTAATACACTCTCTGTAACACAACCCAAGCCTGTCACATCCTGGCGGTAAAAATAACACTTCCTCATATTCTCTAAGCCGTCTAGATATTGCTGATTTAATACTGTTTATGGCCACGGATTGAGTGAGATGATGCTTTTGTGGGGACATCAATTACGTGTGACAGATGCTTTGCTGATTCCTGTCACTTAACTGTGCCTTTTCGTATTTAGAAGATTGTCTGGGATTAGTGGTTGGATTTTGACTTTCACACTAACGAGAGTTATGGAGAGTATTGGCACAGAAGTCTTTTGCTAAATAAAAGTTGTCAAGCACATTGTGGCTGCTGGTTGCAGTACAGAATGATTGGTAGTACCTGTAGTACATTTTTCGAAATGTTATGATTCAGACTTCTGAATGAACTATTATAAATTAAGTATATACATTTATGTATCTAAATGAATCATGTGAAACGGAATGACATTTGTAAGTGAAGAAAATGGATGTATTTTAAAAAGATGCTGTTATTATTTATAGTAAATTATTTAAAGAGTCTGGTTCGTAACGTCTCAACTTTTGTATCCTGACAATTGAAATTATCAATTTTTATGCCGATCTCTTGTGCATTTAACCTCCTGCATCAAACAACAAGCTAAAAAGCGTTTTTGTGAAAATTCCATCATCCAAAATATTGATTCTGGGTCGAGACGGCGTCAATACAACATGCGGTGATGCCTGTGCGCAATGAGTACTTTGCAATTATGGAAAACGTTCTCGTTTTTGTCTCCCATTCATCGGTCGGAGTCGTAATCTGTGACTAGGGATTACGCAGGCCAACCTCCGCCAGCACTGATGTAATAACACATGCCAGAGCCATTGGCTAGCGAACAACCGCTCATGACTTCTCAAAACAGGACTCATTGGAGCCGCGTCGTAAAATATTGATGCATTGATTATCGAGAGTTTTCAATGCTCGAATGTTTCCATGAAATGTTTCGCCGATTCAGTGATAGCGCAGCGTTTCCTATCATCTGCGTTTTTGTTTTGAAAGATGTGCTTGTTTTACAGCTGCTGGATTATTTTATCACTTTTGCTAGAATATTATTGATATCTGTTTGTGTTTTAAATGCACAGCACTGCAGATATGAGAAGGTTCTTCAGGTACTTAATGAGCTGGAGGGATATTCGTGCATCAATGAGGCGACAGATGCAGTTAATGTGTTGGGCAGAATAATTACATTTATTAACATTTTGTGAAACATGTCTGAAATCTTGGTCCTGACAGTGTAATCTCCAGCAGGTTATCATTGTCTAAGGTTACAAACTATTATAGTTTTATCAGAACAACTTTTCAGCGGGCTTTAAGGGGCTTTTCATAATTGTCATAATTTACGTATATTCATACGTTTGTACTCCAAGAATACTTGTCATTACCTTTCTGTTGTCTTTTCCATAATAGTGACATTGTTCTGTCACCTAAATAGTCTGCTATGAACGTAATATTACATCCTGTGTCTGAGTGTGTGTGATGTTTTTAGGAAGTTGCTAACATTGATGACCTACTCTGTCGAGTCTGACGCTGCAAACCAAAGACGGCGGTAACATCGAAACAGTCCATACACGTATGACACTTCCAAGAAAACATAATTGGCAATATGGACCCTGCTCTAGGCCAGCACATTTCACAAAAACAAGAATCGTTTTGATAGATTGAACTTCACTTAAGTAACATTGCGATAAGCAGTCTGACGCTGCAAACCAAAGACGACGGTAACATCGAAACAGTCCATACACGTATGACACTTCCAAGAAAACATAATTGGCAATATGGACCCTGCTCTAGGCCAGCACATTTCACAAAAACAAGAATCGTTTTGATAGATTGAACTTCACTTACGTAACATTGCGATAAGCAGTTACAGCAGGCTTGCAACAAATTATTATGGACGTAAGTAAACTTAGTTCACCATGTTGAGTTTTAATTATTAAGTTCACTTACAACCAAGCACAGTTGCCCGGTATCACAAGTAATCAAAATAAATATTTTTGGGTCAGGTTTGCAACTACTATGAATGGCTGGTATTTTTGCATCTCCCTACAGATCCGTGTGTTGGCATTTACTACATTGGCCTGCTGTAAAAAAGCAAACATTGCATTAGAATGCACACTAGGTGTGTCAGATGCATCCAAAGTGCACTGATCCCAAAACACATAACCTGAAAAAAACATTTATGTACCAATTCAACAGAGTTCCACAGATCCAGTCATCTTCTAGAAATGACGTTGCTTTAGACTGAACTGCCCTACATCCAATCACCTTCGAGGAATGACTGCTTCAGACTGAACTGCTCAGCAGATCCAGTCCTCTTCTAGGAATGACGTTGTTTTAGACTGAACTGTTCCGTAGATCCAGTCACCTTCTTGGATTGACGTTGTTTTAGGCTGAACTGTTCCGTAGATCCAGTCACCTTCTTGGATTGACGTTGTTTTAGGCTGAACTGTTCCGTAGATCCATTCATCTTCTTGGATTGACGTTGTTTTAGGCTGAACTGTTCCGTAGATCCAGTCACCTTCTTGGATTGACGTTGTTTTAGGCTGAACTGTTCCGTAGATCCAGTCACCTTCTTGGATTGACGTTGTTTTAGGCTGAACTGTTCCGTAGATCCAGTCACCTTCTTGGATTGACGTTGTTTTAAGCTGAACTGTTCTGTAGATCCAGTCTTCTTCTAGGAATGACGTTTTAAGCTGAACTGCTCCGTAGATCCAGTCACCTTCTTGGATTAACGTTGTTTTAGGCTGAACTGCTCCGTAGATCCAGTCACCTTCTAGGAATGACGTTGTTTTAGGCTGAACTGCTCTGTAGATCCAGTCTTCTTCTAGGAATGACGTTGTTTTAAGCTGAACTGTTCTGTAGATCCAGTCATCTTCTAGGAATGACGTTGTTTTAAGCTGAACTGCTCCGTAGATCCAGTCACCTTCTAGGAATGACGTTGTTTTAGGCTGAACTGTTCTGCAGATCCAGTCTTCTTCTAGGAATGACGTTATTTTAGGCTGAACTGTTCTGCAGATCCAGTCTTCTTCTAGGAATGACGTTATTTTAGGCTGAACTGTTCTGCAGATCTGTCTTCTTCTAGGAATGACGTTATTTTAGGCTGAACTGTTCTGCAGATCCAGTCTTCTTCTAGGAATGACGTTATTTTAGGCTGAACTGTTCTGCAGATCTGTCTTCTTCTAGGAATGACGTTATTTTAGGCTGAACTGTTCTGCAGATCCAGTCTTCTTCTAGGAATGACGTTATTTTAGGCTGAACTGTTCTGCAGATCTGTCTTCTTCTAGGAATGACGTTATTTTAGGCTGAACTGTTCTGCAGATCCAGTCTTCTTCTAGGAATGACGTTATTTTAGGCTGAACTGTTCTGCAGATCTGTCTTCTTCTAGGAATGACGTTATTTTAGGCTGAACTGTTCTGCAGATCCAGTCTTCTTCTATGCTATTTGCTCTTATTTTCTGCAGTTAATTTTCACCCGCTGGGTGTTCATTAGATCCTGTTCTCCTAATTCCAAGACACTTGGTTCTTCAACAAACTGTACCATGCAATGTTTCTCATGTCTACCATCGTCCGCTGCACCACAGGCACTGTAAGCACCTATTGATAAATGTCATAATTGATGGATGACTTCACAAGTAACCAATGCCAGACTACTTATTGGATCACCTAGTCGCTGTCATTCTTCATCCACTGGTTGGCTGTGTCATGGTTCCAGCAGGCTTGCCATCGTAAGATCTTAAGCTGCGCCGTCGTTTCTGTAATAGAGCACATCGCTGTGATCACTAGCTGTATCGTTCGTCTCGGCAGTCCTGATCTGTGCTGTAACAGTAAATGGAGAAATAAAACTGCTAGGATATGGATCTGTTTATAAACCACCAGTCATCCCTGCTCGGTTTCTTGGTACACGTATCTTGACCAGTTGTCTGAGGTTTCTTTCGGTAGTTTCTTGGAAAGACAAATAGCCCACAGTTGTTTCTACAGCTACACGAGGTCTAAAAGTTGGTCCTGACGTCAGTTTCTCAACTTGTGAACCAGTATTTATATTAGGTTGTAGCCATGCTGACAATTTCTCGGCATAATGGATTGTTTAATACATTGATCAGCTAACCAACGGTTTGTCTCTTAGTAAAGTTTTCCACCTACTTTCCACCTTGTTTCCAACTAGTTTCCATGTGTGCTGTTTAAATATCTCAGTCAGCGGTCTTTGTAGTGATGTTCAGTCCAGAATAGATGACCATTCTGTTGACTGGCCAGAAATAAGTTGTCATGTTTCCCAGTGACCTTTGATAGTTGGAGCAAAATTTGTTTTGTTTTGTCTACTGAACACAGCAAAAATTAGCTGCTGGTTTCTTTTGTATAAGATATATGCCATTAAGACATTATTGTATTATATTCTGATTAACATTACCAGCCTGTTTACGTTTGTAGGCGATTTATTGAAATTGTTCTGACTTTGAACACAATTAAATTTTCAAGAATCCACACTAAGTAAGGAAGAGTCTTTGTGTTTCAACAGGTGGGGAGCACTCATTATTACATATTGTAAAATAACAGTGATTTGTTTCACCACTTCCCCCCCTCCAAAGCTTCTAGGCAGTAGTGTCTAAATGCCGGCTCTTTCGTCCTCATTCTCTGAAGCCACTCTTTTGACAGAGAACTGATGACACTGACTTATAATTGTTCCCCTGACACGAGATCTCTCTGGATACTGTCAGCCAACTTGACAGATTGAATAAAACGTTCAGCGTCCTCTCATAATGAACTAATCATTGTCTTCACTGATGTCTCACTGACATGATGAACACAGGCAGAGTTGTGTCAAGCCGGTGTCATCAATCCATGGCCTGTTAGTGGCCATTGGATGACGTGTCACACAAAGAGGTTTGTTTGATTAATTTCCCGATTAATCACCTGCCTGGTTCATATTTCGCTTCTGTGTCTGTCACTCAGCGTCGGTTAAATGGTTGATGCAAATTTGTGTTATTGTATTATAAAGTGCTCTTTACATAGATAGAACCCTGGTCAAAAGCGCTGTACACAGTCAATAGAATAATAACAGACAGTAAACACAAGTAAAAAAAAACTATTGGAAGGCTATAATAAAAAGACTGGTAATAATAAGATATATATATATATATATATATATATATATATATATATATATATACTGTTGTTACAGTATAATAAAAAAACTCGCTAGAATGAGTTAAGGACCAAAATGGCCAAGAACAAATGTGTGTTTAACAACTTCTTAAAAGTGTTCAGTGATTTTGCTTTACAGATGAGAGCACACAATTTGGATTCGGAACACTGAATTGTTTTTGTTTGTGTAATGGCTTCTATGACGTACAGAAAGATGAACTGTTTTCATTGCGCTTGTAGACAAGAAGGTAGTTGTAGCCTTCAACCAGTTAAGGTAACGTGGATTGTTCAATTGGCCAACTACTGTTGCAACATTCCCTGGAGTTGTTGCTCAGGGGATATTTGTCCTTATTTGGTGTGTCCAACCTACAACCATTTGATGTAGTCTGGGTCATTCAACTGGCCAATGACACCTGCAACTGTCCACTGGACTGTTGTTCTGGGGTACTTGTCTTTGAAACCAGTGATTTTGCTGTATTGGTTAAAGCTGATAAGCAGTGAGTTTGCCCCACCTTGAAAAGGAGAACATTAGGATAACAGACCCCAAACCAAGGCCACTGCTAGACATGTCTCGACATGTACAGCTACAACAGCTTCCTCTGCATGTCTCCAGCAGTGGCTCCTCTATCCTGGGATGATTACTGGCTGTGGACATTTATTACAGACAAATGCCAGGCAGTGTTGGCCATGCTATGGTTAAGATGTGCCAAAGTCAGGTAGGCACCAATTTTCTTGTGTAAGTCTTCCTCATGCTGTCCACATGAAAGTTAAGGTCCAAATAATGCACTTTTATTGTTACTTCGCCTTATCTAGACTTAGTCTTAGACAGGAATACCCCCAAGAACTGTAGCTCTGGTTCCCCGGAAGGGATATTTTATCTCCGAATTTGGTATATGTTGGCGTAAACTGATGGATAGAAGTGTGATATAAAAATTTATTTACCAATGAGAAGTGCAGCACCAATGGAACTATTGGTGTTTTTTCTTGTTTGGAATTTGTAGTCTTAAGCCAATAATACTTATATAATATATATATATATATATATATATATATATATACATACATACATACATACATACATACATACATACATACATATACATACATACATATGTATATATATACATATGTACAATTATTCACACATACACATATATAATTAGTATATTTATTAATTTGTTTTGCCCTGAACCTAGTTGATGTAATCACCATTACTTACCTGACTAGTGACACAGGCATCAGTCCCAGAAACTATTGTCATGGGATTGTATTTTCTTCATCCAGTCAATGTAGTCAGGATCATTCAAATGGCCAATGACACCAGCGAGTCAGTTAAATTGGGGTACTTTACCTTATTTAGTATGTCTTGTCTTCCTCCATTTGGTACTGCCATGGTCATTTAATTGACCGATGACATTACCAGCTCTCCAAGTAATTATCATGCTCAAAGTAATTTACCTTATATGGTATGTGCAGTCTTTTACCAATTAATATAGTGTGGACTGTTTAATCTGCTGACTACTGTTGCAAATTCCCTGGAGTTGTAGCTCGGGGGATAGTTGTCCTTATTTGGTATGTGCTTCCTACAACCACTTGATGTACCTAGGTACCAGGTAGTCTGAATCATTGAGCTGAACAATGACAACTGCAACATTCCCTGGAGTGGTTGTTCTGGGGTATTTATCCTTAGTTGGCAAGTCCAGCCTTAAGCCAATTGCTGTATTCTTTGTCGTTGAGTTGGTCCTAATGGAACTAATGTCCTGGAAATAGTTTTTCCATAATTGGTATGTGCAGTCTTGAGCCAGTTGATATATTTATGGTCATGTGGATGACTAATGTGTCATGGCAACAGTCTCGGGAGAGGGTGTTCTGTGGGTATTTCCTTTATTTAGCATGTTGCACTCAGCTCACTTGATTGTAATATACCCTGTGTTACTTCATTAAAGAACAACATTCACGTGAACACTTGGAACTGAAGTTCTGAGGGTACTTACCCTTATCAATGGTACACATTGTCTTTAATCAGTTCTTAAAATTATATTCATCACCATTTAATTGTCTGGTGACAGAAGCAGTGGTTTGTGAACTTGTTGTTCAGAGGGTGTTTTTCCTTATTTGGGTCTTGCATCATGCAATAATTTATTCCGACCAATCCCACTTACAAAACCCTTGGAACTGTTATTCTGTTTTCATTATTTGTTATGTCCTATCTTCTGCTCAAAGTAATTGACCTGATTTGGTGTGTACAGCCTTCAGCCAGTTGATGTACTGTGGATTATTTAATCGGCCGACTACTGTTGCAAAATTCCCTGGAGTTGATGTTCAGGGGATATTTGTCCTTATATGGTATGTGCAGCCTTCAGCCAATTGATGTACTCTGGGCCATTGAGCTGACCAATGACACTTGGACTTGTCCTGTGTGATTACCAATAGTCCTTGGAGTTATTGTTCTGGAGGTAGTTTTCCCATATTTGGTTTGTCCTGTCTTGAACCAGTTGATATATTTTGGGTCATGTGGGCGACTAATGTCACTGGCAACAGTCCCTGGAGCAGTTGTTCTGATGATATAACTTATTTATCATATGCTGTATTCAGCAGGACACCCTGCATCGTTTAGTCAACGAGCAACATTTGTAGAGATTGTAAACAGATGTAAGCAAGGACAACAAACCCAAATAAACAAGAGTGGATGATAAATATGACATCTACCACGTCAGAGTGTGTCATGAAATGTTTAACACTGTATTACATAACAGTTGTCATTCTTAATATTACACGTGTTGATTGGAAATGCAGATATATACAGATACATATGGCATAATTAATAACACAATCAAAACCACAAATAAATACCCAAGGTACGTAATACTGGCTACAATTGTTGAACTGTATTCATCAATAATAAATTAATACAAGTCATGCACACCAAATGATACCTTTGGACGAAGTGTCTCTGGCAGTGACTGTCATTTGATGAAATGAATGACACTGGCAACAGTCTCTGAAGTGTTAGGGTAATTTCCTTATATGGAATTGTCCAGCCTTTATCCAGTTCAGGTATTTGCGGTCATTTAGTTACCCCTCAGTATTTGGTCTTGTCTTCAGACAGTTACAGTACTGTGAGTTGTTTCATACAGCGGTGATACAGATGTACCATCAACAGCCCTGGAATTGCTATTCCGATGGTATTTGTCCTTATTTGGTTTGTCTGGCTTTCATCTGGTTGCAATAACCTATATACTTGAATTGTCTAGTCTCGCTAGCAACAGTCCTGTTGTCCAGGAGGTAGTTTTTCCAATTTTATGCAGTCCTTCATCGAGCATGTTGTCCATGAGGTAGTTCTTCCATGTTGGTGCATTGCTTCATCAAGCCTGTTGTCCAGGAGGTAGTTCTTCCATGTTGGTGTATTGCTTCATCGAGCCTGTTGTCCAGGAGGTAGTTCTTCCACATTGGTGCATTGCTTCATCGAGCATGTTGTCCAGGAGGTAGTTCTTCCACATTGGTGTATTGCTTCATCGAGCCTGTTGTCCAGGAGGTAGTTCTTCCATGTTGGGGCATTGCTTCATCAAGCATGTTGTCCAGGAGGTAGTTCTTCCACATTGGTGTATTGCTTCATCGAGCCTGTTGTCCAGGAGGTAGTTCTTCCATGTTGGTGCATTGCTTCATCGAGCATGTTGTCCAGGAGGTAGTTCTTCCATGTTGGGGCATTGCATCATCAAGCATGTTGTCCAGGAGGTAGTTCTTCCATGTTGGTGCATTGCTTCATCGAGCCTGTTCTCCAGGAGGTAGTTCTTCCATGTTGGTGCATTGCTTCATCAAGCCTGTTGTCCAGGTGGTAGTTCTTCCACGTTGGTGCATTGCTTCATCGAGCATGTTGTCCAGGAGGTAGTTCTTCCATGTTGGTGCATTGCATCATCAAGCATGTTGTCCAGGAGGTAGTTCTTCCATGTTGGTGTATTGCTTCATCGAGCCTGTTGTCCAGGAGGTAGTTCTTCCATGTTGGAGCTTTGCTGCATCAAGCCTGTTGTCCAGGAGGTAGTTCTTCCACGTTGGTGCATTGCTTCATCAAGCATGTTGTCCAGGAGGTAGTTCTTCCATGTTGGTGCATTGCTTCATCAAGCATGTTGTCCAGGAGGTAGTTCTTCCACATTGGTGCATTGCTTCATCGAGCATGTTGTCCAGGAGGTAGTTCTTCCACATTGGTGCATTGCTTCATCGAGCATGTTGTCCAGGAGGTAGTTCTTCCATGTTGGGGCATTGCATCATCAAGCATGTTGTCCAGGAGGTAGTTCTTCCATGTTGGTGCATTGCTTCATCAAGCCTGTTGTCCAGGAGGTAGTTCTTCCATGTTGGTGCATTGCTTCATCGAGCCTGTTGTCCAGGAGGTAGTTCTTCCATGTTGGTGCATTGCTTCATCAAGCCTGTTGTCCAGGAGGTAGTTCTTCCATGTTGGTGCATTGCTTCATCAAGCCTGTTGTCCAGGAGGTAGTTCTTCCATGTTGGTGCATTGCTTCATTGAGCCTGTTGTCCAGGAGGTAGTTCTTCCATGTTGGTGCATTGCTTCATCGAGCCTGTTGTCCAGGAGGTAGTTCTTCCATGTTGGTGCATTGCTTCATCAAGCCTGTTGTCCAGGAGGTAGTTCTTCCACGTTGGTGCATTGCTTCATCGAGCATGTTGTCCAGGAGGTAGTTCTTCCATGTTGGTGCATTGCATCATCAAGCATGTTGTCCAGGAGGTAGTTCTTCCATGTTGGTGCATTGCTTCATCAAGCCTGTTGTCCAGGTGGTAGTTCTTCCACGTTGGTGCATTGCTTCATCGAGCCTGTTGTCCAGGAGGTAGTTCTTCCATGTTGGAGCTTTGCTGCATCAAGCCTGTTGTCCAGGAGGTAGTTCTTCCATGTTGGTGCATTGCTTCATCGAGCATGTTGTCCAGGAGGTAGTTCTTCCATGTTGGTGCATTCCTTCATCGAGCCTGTTGTCCAGGAGGTAGTTCTTCCATTTTTGTGCATTCCTTCATCGAGCCTGTTGTCCAGGAGGTAGTTCTTCCATGTTGGTACATTGCTGCATCGAGCCTGTTGTCCATGAGCTAGGTTTTTCACTTTGGTGCTTTGCTCCAGCGAGCCCTCCATGTACACATCGTCACTGAGATGATTAAATGACACAGGTAGAAGCGGTTGTTGTTGTGTTGGCACATGACATATTCAGTTGGTTGTAACAGAATTACACCCTGAGTCAGTTAATGAACAAACACTACTCATATATAACCCCTGGACGTGTTCTATTGTCTGTGCTTTCTTGTTTCAACGAAAATCAATCGGCATACATAACCAGTTGCTAGGCATACACGGTAAACATGATATTTACTAGATAAGATGTGTCATATGTTTAGTTCATAAAGACACATTGTTTTGTTAAACATTGGCTTAAACATTGGAATATAAACTTCCAGTAACTAAGCAACAAGCATATGTGATAAATATGTCATCTTCATGGTCATGCTAGTACCGAGGTAGGGATTATGAAATGTTTAACATTGTATTAAAAAACAATAGGTGTCAATGATGAGTCTGAACATTACATGACATGTTCATTAAAATGTGAGTATATAAGAAGTAATAAAGCAAACAAAACAGTAAGAAAGTACGTATGCAACAATGGCTGTAAGTAAAGCCATACTTATAACAGGGATGAGATTTTTCCGGTTTTTGCCGATTTTCCGGCATTTTGTAGTCAGAAAACGCACCCGTGAGAAACGTGTAAATGTGTAAATCCGGGAGAAATTTTTAGGGGGGCATATGGGAGTTTGTATGAAAAAAATCCTTCCCTTGGGTCGGAAACATTAAAATGCATATTTAAAAAATGACAATTTTTGCGCTTTTGGTACACCCCAGAGGGCTTACCTTCTGAGAGACTGCAAAAATGAAAACCCCCAGACCGCTCACTCATATCACACCCTTATTTGCCCCATGTAAATTGTTCCTTTATTTTTCTCCTCTCCCCTGTCTCATCCCTGTTATAAATAATAAAGTAACATACCCCTGGTAAAAAATAAGTCATTCACATCAAGTCAAACCTTTGGACGAAGTTTTTCAGGAAGAGACTTGTCACTTGATGAAGCCAGTCACACTCAGGTAACAGTCTCTGAAGCTGTATGTTAGGGCTTATTTCCTTATGTGGAATGTCCAGCCAGTTGAACCAGTTGAGGTACTTGGGGTTGTTTAATAGAACAACGCCTTGGAGGTTTTTTTGTATGTTTGGCATGTCCTGTCTTGTGCCAGTTGATCTTTTTGGTGTTTTTGAAGCGGTTTGCTAGGGTCATTTGTATTTATGGAATGTCCAGTCTTCATCCAGTTGAGGTACTCGGGGTTTTTGTGTGTTTGGCATGTCCTGACTTGAGCCGATTAATCTAGTCGGCGATGAATTAACTAATGGTGCTAGTAACTGTCTCAGAAGTGGTTGTTATGGGGGTATGTTACCTTAATTGGTTTATGTCGCCTTCAAATGTAACATGTATGTGTAAACCACTGTGGAGACATAAGAACGAAGACTAATAACATCCCGTCGACAATGTTTAGCTGACACTGACACTATCAATAACACACCCTGGAACAGCAAAGCAACTGAGTCTCAAGTCTCTTATACTGGGATGTCTGTCCTTATTTAGAATGTTGTCTTCATCCACTTGAGGTCAGAAGTCAGGCTAAAACAATACTTTCTTGCCAGTCCTTGGAGCTGTTGTTCTGGGGTAGTTTACCTTACTTGGTGAGCGTTGTCTTCATCCAGTTAATGTACGGTGGCTCATTGAACTCTCCACCAATTGCAGCAGCTGCCCCTGCACATGTTATTCTAGGGTAATTTGTCCTTATATGGTATGTGCCAAGAGGACTGATGGTCTCTGTTACAAACTCTGTTTAACCAGTTTGTTACAGAAATGCGGCAATCAATGATTGCTACATCTATGAAACAAATGTTTACTAGTGTATTGGTTGCACATATGCTATATTTTTCAGCATATCGTATGTTGTATATTGTGTCATCATGTGGCATCATTTTGTCGACAGTGGCGCCACACTGTGGGCAAAGCCTACACCAGGTCACATGATTATGATATGAGCCCCCTGGATGAGCTGTCAGCAGAGAAGTGAAATAACTTATTTGATCAAGGTTTTGACCTACGATAGTTTGGAAGTTTCAGGTTTCGCCATTTAAAAAAACAAACGGTTCGAGGGGGTAAAATTAGTTTCAAATCTGTTTCAAAACTGCACAAATGTACCAGTGTGTTTGTACACTACTGCATCATTTGATGTATGGGTCTGTCTATACAGGCCTCTATCTCTCGTGCGTACCAGTATAGTTGGGTCTACAGGTGTGTTTGGAAGCAGTGGGGAACATATCCAGGGAGAGTTCATGACGATGCTGTCTGTTTGAGAATTCACAACGCGTCGTTGAAGCCGGTAGATTGGGCTGCTCCATCCATCAGAAAGTATGAAATAATTATGAACATCAGATTAAACGGCAGTTGACATGTTTAATGATTGATTAGCTGCGTGCGGTGGGGACGCATTACGCAAATTGATTGAAGTCGGTCTGTGAATACACGGGCTGTCAGCAACACGTGTTGCATGTGCCACGTATGTCTAGCTGCACACGCTGCGATGCTGTTAGTGGATTGGGCAGTGTTCTTATAAATGGACGGCTAAAAATTATGAGTACAATTTTTACGTCTCTTGGGCAAACTCTTATTTGGGCATAAGTGATACTTTGGATATGGATATGTATGAGGGAGGCAGATGGGAGATTTGAATTTTTTTTTTTTATTTTAATGAATGAAAAAATGGCTGGATTGTACAAAAAAGAGAAACGTAAAAAAAAACTTAAACACAGACAGATGGAGATATCTTCTACTGTAGTACCACAATATTTATTTATTAGAAATTGTATAATTATTTTGAACTCACAAGGTACTGTCGTTTAAGAACGCATGTTTAGTTATCTTAAATCATATTTATATTGTATTCACTGCCCTTCTGCATCAGAGGATTGCAGTTATTCATTGTTAATCTTATCACTGCCATCTAGCACCACAGTAAAACATATTTTCTTATTGATAATTATATTCATTTTTCTCAGCAACACTGTCATTTATCGCTACAAGAACACTCATTTCTTTATCATTGCAAATCTCATTTATTTATTCCTACTTACGGTGGGTGAGTCAATAAACATTCTGACGACAATCTGATTGTACGTGATCAGCCGACTGTCCGTTTTCCACAGCCCGGTACAGTCAGTGAGTCTCGACCAGTTCTTGTTGCCGTAGCAGCCACCGCAGCAGCAAGAAGCTCTCAGTGACGTAAACAGCTGTGTTGAAAACGCCGGTCATTGGGGAAGACAAAACGAAAGGTCTGAGACAGCTGTGAGTGTGACGGCCTGTGCTGCCGAGCTAAGCCGAACAGCTATTGAAATGATGTGACAGCCACTCGGAGAGGCTGCAGTCGTGGCGACAGCCTATCGCGGTAATACTCCTGCCCACGGACGCACCAGTGGTCTGTAATTGCGAGGTAGGGCCATTGTGTACACTGGATGTCATCGACGCTGGAACAATAGGAATGTTCATCGGCCGCTGAATCACTGAATCGGACGCGTGATATGTTTGTTTGAGTCAGAGACGCGCGGCGGCAAGTGTTTGTGCTGTGCCGTGCGGGACACGCTTGAATGAGCACGATTGATTGGTGTTGACGGACGTGCCGGTGTGGTCTGTGGTTCGGCAAGTGGATGTGGACGATGGAGGAAGATGTAAAACCGTGTGGCTGATGTGTTGTGTGTTCACGGTCAAGTCAGATGGACTGGAGATGTGTAGGAGAATGACAACAGTTGTGTTTGAGATGAGAGCTAAACCAACCACGGAGACATGAAAATCAACTGTTTGTTTGCCACCTGGCATTTCAAAATGGTGCTTCTCGTAGTGAAACTCAAGTAAGACCGTTTTCAAGGCAAACAGCTAAATATACACGTGGATTCATTGAGTTAAACACGCAAGGTTGAATGCTATGCTGAAGACGTCGTTTGTGGCGTTTCAGCGGCGTAAGGCGGCAGCCTCACCGGATACAAATCCTGCCGCATATACGGATGACAGCAGTGGACATGTTGTCAGGACAGGCACCTCCTGCATAGCAACTGCTGCCATGGCAACCACGTCTGTTCTCCATGACAACAGAAATGCCATAGCGACAGCAGCGAGAGTTCCCGCAGAAGTATGCTGTGACAAAACTAAAGTTGCAAAGGCAGTATCATTTAATCTGAAATCGGGCGATTGCATTGATGGAGTATGTAACCGTGGGAACGGATTGAGAAAAACTGGCGGAAGACAGAAGAGAAAACAACCCTCGGCCGGAGGTTGTTTTGGGTGTGTTTCAAAACAAGGTAACTTACAATTTATTTTTTAATTTATAATAACTGAAGAATCATTTTCAGATATTGAAGATTGTTTATTGACCATTTTACACCAATTTGCCACATTTTGTTTGATGATTTTGCTTGCTACAGTGGTTGATTCTGGTCAGTACGCAGTCAGAGTGATCTACCCGAAGTCTGTCTGGCAGATGAAGCTGCCTCCGCTCCACGTTGATTTAGTTTCGTATTTAGACGATGCATTTGAGAAATCCGATTTTGGCAAGCTGGAAAGTTTGGATTGCGACCCGCCACGTTTCTGTGTATCCGTTCTACTCGTTGAACGGTGGCCATTGTTGTCCACTCTGCCACCAGGGTTGATCTAATATTGTGGTAACGTTGTAATGTGGCCATGGTGCACTCCGTGTAATTGAACTACACGGAGACCACATCTGCAGACCGATCAGTGATCTCATTCACGTCTCCCTTCTCCGAACATGCGAGATGGGCCCAGAGAAGTTTTACTTTGCACTTTCTTCCTGCTCTCATGTTTTACTTCATTCCAGACACAACTGCGTTGGCTTCACATGGATGCACAGCTGATGTACATTTTGTTGGTCTCAGGTCAAAAAATATGAAAGACATTCTGGTGACTATTTTCTGGGCGGATTGCAAAAATTGAAATGTATGGATGTTGTGTGTTTTACACTGGAAGTCATCATTTCCTATTCCGCTAAAGTGTTATTATTACTGGGAATTGATTAATTTATATTGATTGGTTAGTATGGATGCATGCGTGCATGCATATGTTGTCCATGCTTCATCACAACACATTAACAGCGACAACATTGAACATTTCAGAAGTCTTATCTTTCAGTTGGTTCACTCTGTAAGTTAGTTAGCTCTTTCGTCAAAGTTGTCCCAAGTCTCTCATTCCTCTCTTTACTTTAGCCATTAGCCAATTTTTCAGTTGTCAGTTACAAAATGTCCAACGTACTCAAACCTATTCACGTGTTGTAACGCGTGGCCTTCCAACTTGAATTACAAGTGGTCTTTATTATTGATTCCGATGTCAAAACACCCAACTGATGATTACAGAAAGGTTGTCTGTTTTTTAAAGATTAGCGTGGCTAGGAATAGGTTGTCATATAAGTAATCAATTCAGCTACGCAGAAGTGACCCTGCAGGATTATTGGCTAGAAAATTAACCCCGCAGTGTTGATGTCAGGTTCCGGTAGATGGTGTTTTATGATTTATTGATGATATATCTGATTGCTGTTTTGTAATTTGTTTATGTGGTATGTGGTGTGTTGTGGTTTGAGCCACAATTGGATTTGCTCTGAGAATAGATTCGCAGTAGAAACAATAATAAATTCAGTATTCCATGTGTGTAGCATAATATCTTTGGAAGCTCAGTAGTGCAGATACCAGTAATTTAAAATGCATGAAATAAAACATGTTATGTTAAAATAATATAATAAATCTATAGGTAAACTAATTAAATTTACATAATACATTTTTTTAAACTAAAACCTTACCATGGCCATAGTCAATATCATTTTTTCTGTGTGTTAGTGATCAATTTAATTGAATTTATAGGAATTTTAATAAGAAAGAAAATTTAATATCATTATTTAGTAACGTTTCTTGGTGAAGCGAATGTTGAGGGCTTTCATAAATGATGTATTTCCAATTAGTTTTTTGGAAGTAACAACGCACATGAGTAAGAGAATCTACATTTTTGTGATAGTGTTTGCAGTGTTTATTGTTTCGTAGTTTTAGTGTGATACACTGCTAGCAATGAAGAAAATTAACTAACTATGTGACATTTGTTGCAGGCAATTAAGTTTTAAAAACTGGGCAAAAGATGTGTTTTGTTGAGACATAAACCATGAATGGACAAACCGGAATATTAATAGTTGTCTTGTGGGTACATAAAAACGCTTGACAGGGCAATGAACCAGGAGTTCAGTGGCATGTTGTGTCAACCTAATCTCTGATAAAATGAATCCGATGAACGTAAGCTACCTGGCACGGTGCTGACACTTAACATATTGAGCACATTGTCAAATATCACTCCAGCCAGTGTTGTCAATTATGGCATTGGTTGCAGGAAGCTGTCAGCAATGTCAGCTTCAGTTTGAGTGTGCTGACTTAGTGATGTCAGCAGACACTGTAAAAGACCACTTGTAGAAAATACTGTGAAAAATGTGTTCCTGAAAAGACACATTTTCGCAACAAAATAAATACCAGTCACGAAGAAAGAGTATGATTGAATACTCTCGTGATTATGATGACGCACCTATAAAATCATACTTCAGGAACGGACGGACATTTGAAGTTAATTTGAATGGTGGTTTTTAGACACAAATAGCACCCGACTGTCAACTGCTCATCATGAAGGACGTTCCCGAGTCCGAAGAGTCCTACTAATTGCTCTTGTGCTTGACATATTGCGTACTTGAATTCCACAATGACATGCTTCTAGTCAATAAAACCAGTCGTAGATACTCGGCTCATGAGCGTTTCAGAATTACCGTATCGCGTGCGTTCGTCACATGTGCCACGGCAATCGTGTGTGCCGTATCAGCGTTTGATGTTCCTTTGTGAAGCAGACGAGATTTGGTTTCAATCATTGGCTCCTTTATGCCGACATTATTACAGGGCGTTCATTGAAAAACTCCCGTTCTATTCATCAGATGTCACAGGCAGAGTCATGCTGACTTGACACGAAACGCGGCTTTCATTCCACGATTCTTCACGTGGTGATGATGATTTATCAGTGAACATCCAGATTTAGTAACCGCAGAACATTTGCTCTGTATTTGACAGGAACAATAATTATTTTTAAATTAGTTAATAAGTTTGTGTTTAATCCACATCATGTAACAAGATTTTTTCAGAAACACCATAGATCTTTAAAATATCTATCAAATCCAAATGTCCACATCCCAAATATTAGCTTCACCTCACTGATAGTTTTTTTTAGATGTAAAGATATTTTGTGTGTAAATTACAATTTCAACAAGGTTTGTAGCACAACTGTAATGACAACACTACAGTTGGCTTACAAGCTTCACATTTTCCAACCTGTTTTTTCTGACCCGTAAATGGAACATCCACTTCGACTGCATTTATATACAAGATGGTTGGATTTCTGGCTTCTTAGTGAAAGTGTGTAGAGTTGCCATCACCATTGCTAGACTTTCTAATATTTGACATTCAAATTTGGGATGATTTCAAATTTGGAGAACATCCATTATCGTATTTTCGTCACGTTTGTGTACTTTTTTAACTCGCGTGTACCGGCTTTCCCAGCACAGTGCTCGGAAATCACTCATATTTTTCACCTACTGTGTCATATTGTCACCAAATGGTCGTTGATTGTCTGTAACGACACCCTGGGGAGTGTCAATTTTTGGGGCTCACAGGTACGACATGAAGAATGATTGTTAGTTCGCATGCGTAAACGAGCTATTGATTTTGTCCTTTGCCATTACTTGGTGGACGTTTCCAGACACAGAAGAATAGTGGGAGTAGTTTCTCCGAATGATCCTGTTTATACTCTGCCATGTTGTACAGTCGATGGAGGTTACGTTGTTAAGTTCACAGTGTGTGGTCATTGTATACGTTGTGTCACTGGGACTTGTTTGGTTTTGATATAATTAAACATAAGATGGTCATTTGCAATGTGAACGGATCGGAATATTGTTCAAATTGACTATCAGTTCAGATATGGTGTGTTATGATGTAATTTATTAATTTATTACGGTGGTAGACTTTTATCACTTTCAGGAGATTGTGGTATTTTATATATATATATATATATATATATATATATATATATATTATATATATATATATATATATATACTATCAATTAGAGTTCAGATGTTCAAACCATTTGATAACGCATCCATATATATATATATATATATATATATATATATATATATGGATGTGCTTAAAAATGGTTTGAACATCTGAACTCTAATTGAGAGGATCTCCTCTTTATTGCTCTCTCACAATTTCACCAATTCTGTTCATGCCACTTCAGCTGTGTAAAAGAGTACCTAGCTATAGACAGTGATGTATACATGACTACAAATGGTAGTTTTTACTGTGTTGCTGAATGTGCCAGAGATGAAGGTTGAGTGAGCAAGGCTGCTGTGGAGAGAAGTGTGAACACACTGAACCGTTCTATTCTGTGTAAGAACTTACAGTTTTCATCTCCAGAGCAATTGCCATGAGGGTCGCCAGTGATGAAGTGAGCAGCCCTGTTTACATGCTGACTTGTGTTGTGTCCAGTGTAGTGTCCAGTGTAGTCCATCACATGATTAGGGGGTCTGTATTGTCCAAGGTCAAGATGTTTGTGTTATTACCTGGGTAATGTGTGGCTCTGGTTTCCCCAAGGTCCACAGGCCAGTCCAGCAACTAGCCACAGTCCTAATGATGATGGACATCTATATCTGTCAGTCAGAGCAGAGGATCTGTAGTACATGGATGTCCACAATTGATTTCACATGTAATGTTGTCTTTTGAAGACATTTCTCAATGCAATAGCTTTGGGTGTTTAAAACACAGCCAGTATTTAAAGATCCTTTTATTCCTTTACGAACATTTATATTTTATTCATAATATTATAATTAATAGATCTGTTGAAGATAAATATATTCATTAAACCTGAAGCAATCTTTTCTAGCTGAAAGACACAACCACATAATATTGTTTGCAAGCAGATGCAATTGGTACTAATTGCTTTGAATTTAATCCCTAACCAAACTGGGATCAATTAAAGTTGATTTAGCGAAATTCTTGCTGATAACTACCTAATGGAATAGACTCGAAAAAATATATCTGAATACACTTGTAGTTATTTTGCAGATTTCTGATGAGAAACAAACAGCGCATGGTATTTCCAATATCTGAAAATTAAACATTTTTATTCTAATCATATTTCATTGAGAATGATTGAATAATCATTCCTCAGTTTCTGAGTGATTAGAGAGTGTTACAGACGGAATTTATTGATAAGTGAAAACTAACACTTCTGTGCCAATTTGCTTCTCGCCCCAATTCCGTCCCAAACTGCCACGTCCATGTGAACAACAGCCATTGAATAACATCCGTCCTTAATGGGTGGATATCATCACATACCGTTGCTATCTCATATTCCCCAAAAGCCCTTCCAACCTCCCGTGGGAAATTACCCTTTTGCAGTGTCTGCAATTGTGAGATGGAAGCATTTCGGCGTTTTCCCTTTGAGGGAAAACGGTGATGGATCGAGCGCAACGGGCCACACATGGCAACTGGTGGTGCCACCTATGGCATGTAGCTGTGAAAAGTGCTGTTGCATAATGAATGATGTGGGATTCATATGGTGACTGCGGCTGCAAAATATCCTAATGGGTGGCCGACAAATAGGGATAACCATGGCTCTCGTGGTTATGGTTTCTGGGCTTGTCTTCAGGTTGTTGTCTGCTATTGTGGTGCGGGAAGAGTAACGTCGTTGTCGCTCCTAAATGTGAAAGTAGTTGCAAGTTAATAGGAAGGGAAAGCACCAGATGAGTCCGAGGTAGAACAGTTACAGTGTCACTTAAGTAACTGTCTGTCCATCTGTCTATCCTGTTTGCGTGTGTGTATATGCATGCATGCATGTGTCTCCATCAGATCATTCATCTGTCACATGGCTTGCTACTTGAATTATGTAATACCAATCTGTTGGATCGTTTCGATCTATACACTAGCACTTGTTGAATCAATTCGCTTTCAGCCAGCACTCAAAGACCACCCAGCTATGTAGCTCGCGTGCAAAAAAGTACAGTCAACCTTTTATCGTACTTCGTTTTCATGTATTTTTACCTAACGTGGCTGTTTCTTTGTTCATTTTCTAAATCTGGAATTGTCACTAATACCACCGGAGTGACACAGTGCAGGCGTTACCCGATTCGCACAAATGCAGGTGTAATTGATTCGCATTGATTAAACCATTAGACGTAATGTGGTCATAAATTTCAAGTTTGTACTGCAGGCGCCAATCGTTGTGACTTCATTTCCCACCTAGCAGGTGACCACAATCAAATATCTGTTGTCAAACTTCGCTGTAGCAATTGTACTCGTACGCGTTGAGTTTTTATGTTAATTGTTTTCCAGGAAGAATGATGACAATAGCTTCGATGACAATAGCTTCGATGTGAATGGAATTGTGATTGGGAGGCCATTATTTTTATTTACTTTATCACACTTGGCTTAAATTTGGGATTGAAAACTTAAGAAAACATGTCCATGTTTGCTGCAGGCACGTTGGCGGCTGACCACAGTTACAGCAGCTGTGGGGGTCTGGGTGCTGGTGGCTATGGCTTTATCTAGAGACCTGTCCACCCGTCGTTTAAGTGGGTACTCGGTACAGGCTGTTTTTGGATGTGAAAAATGAGTGGTCGGCTGGGTAAAAAATCGAGGAGCAAAAACAAAGTTTATGTAATCTATATACTTTTCCAATGTCACACTTGTGTGTGCACATATTACTGTGTGTTTCTGGGCATGTAATCACGTCTGATTGGTGTATTCAGATGCATGTGACACGTGTCTACCAGGACTTGTTTGCTTTGGCAATTTGATGCAGCATAAAGGCCTACTGGAAGATGTGTGTGTTCTTTTTTGTCGTCCTCTCTTTTGCACTTGCTTTGTGTTCTTGTTTTTTAAGTGTAGATTTCTTGTCTTGTTGCCTTCAGGCCACAGATTCTGCCACCTGAGCTTGTCACAGGTGATGACTGATATAGCACTGTACTAGAGACATCTTCAATGAGACCTTGTGGCATTCAGTGTGGCCTGTGACACTTCCAAATGGACAGCTCTTCATACAGTGTTATCTTTGGCAAATAGCTTTCATTCATACTTCAGACGCGGCCATTACAACAAGGGGCAAGACGATGTCAAACTATCAAAATGTATGAATATTTCTCTATTTGAACAGTAATCTGGAATTGTATCACCATCCAGATGATATCATAATTTGGTAGTAAACTGTTTCTCTTCCATTTAATTATTTGGTGATTTATATGACACAGGTCAACAATTGATGCAGTTCACACTTGTCCGATGCAGAAGCATTAATTGAAATCATAAATGTTGTACAGAGAGAATTAATTTGATGTAACACGGTATTGTATAATCTGTATCTGTTAATTACTAAATAAAACATCCACAATAAATTTTGGGTTATGTAAATTAAAGCATCCATTTCAGCAAACATTTACTGCAAGTTTTGGTATTATGGGTGTTTCTTACTCATATACACTTTAGCAAATCTGCCAGTTATGTTTTCCTTGCACCAATGTATATTTCTCTGAAATAGAAGCGCACCATATCTTGTTCCATATGTGCTATTTTAAAATATCTAAAGCACATTAAAACACACCCATTGTTTATGCAAGTGTGTAACGCGTGTGCAGTAAACTGTCCATGCATGCATGTATTCATGCATGCATGGTTATCAGATTGTATTGGCGGCTATGACGCTGACAAAGCACTACAAATCTGCAAATACAATGACAACTACAATATGTTTTCTCTCTTGCCACCGTTTCAGTAATCACTCTGCAGGGCAATATAACTGATGTTGTAGCTAAAGAAAAGGCCAGTGCATTTGTCATTATTGTTGCGTAATCATAGTAGTTTTACTTTGCCCGCGCAGTAATAACTCGCGGAGATAAAGCGACGAATCTGCCACCATGGGCCACTAGGTGCCACTAGGTGACATCGAATAAAACATATGAATAATTTATCGCTAATGCTTTAACGACTTAATCCGACACAAAACCTCCATTAAAGAAGCCCTTGATGTCTGCCGTTCGTGAATGAAACGCAAACGTCCCGAGGTGCCAGCGATGATGTCATCATGCGATTGTGAAGGGCAGTGACAGCCTAATGTACTACGGTTTCACAACCAGGCCTCGGAGGACGTTAAATACGTGTTTATTTGCAGTACATGTTATTGCCATTTACTGTAAGTTTAAAGGCAGTGGGTGTGACCTGGCAGTAGTGGATTAGTTTGTGAATGTCACGCCAGTCACTGATCTTAAGAAAACTTCAGCGAGTAGGTGGCGATTATATCCCACCATTTATCAACTGAGGCTGCTACGAATGCAAAACAGCTGCCGCAGAACAAATAAATCTGTCAGTTGATACATTGATCTGATGCTATTACAGTGTCCATCAGCTGTAAAATGTTTATAATTGTGGCCATGGATGATTTGTTTTCTTGTTTATAACGAACAAGTACAGCACAGGATAAAAGGGAACATTCCATAGCCATGTACACTTTGCTATATGTCAGCTGTTCATTGAAACAATCTGTGATGGCATTACATTGCATTAACTCCATAAACACAGAATAAGTTCTGTTCCATACTCATATACATATTATCTATCGAGATGTCATAATTCCTCCAACATAGAAGTGAACCACGTCCTATGGATACTTAAGCTAGTTCTAAAGGAAGTGTTACCTTTATTGATATGTCATCATTATTTTGGTAAGGAGATGAATCTGATGCAAGTGATCGCTGGCAGTTTTGTGGAATCAGGTCTCATGACATACTTGGTGATCTCCCAAGCAGTGATACCAGAAGTCAGGTTAGATATGGGTCGGTTGGTCATTTTGACATACCATTCCACTGATATGGAAGAGAAATTGATCCCATTGTCTTGTGACGTCTGCTGCATTTTGTGACGGTTTTGTTTTGTTCTGTATCCATGAACATCCTCGCCACCTGCCAGTGTTGCCTTCCTTATTGTCTTGGTTCTTTTGCCATGGTCTCATGAACATTTTGGCTGCTTGCTTGCCAATGTGGTGTGTTCGTTATCAACATGTTATTATTCCTTGTACTTTGACACGAACCTAAACACTGCACACATTGGCAATTTCTAGTCAGTGTATATATATATATATATATATATATATATATATATATATATATAGATATAAAATAAATAGATTATTTAATTAATAATTTTATTAAATAAATGAATAATAAAAAAGGAAAATTCACAAGAACTTTGGCCAGCTGACACAATGCTGTGCTCTTTTTCCCTTACTAGAGTCCCTTACTGAACGTCAGTATTTTTCCGACAAGAAGGTTAACCTAACCCTATGACCACATTGTCAGTCTCCCATGGTTGTTTTTCATTTATTCTGTGAACGCAGAATAATGGCTGTTCTGTCCACGTGTCCACATGTAGACCTACCTTCGCAGACTACTGTAAAAATTCTATGCATTTAGACATCAATAAATAATAAAAGTATCAATGTTAAAAAACACAAGGGACAACAAATGATTAATTCTGGTGTTGGTGCCAGAAAAAAGTTACCCTGTACAAATGTACACAGCACAAAGACAAAGACTGTCTTATTAACTCACTCCTTTTGATGGCATTTTTTTAGACGGGAAAAACTGCAGAATTATCTACACACAACTGCTATGGCATAGACTTGATTGATTGTTCTCATCAGCAGCGCCCCCTGCTGCAATGTGCAAGAATCACATGGATGCAGTGGTGCCATCTGTTGAATGCATAGTCAACTATTTCTTGAACTATTTGTTTATTTTGAGGGGGGGCGGACAACCTTTTTTTGAATGAAACAAAGCACATGGGACCTGTGTTTGTGTAAAATGTGTGTAAAATAAACATTACCTGCAGTTGTATGATGGGTTCCGTGTCCCTTATTGGTGTGTTATCAGATCTGTCATAAAGTAAAGTCCATCTCATCTCTTTGGATGAAGGCAGCCCAGGTGTGGGTCAGACTGGAAGTATGCACCCCCTATAGCGTTTATCACTCTTACTAGAAATCTATTGCATCAACCACCTTAACCAAAATTCTGTCAGTTAACATGTCTATAAGAGAGAATACATGGGCACTATTTGTAATATTTATAACAATCATGTATGCCTCATATAATAAAACAAGACAACATACAAAATCAAACTAAACATTGTGAAAAATATATGAAGGCCAGTGAAGGCTGCAGTGATGACCAGGGTCTAATTTAAAGTTCCAATCTGAAGTAAACAGTCCCTGCAGAGTTGATTGGTTGATTACCTTATCACGAATAATCATGTGTGTCAAATAATAATGCAACATACAGAATTAAAGTTGATATTGTAAAAAAAAATTACACATATATGTTCTTTTTTTACAATATCAACTTTAATTCTGTTTAAATAATAATAATATATATATATATATATATATATATATATATATATATATATATATATATATATACTGTGTATATATATATATATATATATATATTATATATATATATATATATATATATATATATATATATATATATAAAATACCATCTTTACATTTCAAGAGGTGTAGGCACCAAATGTAGGCCTTTGGTGCCTAATGACCACTTCCAATGGCACATTGATGCACCGACATTGTTCGTTGCCCTCGTCATGAACTTATTCCTCAAGACTTCTGGAAGAGAGAAAACATGATGATTACAATACAATGTTCTTAATGTTTCAAGCAGTGCAGGCACCAAGTGTATGCCTTTGGTGCCTAATCAACTACATGTTATCAACATTCTGTCCTCCAACCTGGTCCAACGAGAAAAGATAATGTGATTATTATAATCAAAATATGTCAACAATTGCAACCATTAATTGAGAAAGAAAGCAATCATCCACACTTGCAGCAAATTAATGACAGTTATAGATTATCAACATTTTTCCAACACTGGTGTAAATCAGATCCCATAAACATCTTGGCGAGTTCCCAAGGGTTGTCACCTTCATAAGAAACTTCTTGTTACCTTCACGAGAAACTTCTTGTCACCTTCACGAGAAACGTCTTATCACCTTCACAAGAAACGTCTTGTAACCTTCACAAGAAACATCTTGGATGCATGTATATCCACACAGCATGGTAACCACAGTTGATTAGTTGATTACCTTATCATGAATAATCATGTATCCCAGTATGTGTATAATAACACTAAAACACAACATACAGAATTAAAGTTGATACTGTAAACAATGCACATATATATATATATACTTTGTATATATATATATATATATATATATATATATATATATATATATATATATATAAAATACTGTCTGGTTAAGTTTCAAGCAGTGCAGGCACCAAGTGTAGGCCTTTGGTGCCTAATCATCAGTTCCAATGGCACAGTGATGCACCGACATTGTTCGTTGCCCTCGTCTTCTGGAAGAGAGAAAATATGATGATTATTATCAGAGATTGACGGACAATTAATCATGCAACATGCATTTAGAAAGAATACACAGCTCTTGTAGCGTGTTAATGACAACTGTGTTATCAACATTCTGTCCTCCAACGTGGACAAGAACCTGGTCCCATGAGAAAAGAGAATGTGATTATTATAATCAAAATATGTCAACAATTGCAACAATTAATTGAGAAAGAAAGCAATCATCCACACTTGCAGCGTATTAATGACAGTTATAGATTATCAACATTCTTCCAACATTGGTGTAAATCAGGTCCCATAAACATCTTGGCGAGTTCCCAAGGGTGAATTACCCTTAAGACAGGATAATGAGTGTTTGTAGTCATGTAGGTTTTGGCCACCTGTTATTGTGGTAGGATCTATGTCTCTTGTTGGTGTGTTATGAAGTCTGTCATAAAGTAAAGTCCATCTCATCTGTTTGTATGAAGGCAGCAGTTTCACCCAGTGTGTGTCTCACTGGAAGTGTGCATCCTATATAGCGTTTATTATTCTCACTAAAAACCTATCGCATCAACCACGTTAACAAAATGTCTGTCGGTTAGCATTTCTGCAAGAGAGAATCTATGTGTTATGTTTACAATAATCATGTATGCCTCATATAATAAAACAAGATGACATACAAAAGCAAAGTTAACATTGTGAAAAATATATGAAGGCTGCTGTGATGACCAGGGTCTAATTTAAAGTTCCAATCTGAAGTAAACAGTCCCTGCAGAGTTGATTAGTTGATTACCTTGTCATTTGTGTTATGAATAATCATGTATTGTCAATTAATAACACAAAAACACAACATACAGAATTATAGTATATATATATATATATATATATATATATATATATAACATGTATATATTACCATCTTCTTAACGGTTCAAGCAGTGACCCACTGCCACGTGTAGGCCTTTGGTGCCTAATGACCACTTCCAATGGCACATTGATGCACCGACATTGTTCGTTGCCCTCGTCAGGAACTTACTCCTCAAGACTTCTGGAAGAGAGAAAACATGACGATTGTTATCAGAGTTTGACGGACAATTAAATATTAAAATGATCTCCGCTGTTGCACAGCTCATCATACGTTTCACTGCTGAACACACTTGCACATCTGTTGTGTGTCCACTGCCCGCAGGAGTCACGCGAGACTGCTCTATTGCGGGCAGTGACACCTTTGCCGCAACGACTACAAGGGTTCTTCGGCGTATACTTCCGTTTGCTTTCAGGGGGCCGGGATTCGTGCTCACGTCTCCGCTTCTTAAAAGTAGTAATAGGGATGACGTTTGTGGCGAGACATTGTAGAAATAGTTCTTCGTCACCGAAAGTCTGCAGAGTTTACATATTGTACGTTTCGTCTTATGATTAAGACATTCAAACTTATGAATGGCAGACAAAACAATAGCGCTTACTTCCAGAGAACGTATGAAGAATTTAGAACTAGGCGGCACATACTGGTGTAATGTTCTTACATTTTTATGTTTGGAATTTTTTTAAAAAAAAAAAGGGGCCCCCCTTTGGGTTTTTTAAGGGGGTAGTCATGTACAGTGTACTTAGTGAGTTAAACAAGGTGGGAAAGGGGAAAAAGAAGAAAAACTTGCCTTGTTGGGTCTGACAAATCTTCGGTGCCACAATGTGTAAGTGTCATCAGATGACATACACTTTGTAGATATATAAAAACTGTGTCGCGGCGATCACTGATGCTTCATGAGCGGTTAGAGTTTGTATGAATCAGCAACTCATTGTATAATCATATGAAAAACATAATAGACACTGCGACTGAAAATTAGGCTTGTGATCCCATGACAATTTAAACAAGCTTCACTCTACAACACCCACTGTTGTTGATACATATCCAAGTACATCGTTTTTTGCTTTTGCATTTATTGTTCTACTTTGGCAATATCAATGTTTGTTTTTACACAGCAGCATAGAATCTTTGGGTCTGCCAGCGCTGCACCTGAAAATGCAGTAGCAAACATTTTCAGTAGAGCTACAGTAACAGCTAACGTGTCGATATGTAGTCTCCTTGTCGTGAGAACACACAATTTGATGAAGTGCCATCGGTCCAGGGGCTGTGGTTAAACTGGGCAGGTGTTTGGTGGCATTTGTGCAACATAAACAATTTGATTGCAAACCACACGTTTCTTCATGGCGTTCTGCGGTTTGGCACACCACGTCTAAGATCTCGGGCGGTCACCACTTTGCTTGATTGCCTGTCCAGGGGCTCCTTTCCCGAGTGGCACTTCAAAGAAATAACGCATTTGTGACGACGCATTGACTGGGCGATGAGAGGTTTTGCTAATAATGGTTAAAAATTACAGTTACATTGTTACGCTAGTGCGTTGTGAGGGCGAGACATTGACAGCAGTGTCTGTGGTCATCGCATGATGGACTTGACACAGACATGGGGGAGGAGACATTGGTAGCAATCATCATCACATTGACTCCGCCTCGATGGCTAATCGGTCCTCCGCAGGCAAGCCCAGCCACCTCCAATAGTCCTTGTTGTCAGCCGTCACATTGATCAACCGGCATGGCGACTGAAGCGTTAAAATGCCGCGGTCCGCTGCCATCTGTTGTCTGATTTGTGGGGTACTGTTGATGGCGCTTAACGCCAGTTTGTCTTGACAACAACCGCGTAGTCACCAGCGTGTGCGCATCGATGCACGATTCAGGAACGTTTGACCGGCTGACGAATTATCGCAGGCAGTGTCAAGGATTATCGCCAGCGCGTGCAGTGTCGCCAAGTGCACCGTGGGAGAATTCTTCATTTAGAACCACTGCCGCGGTTTGCATCTGAGGTGGCGGTATGGCACGTTTCACTTGTGGTTGTCACGAGAATGCTGCGTGATTACGGATACGTTTCCATGACGCTGCATGCTGAATTAGCATGGGGAAATATTTCATCGTCACCATAGTGAATACGTAGGATGTGAAATTAATTCTGCAATGAAAACCAGAAAGTTCACCTGGTATATCTAACGTCATTCAATGTTTTTATACTCGGCCCCAGAAGTGTGTATATAAATCCGATTTAGATTATATAATTGCCACCAGGGCAGCCACAAGTGTTGTCAGATCTGTATGTTGTTAATTGCCGTGTCAAGTGATCATTTCGTGCAATGGATTATGGATTGCCAAAGAACTTTGCTGCGATGATTCAGAATATCAATCAAGAATTAGAGGCAAAAGGTACTTGTGGCATGTTTTGTTCAGGTTTTATTTTTGTGTTGTGTGTTGGCTGTTTAATAGACAAACTAACCACTGTGATGTAGTATGTATTGGACCATTCGAGAAGCTCCCAGGAACTATTATTCATAAGTCAGATTTCATTGTCAAATTTGATTATGATGGCTATCGTGTATGCATATCTTGTGTACATAACTTGGTTAGATGTGATTATTTTAGCAATCATATGCCGAATATGGCTGTTTTGTTAATTACCCAATTTCATGTCAACCAGATGAAGGTGTTTTGGTGGTTAGAGTGTCTCTTTAGGGAATGAAATGCTGTTATAACATCAACACATGTAATTGGTGTTATTATCAGGTTCTGCTACTAATAATTGTCAGTCATATATTTCTCCCCACTAATTTACCCATCAAACGTGACAGTTTTAGCTCTCTGACACAAGTATTTTTGGCTGTAATCAATCTAGTCAGTAACACATTTTATCCTTGATTAATGCTGGGTGGGACACCTCCATTTTTTCACCCACCAATGAGGTGCTGGTTTAACACCACACATCATCAACTACGCAAACTACAATGTCGCTGACACTGAGCGTTGCCATGGCGATGCCCTGTCATTAGGGGGATGGTTTCCCTGGTTGCAATTGGGGAGAACGACCGACTGACACCAGTGTTTCTCATTGAGGTGAACTTAACAACCGACCTGTGGGCACGCAGCAATTACACGTTTGACTTCCTGTGGAGGCGAAAAACATCGAAATTAACCCCGGGCAATTGTAGTGAATTATACAGCCGCAGTCAACTCATAATGTCCGCGTGGTGTGTGTGGCCGTAGGTGCGATGCGTGAATATGGCGCAGATGTCACGTACTTAGACACTTAATACAGTGCACAGGTAAGATTTAATGTCACCTGTGTATCTAACAACATTTGCTGTATTGTTTTTCATCTGTGTATCTTATTTTTAATTGCACTGTAACCTATTTCCGTTGCATTATTGTCATCTCACTTTTGTCGTTGTCTCATCTAGTGAAATCTGGACCAACGTTCGAGAAAAACATTTTGAATACTGTATGGGTGATATTTCATGGTACATTTGCTGTCAGGTGGACCGGCTAATCTTCCCTGCAGATCTGTAGGTGGGACTCATCAACACTGTGGTATTTGCTGCAGCATGTGGCCACTGAGGCTGGGTAGATACCTTGTAATTGAGGGCGTGTGTGGTTAATTAATCCCATCAATGCATACAGTAATCTGGTGCATGTAATTAACCTGAGCTCATTGCCATCTATCATGGTCACTGTAGCAGTCAACAGTAGATAGGGCTGGACGGAGTGGGGAAGGTGTGTGTGCGTGTGCGTGTGAGTGTGTGTGTGCTCGTGCGTGCGTGCGTGCGTGCATACATGTGCACTTGAACTTTCTATATTGTGTATGCAAATGTTGAAGCAAAGATTAGATAGACATTTTTAGGTGTGATTAGGACTACCTGGTAGTGAAAAATGCAAATGTCAAGTAGATTTCCTCTTAATAAAATTCTTATGATTTGTAACAAATATTTAACCTGCGTCATCAGGCTTAATTAAGCAGAAGCTTAACACCTGGAAAGTGATAAGTGCATAATAATAATCATATTATAATGCACATGTAAACGATATAAAAATCAAGATAATTTACTATCAGAACTACAAATAAAATGTCATATCACATGTTCAGTTTAGTGCACATCTTAGCTACCATTCCTAATATAAAGTAGTCAACTTGTTATCAATAAAACAAACTGTATCTGTAGGAAATATTTAATAAAACATATTCCCATCACATATAGCCACTTGACTAAAATACACCCATATTTAATCTAATTGACCGCTGCTGTCTACTGACCATTTTCTAGTGTTCTTTCCAATTACAGTGTATAAGAACGTTGTTTATTAAATGTTTGCACTTTTGAGCAGGTCCCTATGATGACTATCCAATGCTTTAGGCCTTGAGCTGTGAACTTTGCTGTGAGAGATGACAGGTATACAGTCCTCCCCTCAATAACTGGGCTGTCTTCCTTATCTGCTTTCAATGCTGTGGGAAACCGTTTCCCTTGGGAGCTGGGAAACACAAGTAGCTTCCTCCTGGATGTGAGCGGGCAGGGTTGCTTCCCACCCACAATTTTCAGTCATTTTCGGAAGACGGGTCATAACGTGTGCTGATAGTCACATCATCTGTATTGTCACTCTGAAGAGTGTCATTTTGAAAGATGTGGACACTTCACCAGTTGTTGTTTGACAATTGATTCACTGGAAACAGATTCTGAGATACTGTCCACCTAAGGTGTGGAGAAACAGATTCTGTACGTCACTGAAGATAGCAACTAACAGTTTGCTGGCCACTGCGTGAACAGCATCACTTTCGGAAGGTACCATGAACTATGGGAGGATCCCTGTTTTGATGACGATATCACTTGGCTGACTTACCGAACACCAGCTACATTGATCAGTTGATTATTTTTCGAACGTTTTGGCACTGATTTTACAATGGTGGCCACAGAACCCACGCCATCAACAAGTAAGATTTTCTGTTGTTACAGGAAAGATTTCTTCTGTGAAGCAATCAGATTAGCTCACTTTTTCAAATTTTCAAGTGAAATATCCCCTTTTTGTGAAGTAACCAAAGAAAGGTATTTACATTGAAAGTATGGAAAAACAGGAAAACATCAGAATGGTTTAATGTTTTCAGAAGGGGCTTAATATTTTCAGAAGGATGCAATGTACATTTGTTTTACTGTCTATATGTAAAACCGCGAGATTGTCATGGTAACAGATTATCCACAGTTTTGATCGACGTTTCTAATAGTTTTCTTCTCTAGCACTGATTAAAAGTGGCTTACATTTCACTGGCCTGTTCATCCGACAACCAATCAGTGCATTCCGTGCAGCTGCATTCGTTTACTGAACTCCGTCAGTGTCATTTATAATTTATCTAATTCCGTCAGTGACAGCATCTTTTTATTGCCAAGAATTTCAGCACCCGGACTGAATGAAATCACTCATGCATCAGATGGTGCCTGGAATAGTACATTTTTGTACTTATTATGGTTGTGCATTAGCTAAATCTATTCCCAGGGTCAAGGCCTGGATTTTTTTTCTCATTCTTTGTGATGCCAGGAATTTAATATATGGCAAGCAGCTTAGCTTAGTTTTCAGGTTAGAAGTATGTAAATTTATATATTTATATTAAGCTATATTGCTTGCCCACAGAGAATCGTTTATGGTCGTATCTCTTGTTTGTTTATGGTTCAGGTAATATTAACATGCGGTCAGTTCTAAAAAAATTATGAATAATGTCTTTAAAAAATGTTGTTTGTGTGAAATTAAACAGTCATGCTTTCCAAATAATAATGATGTAATGTAATCGATACATTTTATGTTGTACAACATGACTTTATGATTAAAATGAAATGGACATGTTCCCTTAGGGGCTTATTGCTTTCCTATATTCTTCCTATTTTCCCGCCAGCCCCAAGAATGCGCCCTTAGGTGGCGCAGGCCGAAACCCTATCATGACAGGAGTCATTACTTATGAGCAGGTGTTGGCTTTTTAACGGATTATGTTTCGAATAGTAAATAGAGCCAGTGGTGTTTATGGTCAGATATATTTAGATACAAGACTACCATATAAATTGTTTATTACTGTAGTTGAATCCAACCATTGTTTACAATCCAAGGTTTGTAAATTCTAACATTTTGACATCTGTTTTCTCGGCTATGTTTAAATTGATTTCTCTGCATGCTCATGGGATTGAACACACGTTCTGTCAGGTACAGGAATGTATCTGTACAAAGGTGATCGTGTTTGTAACAGTGATTCATCTGAATCATCGAGGGATTAAAAACAATGTTCTGGTACATGCAGATAATGGCAGATATTGGCCGAGGTCAGTATCCTCGAAAGACCTATGAATTTGTGAGAAAGTTTTTCATAAACATGGCAGCAGACATTCTGGGGAGCCACCAGCTGAATGTGTAATACCGCAGTGACATGACGAGTTTAAGAATATAATTTTGGGATTGGCTGCAATTTATTGTGGATTATGTAATACTTCGGTGAGGCTTAATTTTTGGATCATTTGTGGCAGTGATTTTTATGTTGCTGTGGTCTAGAAAACATGGTTCCATAGTCACTGCATTCTAGGAAACACAGACCCATGGTCACTGCATTCTAGGAAACACAGACCCATGGTCACTGCATTCTAGGAAACACATACCCATGGTTACTGCAGTTTTAGGAAACACATACCCATGGTCACTGCATTCTAGGAAACACAGACCCATGGTCACTGCATTCTAGGAAACACATACCCATGGTTACTGCAGTTTTAGGAAACACATACCCATGGTCACTGCATTCTAGGAAACACATACCCATGGTTACTGCAGTCAGGAAACACATACCCATGGTTACTGCATTCTAAGAAACACATACCCATGGTCACTGCATTCTAGGAAACACATACCCATGGTCACTGCATTCTAGGAAACACATACCCATGGTCACTGCATTCTAGGAAACATACCCATGGTCACTGCATTCCAGGAAACACATACCCATGGTTACTGCATTCTAGGAAACACAGACCCATGGTCACTGCATTCTAAGGGAAACACATACCCATGGTCACTGCAGTTTTAGGAAACACATACCCATGGTTACTGCATTCTAGGAAACACATACCCATGGTTACTGCATTCTAGGAAACACGTACCCATGGTCACTGCATTCTAGGAAACATGTACCCATGGTCACTGCATTCCAGGAAACACATACCCATGGTTACTGCATTCTAGGAAACACAGACCCATGGTCACTGCATTCTAAGAAACACATACCCATGGTCACTTTTTAGTTTTAGGAAACACATACCCATGGTCACTGCATTCCCGGAAACACATACCCATGGTTACTGCAGTCTACGAAACACAGAACCAATGGTCATTGCATTCTACGAAACACATACCAATGGTTACTGCATTCTAGGAAACACAGACCCATGGTTACTGCATTCTAGGAAACACAGACCCATGGTCATTTCATTCTAGGAAACACATACTCATGGTTACTGCAGTCTACGAAACACATACCCATGGTTACTGCAGTCTACGAAACACAGACCCATGGTCACTGCATTCTAGGAAACACATACCCATGGTTACTGCAGTCAAGGAAACACAGACCCATGGTCACTGCATTCTAGGAAACACATACCCATGGTTACTGCAGTCAAGGAAACACAGACCCATGGTCACTGCATTTTAGGAAACACATAGTCCCATGGTCATTTCATTCTAGGAAACATACCCATGGTCACTGCATTCTAGGAAACACAGTTCCTTGGTCACTGCAATCTAGGAAATGTGATCTTGTTGATTGACTGGATTCCACCAGAATACCTTGGCTTGTGGCCTGCCTGCCTGCCCTGATCAGACTGTCTTGTCTGGAGAGCACCCAGGTTTGTTGTCCAAATAGTACAACCGCCCCAGGCCCAGGGTGCCAGCTGTGTGGAAAGCGCGGACCTCTTATGAAGACATCCATGGGTTGACTGCATTTCCCACGGCTCAAAACTCACGCAGTCTTGTTAATTTGTGACAATTTTCACCAGTTCGTTCATAACTGAATCAATGGCAGGGCAGCTGGTGGGAGATTCATTTTTATGTTATTGCTGCAGTGTGGCTTAATACTTTCTACAGAGAGTTAACTTTGTGGGGTAGTCACTGTTCCCAGCGATGTATCATGCCACATTAGCTTTGCCCAACTACTAGACTTCTGTGGAAACCATTTATGCATTTTGTGGTCAATGCACAGAAGCATTCATGTTATTCCTACTCTCCACAGTACAGCTTTATTGATCATGTGCTCGAGATTTGTTGTCTGTAAGTAATTGTCAGGCGCATTGATTTGGATCTGTTTTTGTGAGTTAAATTAATCAGGTAATATTTCTGACGTGTTTTTCACGACATATTCACAAAGGACATGCAATTGTCAACAGTCAATATAGCCATGTTTCTAAGAGGAGGTCGTGATAAATGTCGGTGTTTCTTCAGATACTTTTATGCTTTTTAACTTTGACTTATCATTTCTGTGTTGATTCGACTGTAGATTGTCACAGATCTGTTTTGCTAATACATAAAGAAGTTTAAATCTTTGTGTGTGCGTGCATTCATGTGTGCATGTATGTGTGCATGTGTGTGAATGTATATTTAACCAGGTGTGTTATAAATAACAACAAAACGTATTATAGATTGAATATAGAGTCAATATGAAATTTAACATTTTTATGCCATTCAAGAAATGTGCTGATACTTTATCCAGATTTTCCAATTCTCATGTATTTGTTTATGCACACATGCATAATTACATGCATGCCAGCAAAACATACCAGTACAGCTTATAATTCCAAAGTGTTGATTACGCGAAAGCACGAATGCGACAACAACATTTGTAGGAGTGTCTTGCGGCCTGAGAAAGGGACCAGTCATTGACTTGAGCTAATTGGCTGGGCCAGTCGGGGAGGTGCAAGTGTACCTGCTGGTGGCAGATTTGCCTGGTGTGTACAACCGGAATTCCTCCGTTAATTACGCCGAACACCGAACAGGGAAATCCGAGGGAACAGTGCATTCCTGGCTTTGCTGGGCTGGGTTGGCCTAGCGGTAGAACCAAGCTGTTTGCTCGTGGTAAAGGGGCACTGCTGTACTTGTAGACAGGCATTTGGACAGGACTGGTTACTGGAGTCTGGTTTAACCTGCTGGCGATCGTCAGAGCGTGACAAGTTCTTATGTAACAGTTCGGATATTTAAAACCATTTTAGGGTGAGTTTTTGTGATGTTTGTTTCATGTTTCTATACGGTTGTGATTCGCTGTGACCAGGATAAACAAGCACCATGTACCACACTCAAATGTTGATAGATTCTGGACGACATTTAGAAATGTAGATTTCCATCGGATTGTCGTTATTGTGTTAATTTTTGAAGGAGTATATAATAATTACAATTTAGATATTGGGTATATATTTGTTTGTGTTCACAGTGTACCGGGCATGTAGAAATAATTTGTGTAAAAACATATTTATTAGTATGTGGAGTATATTTTTTGAGTGATAACCTTTGATTGTTTAGTAAGTGTCACAGTTTATTTTTTAGTCATGTGGTCTATAACTATTATTTAAAAATCCTTATTATGTCTTTCTACTTAATAATTACCTTTTGATGATTTTGAAAGGTTAAAGCCCATTTGTTTCGATTTCTATTTCATGTGAAAGTTTTCCTTCTATGATTTATTATAGTTAATCCATTTACTTGCTGACACTGATAACCTGAATACATCCTTTCTCATTTAGAACTCTTATGTGGCAAATAACGAGGATTTTATGGCCGCTGATTGGCAATACTGGTCTTTTATTGGCTCTGTGGATTTAGTGTCACTTGATCTCTCAATGACAATCTGTCAGGAACTTTATCTTGATTATTTCACTCTGTCTATGCCAACTGTAAAAAACTATGTATTAATGTTAAGATATATATGAACTATATTTTGTCCTTGGAGTTTCTTTTGATTCCATTTGTTTTATAATGTTTATGCGTGTCTATGAACAAAGTAATCCTGAATATACAGTATTACGGAAGTAATACTTATAATAATGATGTTGTTCTAGAAATGTATTATTGTAACAGAAAATCATGTGGACAAAATTAAAAGTTAACAATAGTTTTGATTTATGTGTTTTATGATTGATCAAATAACAAGTTGGTTCTGCCACTGAGTGGAATCTGTATTTTAGGGACTTGGTGTATTTTATGGTTTCTGGGTACAAAGGCTAGCTGTGATCACAAGCAGCCAGTGTACCTAGAAACCAGCTCAGGCTGTCAAAAGAGTTAACCCACTTTTCCAAGAATGGGCCCAGGGGTGTGATAAAACTTCCACCTTCCACCCACTTGTGTTAATTGGGTTAGCAGCCCCAAAGGGTAAACCCTTCTTTCCCAGCTATTTTAGGCAATGGATTGATCATGAGAATATCTTATGCTGATGTTTGGCTGATCTTGGCATTCAGCAGAAGATTAAATTTGTATATTTATTGATTGTCATTCTTAACAGGAAAGATGCACATGAAAATAATAATCTGTTTTGTAGAGAAGCATATGAAAAAAGCATACACAAAATTTGCATCTACCAAAATAATTAATAGGCAAACTGAGATTTTAGTCTTTAAATTCCTTAACTACTTGTAGTGTTGCATTTTATTTATTTTTGCTCTATTCAGATGTGTCTTTTTCATCAATTCGTCGATATCATTGTCACCATTATTTCAATTGCACTACTTTCACCATTAATTAACATGTGCCATTTTAGTAAATCTGGTTTTTATGGTAGAGCAAAAGCATCTATTGGCAGTGTTTACTTTATTTAAACATTGTTGTTAGATGTAAAATCTTGTGTATGATTATTAGTCATGAACAAATCCACTGGTCCAGCATATTTACCCTGTATGGTCCATGTGGCTACAGTTTGCATGCAATTACTCCTACTACCAATAGGTCCTACGTGGGTGGTCCAGCTGGGTTGAATCTTCACAATCACAGGATCTCCCATCGTCCAGCTATATTCAGTCACACCTGGTCCAAGAGCAGGAGATGATTCTTGTTTGGCCAACATGTGTCCAACCTTGGGTCCACCACTTGGTGTTGATCCAGAGAAACTAAAAATAGATTTATTTGCCACCCTTCTCCTCTCCTCTCCTCCCTCTCCTCTCCTCTCCTCTCCTCTCCTCTCCTCTCCTCTCCTCTCCTCTCCTCTCCTCTCCTCTCCTCTCCTCTCCTCTCCTCTCCTCCTCTCCTTTCCTTTCCTCTCCTCTCCTCTCCTCTCCTCTCCTCTCCCACTCTATATCTTCTCTTTGTCTATCTCTCTCTCCCCCTCTCTCTCACCCTCTCTGTGTATCTCTCTCTCCCATCCCACTCTCTCCTCTCTCTCTTCCATTCTCCCTTCTCCCACTCTCTATCTCTCACGTCTCTCATCATCTGTCTCTCCCCCCATCTCTCCATCTCTCGCTCTCACCTCTCAGGTAAAATAGTGATACATACAGTAACATTGAGAACTAACACAGATTGTTCCACAAATCTACAACTCTTGTTATTGCCATAGCAACACAGGGACTACTTCAACTTAACCAAGTGCATATGCATATTACATGACGTGGGTGACTGTTCTAATATTACTCAGTCCAGTACTGGGTGACAGCATCAGCTGGTCAAGCCAGTCTGGCCATCCTTTGACCGCTCATCGTGGCTTACGATTCGTTGACCACGGAGACGTGTTCTATTAGCCGTGTTATTGGATAAGTGCACGTCTTAGCAATGCTTCAGTGCATGCAAATTAGGTGACCTTTGCAAAATTGGGCTGAGGAAGAGACGCCAACAGCTTGGTATAAGATGTGAAGTCTAGGGAACACAGGATTGTAAGCATGATGTCGTCACATTGGCTGTTTGTCAGAATATTTAATTTGTCCATTCATCACCATTTTGAACTTCACAGAACCATTTCACTAAGAGCTCCTAAGTGCGATTTTGCTCTTTAATATTGAGTTTGCTCTTGGTGTTTGAATTTTAAAAAAGCTCCTTAATTTAATTTAAAAAAATTGCTTAATGATGAATTTTAGTTAAAAAAAGCTCTTTGTCTTAGTGAGACAGACTTAACAGACTCCAGAAGTAAGAAAATGCTCAGTCATTCATAGTGCTGCAGTACTGTGGGGCAAACACATACACAGAAGTTCACTGGAAACAGTCAGTCTAAACATGTTGAAGATGGTGACGAGAGCGTCCCTCCCTGTCAGCATACAAAGTTAATGTTGTTCTGTGTGGGGAGCAGTGGTTGCATGGTAGAGCGCCGGACTGTCAATTGAGGGGACGGTGGTTCCATCCGACCTACCGCTGTTTCGAAACTTAGGCAATTTCGTTCACCCCACATTTGTTCATGTCTTTCGAAACAGACACTAAAAGCCGGTGGTCCCTTCTATCTGGTGTCTATGCCAGGGGAAATAAAATATCCCGCACAGGGGGTAAATGTGTAACCTGTAGTGGACTTATTATTCTAGAGAAGGACAACTCCTGCGTTAGCCCAAATTTGGGCTGTTTGGAGGAAACCACCTGAGACATGAGCCTACTTTTGATCCTAGAAGCAATACAAAAATTGGAGCGATAACTTTTTTCTGTTTCGTCAGATCAAATATTTTCAATATGCTTGTTCTTAGTTTTCAACCTGTGGAAATTATGCATAACTACTGTAATTGAAAAGTAAAACTTTTTTTCAACGGAGCTCCCTGGCATAACGATACATCTGTTGACTAATTAATACTACATAATCGTTTTGAGTTTTAACACTCTTTTTGTTTTGGTTTCCGGGGAACTAGGTGCAATTAGAAAACTAACTTATTATAATTTTTAATCACTTACGAAAATCTCGAAATTTAGCTTGCATTTCTGGGCTGTGGATAACAGGTGATAACATTATTTCCTTACAAAAAACATTTCTCACATGATGTCACATTTACACATTCATGGATTCCTGGAATCAGGCTTAATATTAACAAGCTATTTCAAGGAAAAATGCTTGGAATTATTTACCAGCTTATTGATAATTGGAATACAGCCAACAAATTAATTGCCTTTGCATGGGCCTAGCAAAAACTAAGCAACATATATTGGTAAATTAAGAAAGCATGTAGGCCAATGATTACATGTGTGAATGTGTTAATTATGCGAGCAACTTTTTAGCGGTAGCTGCACCATGGCTGAACGCTTACAACCCAATGAAAGATGGAGTGAAAATTGGTTTTAGAAATACCAAGAACGGGATACAACACACTATTAGAACATACCCTTTTTATCAGTTTGCCCCATCAATCATTGATGACAGCTTAATCTCATCTTAATACAGTTGTGACAGCAAGGGAAACCTCTTCCTATTCTGTCTGTCCCAACCCAACCACGTGCTTCCCTCCTTATTCCCTGTTGGCGGGATGATTGTGTAGTCTGAAAGAGAGAGTTAATGTAGATTGTTACCTATATCAGTTCTGGGGCCATTTTCCAATTACTTTATCGTTCATGCATAATTAAACTGTCAGTCATAAAACAAATACTGTTTTTTCTACTGTGTTTAATCATGCAGGGTTGGTTTTAAATGGCACTATCCATGGCTGAGTGGCATTTTCTATGTAAATTATTGCCTATTAACACAATTCATAACATAACATTCAGTGCATAAATATTCAATCAATTAAAAAAATTCTAAATTATTCAGTGTGTTGATGTACCGTTTGAAACAATGAAATAAATCACTAATACAGTAAAATACTGGAGTAGTTGCCACTAAGAGGTGTTTGTATGATGGCTATTATTACATGCGGCATATGCATGTTTTAAGTTTTGTTTTACAGAATATCGTTCCTGTCAGTTACGCATATTTCGGCAAGTTATTCCTACATTCATGGGCCTGTCACTAGAACGTTCTAGTGCAGATAATACAACCGTTTGCTGTACCTGGTACAACACAGGTATACAGGTGTATTAAGTACCTGTCTGTAACAAATTGGGTAACAAATGTGTAAAATAGCATACATAATAGTGTAATGTTAACTATAATGTACAATGTATAACATAGTGTGTAATATATCATGTCACATTGTGTAACACATCACATCACATCACATCACTGATGTGTCATGTGTTACATGACGCTGTAACGTAACCTGTGGCACTTCATGCATGATGTAACACATCCTGTTTTGTATGTAAAAGATAACGTAGCACGTAATCTAGCTAATGCCAACACACATAAATATCACTGAAGTAACAAAAACCACACTGGGGGATTGTATGTAGCTAACATGCTTCTAAACTTATACGCAATTCACCAGTAAACAGTTGGTAAACAACGCAGATTGATGGTGGATGGACCTACATCACAGTGATGTCGCAACCTCACAGAACCTCACGAGGTAGACATACACCTCACTGACGCAGGTGATGGATGCACCAGGCGAGAACGGTTTTTCATGCAGAAAATTACACTAATTTTACCGAGCTCACATTCGCAAATTGTATCAGGACATCATTTCGCAGCGGGCAGCCCACCTAGTCGTGTGTCTGGTGAAATTGCTTCCACTGGCAATATCAGCGTGAAATATTTATGCTTACCGTAGGAGACTGGTGAGGTGTGGTCGCGGTACACTGAAGCGGAACCTTCTGTCAACGGTTGTTTCAAGGTCCGTGGGGTTATATGTAGATTTACTAGCTTTGGTTTGGTTGGAGTTGAATTTTTGCCAACTTGTATATCATGTGATGCGAGTAAAATTGCTTTGTGTGATTGATGTAGCTGTATGTAAACCATTTTTATTATAAGTATTTGACTGGCCAAGTGTGTTTTAGTGAACATCAATTTTAAATATAAGTTGAAAGTTATCTGTTGTGTTTGGGTGACTTTCTGACAGTGTCATGTTTGTGTTTAGATTGCCCGTTGAATGGCAAAGTCAGTGTTTATAAATATAAATTTCTTGTTCGTTAAAACAATTTGTGTGGCATGGTGGAGGAGAAGTTAGAACAGACTTTGCATTGAGAGAATCTGTGTTCAAGTCTTAGTGTGTTGAAGCGTGAACAGTTTTGTTCAATCCTCGTTGCTTCATTTCTTTCAGCTGAACACCTGAGTACCTGGTTATATGCAGTGGTGGAAATATGTTCACAAAATAGTCTTTGCTCAGTAATCCCAGTGTGGCTGAAATCTTTCCAGAAAACTAAACGATTTTGCCTGGTCTTCATGTCATCATTGCTGATGGTGTAATTTCAACACAGCTACTTCTGCACGAGAGAGTCAGGTCTTGTCATTGTGTCGAGAGTCAGGTCTTGTCATTGTGTCGGCTCTGGTGACATTATCACGCACTGACGCATCAGTCCTATTGTTTGTGTAGCTTCGACAAATGTTTGTTTGCCGGCCTCGCCTGTCCTCATGGTGTCATTAGTCATGTGACAGTACACATGTGGAGCTGTCATCGTGTTACATAATCACTTGTATTGATGTGACTTGTATTGACTTTTGTTGCCTGTCATTGTTCTTCTTTGTGTTCAGAGGCCCAGGTTTCAAGGTAATGTCTCACAGATTAGTTAATGTGATTGTTGTGCATGCAATAATCATATGATAGAATGATAATAGTTAAAGATGATCCATGGCGGATGATGGATTGTATCCTCCCAGGTGTTGTGTGAATGCTGTCGTTGAGGTGACAAGTTTGGTAGGTTGGTGTTCCATAATGCTGTACACCTGTCTAGCGCTACCTGCATAGCGATATGGGTCTTCATTCAGTTAATACATATCTACAGGATTTTATGCTTGTGTGCAAAATATGTAGGCCCTATATCCCATCAATTTTTATTGTGCAGAAATGCATACCTCATATTCTCAAATGTCATTGTGCAGTTTAATTTCCCTGGCAGGTAATGCAAAACTTATAAAACAAGCATTTACAAACGCACTGATTAAAAATAATACAAAATGTGAGTCAAGGTGACATCCTTTCTCAAAACATCATATTTTAAAGTATGCTTCAATTTTAGACCACCAATTTTTCGAGTTATCCAGAGGTTTTCCATTTTCCAAGTGGAATCTTCCTATTTCTCCTCACATAGATACACAACAGGTAGAAAGAACCAGTAGATTTTGTGTGCCCCCTGAAAGACAAACGCATTTAATTTTATGACTTGCAGTTAATCAAGGAAACTGTGCAAAACAGTGCCTGGAACCAGAAACTGGGCCTCAAAATGTGTCTGTTGTCAAAAGGTCAACCCTGTTAATTTTCTCATCAGCTGCAGCGGCCTGAGTTTTTACTATCATAACATTCGCTGATGGCAACGCACTATCATCATACATATATGTATGGCTTATGGCGGTGTTTGTCTTGCATGAGTGGCGACCCCACGGGCCGTAGTCTATTGTTCTGGAGAAGCACTGTCAAAGAGATGTATGTCCACCTGTGCCAATCATTTGAACCTGTTGGATGGTAATTATTAGAGACACACCCAACAGAGGCAGGCGGTAATTAGCGAGCTCTGCAGGTGTCGCTGCTGCCCAGGGAGAGAATGATGTGTGAACTATTCATTTGTTAGTCTGCTCGCTGTAGCACTGGAAGCTGGAGAGTGCGACGGAACAGGTAAACAGAACCGCTGCAGAGGGTGTAGTGTCGTGTTTGGTGTTATGTTGTGAGTGTCGAGTAGTGTGGGTTTTTTCTGCGTTGTTCGTGTCAGGAATGTTGGTTGGGTTGATGGTTGGGTTGTATGGAAGGATGGAGGGTTTGTATGGAGGGAGGGTGGGTTGTGTGGAGGGAGGGTGGGTTGTTGGAGGGAGGGTGGGTTGTTGGAGGGAGGGTGGGTTGTTGGAGGGAGAGTGGGTTGTATGGAGAGAGGGTGGGTTGTACGGAGGGAGGGTAGCTTGTATGGAGGGATGATGGCTTGTATGGAGGGAGGGTGGCTTGTACGGAGGGAGGGTGGCTTGTACGGAGGGAGGGCATGTTGCACTATTTACAGTGTGCATGTAATTTACTGTAATATATAAAAGTGAAACTCATGTACAGCGTATTTCTATAAAACCTGTGTCAGTCTACCAGGAAGCACAGTTCCCTGTACACCTGTCTAAAGGTAGCCAGCACCTGTTTCACCTGTGCTACCTGAACTGGGCCACAGTTCCTCCTCTCCTGTTCCCGTAACCCTGTTCACACTGCCCCCATTACCTGACCCTTGTTCCCTGACAGCTGATCTCCCTCCCACTGTCTTCCCCTAATTGCCACAGGTTCCCCAGACTTAATCCCAGCTGGGAAGAGTGGTTTCCCAAGGAGTGGTGGGTTGGCAGGGATGGAATGTCCTTCCAGTGAACAGGTGTAACAGGGTTCGGGGAAGATGTTGGTGGAAAGTCAGTTTTGTATCCCCTTCGTGACTGTGTAGCTTATGTCTTGTCTACTTCGTCTTCTTAGCATTGTGGTGGCCATTGTACACACTAGGTATATCTTTGCACATAATTGAAGAGATTCGTCAGACTGGAGGGTTCAGATAGTTATTCGTAGAAAGAATTTCTCCGTCAGTATGCTTCATGCCTCATATTGTTTTGTTTGCAATGAGCAGACTTCTTGCACTGCACTGCACTGCACTGCACTGCACTGCACTGCACTGCACTGCACTGCACTGCACTGCACTCACTGCACTGCACTGCACTGCACTGCACTGCCTCCCTCCCTCCCTCCCTCCCTCCCTCCCTCCCTCCCTCCCTCCTTTCATCTCTCTCACTCTCCCTCTTGCGCGCTCTTTCTCTCTCTCCCCCTCTCTCTTTCTCTCCCCTCTCTCCCTCACTCTCTCCCCCTATCTCCCTGTCTAATTCTCTATCTCTCTCTTCCTCTCTCTCTCTCCCTCTCTGTCTATCTATCATCCTCTCTCCCTGCCCCATCACTCAGCATATATTACATCTGTATTCTGGTCACGTGAGTTCAGTCTTGTGTTGACTCTGCTAACTGAATCTCACAGGACACAGGACGACAACGGACACTTCCTTGTCCTTTCACCTGTCTTAATGTAGCCTTTATCCCAGATGAGCCATTCACCAGGGAGAGTGTGCTTGCATACATCTGTGAGAAGCTTCAGACTGTACGGCCAGTGCTAGTGCTGCATTAGTGGCATTCATCTTGTCTAATAGGAGTCTGTCTCACTGCGAAACCACATCCACACTATAACATTTTCATGTAATTTGATGGACAAATATACCATGTCTTGTATTTAGCTTTATATGTCAGATGTTTCTTTGTATTCATTGTAACCATTGTTTTGCAGTAAAAAACTTATTTTCTAATTGTATACACGGATATATATATATATATATATATATATATATATATATATATATATATATTATGTATGTACATAATCTCCTAGTGATGATTTTTCCTTTATCATAAAATTAGTAGCGTAACATTAGTAGTACACAGACTGATCGTGTGCCTTGTTGACCAATCACTGATTTAAATGCACTAAATTAATAATTAATGCCCATAATTGTAGGCCACCTACAATCAATGGAGGAGGATGCTATGATTGATGAGCGGACAAGTGTCACCGCAAGGACAATCTGTGAGGGACGACAACTCGTCACGGAAATGAGTAAGTTTACGATGTCATTCAGTCAGTGTTTGGAAGATTTGGTGACAGGCAGGCAGACAGGCAAATTTATTCTTGACCATAGATGTACAATTTGGAATAACTAAGATAAATGTAAAAGTTCATTTGTACAAATGTGTGTCATAGTGTATGTTTGCACTGTTTTTGTTGAATTTTTATAATTATTTCATATTTTGTACAAATGAACTTGTGAGTTGTAGTTGGCATTGACATAAGAAAAAAAATTGACAACGAGACATCGTCTATGTAATATTTAACAGGAAACCACTATTGTGAAATTGAACATAAATTAGTGATACACTGAATCACACATATGTATCATGTGTTTATGATTTCATTCAATAAATAGGTTACGTGAAAATTGTTATTGACAGGAAATGAGTAGCTGTTTGTGGGTACAACAGCTGCTAAACAAATGTTTTAATATTTACTGTTTTATCTTAGCTCGTACTTAGGACATTCTGCACTTTGGCTAGCGATTATAGTTGCCATTAATATACGCTGTACCTGTACTTGCTAGATTGCATAAGTGCACTGTTTCACCAGCACTGGTATTTGTTACAGGGGCGAAGAATTTTGATGTTATCCGTTATGCCACCTACAGGACGGCATGCAAACTACGTTTCGTACAAAAGAGAACCAATTGTAAGTGTCTGAATAGAAGAAGTATACAATAGTTTTAGCAGTCTAAATGTGAAATAAGTAGGTTTGTAGGGTTTATGTTGTTTGTGCTTAGTATATAAGTTATTTTGTTTCTGTGTATTTTTTCTTAGGGTATTGCAAGATTTGAACCTCTGAAAATATTTTGCAGTTACCTTTTCAGCGAAATAGGTAATTAAATTCCTGTTGCCTATCGTATGTAATTGCAATAGTTAAAGTTTAGTTCAACTAAATGTGTTGCGTTACCCATAGAAGGTGTTTTAAATAAACAGAAGGCTAAAATTAATCTTTGGATATTTTGTTGTGTTATCATCTTATGGAGCATCAATGTGCTGAAAAGGCAAAATGCATAATATAGTTGCATCACAACGATTTATTCCATCATTGATCCTGATTTTGGGTTTCTCCATGATTTGTTCTTCTTTTTAAGCTTAGGAAGATGTAAATGGTAACTAAGATACACAAATATACCTTCTACATTTGTATTAGACTATCAGATTTATATTATCTTATATGACAAATATACTGGAAACAAAAATTATGATCTTTGCAAAAATTCAAAATCTGTAGGGCATGATGACCTAGACTTATTTTTGACTAATATGCAGAATAGGCCAGTGTGACTTTATACATAATTTGCAGGTCACATATGTTGACAACGTACTCTAGTAGACAATAGCATTGTTCAGGTGACTGAACATTTCAGCATAATATTATGCTTAAAGGGAAGTTGGTTTTAATATTTCACACTGATGGTGATAGGAGTTAGTTAGGAATTTTCATTAAATTAAAAAACACAACTTCTAATACGCATCCTATCAGAAAACACTATTAATGGTATTGTGGTTATACATATGACTTCCTGGTAACCGGTATGTATTTTTTATGTTCAATATTAAAATTTTAACAATTATTAAATTATTGTCAACACTACTCAGCCGGGTTCAACTTTGGATTTTAGTTATAAAGTTATTGTTATTATTAGTATTTATTTGGCATTGTTTGCACAGTGCACCAGGTGGACATCTGGAATGTAATCGAGGCGTTCCGCGAGTACAACCTCAACTGCATGAGTCACCACACGGAGGTGCCTCTGAAGACTCTCGAGACCCTCCTTGCCTCTCTCTTCCTCTCCCTCAACAACAGACTTTCCACTAAGCTCCAGATAGACGCTGATGACAGCATCGGTCTGCTCTACGACTGGCTCCAGTCAGCCTACGACCCGTAAGTCACAGTGCTTTATTCTTTTTAATTTGTTTCATCTCCTTTTACTTAATTTCCATTTGTTTAATATTTTTTACCGATTTCCTCTTTTCAGTTTGTCTTTCTTTTTCTTCTTGCTCTTTGTCTCTTATGTTTTGTTCTTATTTGTTCTTCATCATAGCTTAATAGTTTCAAAAGCTATGCTCCAATGTAAGTTAATTTCTTTAAAAATACTTTTTCATAGTGTTTCTTTCATATCCTAATATTCTTCCTACTTTTTAATATCTTTCTTCCTTTTTCTTCTTTCTAATTTTGTTATTCTTATTCATACATTTCAACAAAACATGCAACGGAATGCACAAATACACTACATATTTGGCATCCAATGTTTGATGGCTTCTTCATGGAGATGTTGCTAGGCAACAGGTCACATGACACTCATCTGTCCTGCCCCCCTTACGATCTCTCTTCACATTGCTTCTCCATCATTATTTTGGTCTTCTGTGATTTCCATATCGTCAATTTTTTCCTACAAATAGATAAGCTTCATCATTGCTCTTTTATTGATTAACCCATTTAGTTGCCACCACGTGGTTCTGTCGTTTCATTCATGGAAGCAATTCGGTATGCAGACACAGGGTAAACAATTTCACAACACACCAGCCTAAGCAAAAGCATTGACTTACTTTCATGATTTTCTAAGGCTTGCATGATTGTAATAATTGTGCATATTTTTACTATTATCAAAATGGTTTTAAATTACCGTCAATGCAAATAACTTGCAGATGCAATGTGTAATTCTGGGTAAGATTGTTCTTGTTCAGTATACAAGCATGGAGGCCATATCGCAAGAAGGATATAATTTAGTATACTTTGGAGCTTAATTATCGAAGATGAGTACGATGTTTTGACCCGTCAGCTACGGGCCTTGTTCACGTACTGGTGTCACGTGTGTTGCCTCAGAAGGATGTTAATATGCTAGAAAGAGTACAAAGGCGAGCAACCAAAATGATACTAAAACTCAGGGATATTAGTTATGAAATGTGTCTAAGAAAATGTGGTTTAATAACACTAGATACCAGGAGATTGAGAGCAGATCAGATAAAAAAAAATATTGAATGGATATGAAAATGTTGACAGAAATATTTTTTCGCAGTGAAGGAAGAGAGAAGGACTAGAGGACATGGAATTACATTAGCAAAGAAGCAGTGTAGACTAGATATTAGAAAATTCTATACCGTTGTTGCCCTAAATACCCTCTCCTAACATTCAGTTCCTCGTTCCAAGCCCTCTGGCTTTAACCGACAATGGCAGTTCGCCAGAAACCACAGTTATTTTAGCGATGCTGCTCGGGGAAAACACAATTGACCTACGGGTGAACAGTCACATGAAGGTCACATGACTTGTAGAGTGTCTCAAACACTACACATGTGAAATAATACCAAGTGCTTCTGGAGAACCTAAACAAGAGCAGGAAACAGTGGCACATTTCATTTTTGCACAGATGGTTAGATAATGTTCCTGCATTGACACCTTGGAGACTTGTCAGTTTTGAATGTTAGTTAATAATCTTGATTATGGTGTTGTATATCAAATAAAATATTGTATTATCTAAAGCTTTGATTAATAAGCACTTCTTAAGGTTTAACACTCCTGTATAATACAATAGAGAATGTCTCAGGATGTACTAGTGCCAACTTTCATTTCTTGTATTGTACAAAATCATAGAATATTATTTTATAAATATGGTGCTATATAAATCAGTAAACATTCACATTTAATTCCGTACAGTTTGTGCTCCATGTTCTAGGGAGGGGAAGGGTAGGATGCGGGTGTTCTCCATCAAGGTGGCGCTGACCACGATATGTGGAGGGAAACTGATGGATAAGCTACGATGTGAGTAACCTCCTTTTCTTCATCATCACGTTAGCAAGTTTAATACATTAACAGCTGTTCAGTTTGCAATGCTTTGTAGATGCAATTTGGTAAATTGGTGGAGAGTATTTCAAGTTGATTATTTTAATATTTAAAAAATTACATTAAGTATGTGAGGAAGAGACATTCTTGGTTAAGATAAGTATTGTGTCATGTTTCTGTCATATGTCTTCATGTGACGTTTATTTCATGTTTTCATGTCATATGTCTGTCATACATCTTTGTCATTTTTCACTCATATATATATTTATGTCACATTTCTATCAGATGTCTTCATGTCACATTTCTGTCAGATGTCTTTATGTCACGTTTCTGTCAGACATCTACATGTCACTTTTCTGTCAGATGTCTTCATGTCACATTTCTGTCAGATGTCTTCATGTCACATTTTCATCTGATGTCTTCATGTCTCAGACATCTTCATGTCACATTTCTGTCAGATGTCTTTATGTCACGTTTCTGTCAGACGACTTTATGTCATGTTTCTGTCAGATGTCTTCATGTTCTGTTTACATCTACATGTCAGATTATGGTATATGCTATATATTCATGTCAACATTTCTGTCAGATGTCACATTTCTGACATGCACCTACTTGTCATGTTTCTGTCAGACGTCTTCACCCAGCTGTCAGACTCGAGCGGCTGTCTAGTGAGGTCAAAGTTTGAGGACTATTTACGCGAGGTTCTCATTCTTCCTACTGCTGTCTTTGAGGGTCCGTCCTTTGGGTACACTGAGGCAGCAGCTAAGGCCTGTTTCTATAAGGTGGGTGTGTTTTGACAAGTCAGTGTATGATGTTAAGTCCACTGATATGATGTGTGACAATATTGATCTGTCAACATGGATTCCAGGAATCAATACAGACATATCACTATAATTTTATATTGGTTGAAATGTATATATTGGACTTGAAAAGCAATATACAGCTGTACATATCATGAGATCTTGGGTAACTGGCCTACGTGTTCTTATTTATTGTCGGTCAGGTTAATATACTGGGCCTACATGAAACAAACAGTTTGTTGAAAATGTGCATAACATACAAAGTATTGCCCGTGGACTGCCTTTTATTGTGTTTAACTTTATGTGTATAGAAGACACAAGCTAATTGATTATTTTCACTACTTACTGCTACTGCTACTGCTACTGCTACTGCTACTGCTACTGCTACTGCTACTGCTACTGCTACTGCTACTGCTAGTGCTACTGCTACTGCTAGTGCTAGTGCTAGTGCTAGTGCTACTGCTAGTGCTAGTGCTAGTGCTAGTGCTACTGCTACTGCTAGTGCTACTGCTACTGCTACTGCTAGTGCTACTGCTACTGCTACTGCTACTGCTACTGCTACTGCTAGCTGCTAGTGCTAGCTGCTAGTGCTAGTGCTACTGCTACTGCTAGTGCTAGTGCTAGTGCTACTGCTAGTGCTAGTGCTACTGCTAGTGCTAGTGCTACTGCTGCTGCTGCTGCTGCTAGTGCTACTGCTACTGCTACTGCTACTGCTACTGCTAGGGCTACTGCTAGTGCTACTGCTAGTGCTACTGCTACTGCTAGTGCTGCTGCCAGTGCTAGTGCTAGTGCTAGTGCTAGTGCTAGTACTACTAGTACAAAATAGCATGAAGACATTTTATCCTGATGTCTATAATAAGGTCATTTTCCTTCAGAAATGTTCGAAACACAGTGTTTGGGAAATCTACAAGATGTCCCGTCCCATGTTTGTATGTAAAGAGAGGCTTGCAGGGTCATAGTCTAGCTTTTTATCAGTTACTGATATTGCTTAAAACTTGTTATTCATAACTTTTTTCTGTATAAATAGACGATATAGCTAACATTATTCTGTATAAATAGCAATATTGTAGTTAACATTATACATATACACATACCGGGTATTCATCTATATTCTGAGAATCAGCTTGGAATTTGAATGGTGTTGTGCATAGCAAAGTCATAATACAGGTATGTTTTATCTGACGTCTCTGTTGTTGTGTTGCAGAATGCTCGTGTGAACGTGAACACGTTTCTCGACATTCTAATGACAGAACCAGGACCTCGCTGCCTTATGTGGCTCCCCATACTACATCGAATGGCTGCCGTCGAAAAAGGTTAATATAGCTTTTATGACACAATTATCACAGCTTTATTTCAGAAAACAGTCCTATTTTGTGGTTCTTATATTGTACTGGTGTTTTCATTTTTTCACTAACCAATTTTTTTATTTTACCATACATACAGTTTTATATAATTCAAGGTTTCATATAGGATTATACACAATGTTATTTCATATTCAATATTTAAAATGTTTGTATTAATACTGATACAGAGCATTGGCTTAGTCATTTACACATTTTTATTTTAAGGTGGATTCAATTGATTTCATGCACTAAATTTATATTATAAAGTAGTTTTTTATATTAGGTGATGTGAGTACTTATAGTAAATATTGAGCATTAAGGTTAACATTTTCAAAACAAATTTGAATGACTAACATAAATTACGAATCTGAATTTGGTAACGGTGGTATCTCTTCAAACTAACTAATGCCTTTTTGTCAAAACAATTATTTACCTTACATTGTGGTGCCACCTAGTGACTATATGTGAACCATATCTGTATTAATATCCAGTAATGCCACATGGTGGAAAAATTTTAGGTAACTAAAACTGTTTGTCCAATTTTGCCACAAATAATAAAATTCAGTCACAACATCAATGTGTGAGCATATGTTTATACAATTCTTCTCCATTTAAGTGTTTCATCCGGTCCAATGTGATGGTTGCCGAGCTGAAACTTTCATGGGATTCCGCTACAAATGCCAACGTTGCTATAACTACCACCTCTGTCAAGAGTGTTTCTGGCGAGGTCGAACGTCCGGTAACCATAGCAACAACCACAAGATGAAAGAATACTCTTCCTATGTGAGTATATTATGATAACCTTTCTTCGTAGTGTTCTTGAATCAGATTTTGATTTGATCAGGATCCAGTGATTTGGTATACATTCCCCAGATGGCAGCACTATACCTAGCATGTCAGTGGTAACACTCACACAAACGAGGGAGGGGGTTAGGTCACTATTTCTGCACTCATTCTAAGTGAATGTAATGCTGACGTTTTTAGATGGTTCCAGTTTGTTTTATTTTTTGTTCTATGGATTTAACAGAAATATTCTATTGAAGATTATAATTGCTTTGTTAATTCTGTTAAATAATTTATTAATTAATTTAGGCTAGTTTTATGCAATTAGTTTTTACCAGTGAAGCTTTAATTTAATTAACTGATTAATGTGCACCTTATCGTGGATGTCTTACATGGTCCTTGTACTTGTGAAAAGCAGTTACGTAAATAATCAAAAATGCATAGTTAAAATCAAATTAAAATCAAATTTTTTTTAAATGCATTTTATAATGTAGTCATGTTGGCTTCAAGTGAGATTGCTGTTTTTGATGACTGTAATTTAATTAATTAACTTGTCAACTTAAGAGTCATGTTTGGCATGCACAGACAACTCTAGTCCTTCTAGTCTACTGACTGACTGGCGATATAATTCCCACATGAGTTAGTTCACATGATAACATTATGATCTTTACACCTGAGGATATTTTGAATGCTGAAATCTTGATGAAAAATGACAATGTTTTACCTGGCACATGTACATGGTAAGCGGCCTGGGAAACTTAAATTAATTTCCACTGGCCTGCCACAGGAAAGAGGTGTGTGTGTTTGTGTGACCGGGCAGAAGCTAAATGGTGACATTATGACTAATAACACAGGCTCTCCTGGGAAACCTTGGCTGGGCCAGATGGGAGTCTGATGGGAGTCTCTGGTTGCCAGAGCTGTATCCCTTCCTGAGCCAGGGAAATTGGTGGTGAAAGCTGCCAGGGTTAGGTTTCCTAGGAAGCACCAGCTGGGATGTGTCACTGGACAGTGGCTGCTTTTGCTAAATAGACAAATGCTTTATTAAAAACTACAATCGTTTTTATATAATATATATATATATATATATATATATATATATATATATATATATATATATATATATATATATATATATATATATATAATTATAAAAATATTTTATAATAAAATTTTATATATATATATTTTATATATAATGTATATAATATTTATATATATATATATATACATTTTATATAAATATATACATTTTATATAAATATATATAATATATAATAATAATTAATAAAATTCTAGAAAATAAGAATAATTTATAGAGCAGTTGTAAAATGAAAATAACAGGACATAAAGTAATGAACAAGAAACAATGTAATGTAACAGTTGAACAATAGTGGATTACTTTTTATTATTGCTGCTTTTTGTTATTATTATTGTTGTTGTTGTTTTTTCGCATACTAAGAATGCATTTGTGTTAAAATAATTTGTGTTCGAAAGTAAGGCAAAGTACAAAGAAAGTGAATATGCATACTTTAATTGATAACATTTTTACTCTGACATTATATTCACCAATCTTGCTAAGCACAAGATGTCATTTCTTTCTGTGGACTGGGACTTCCTTTTGTATACAGTGTTTTCCGGTTGCATTTTTCGTAGTATAATCTTTAAAAACTCTCTCCCACTTTCTGAGTACTGCTCCTAATTGTGTCACAATGATCCTGACAGACTTTGTCACTGTAGGGAATTAGTTTGGGGGGATCTTGCTAGATATTATATAAGAAACAATGTGGGTCAAGACCACCCAATGGGCTAGGGCATAACAACACAACCAGGTACATGTAGTAGCAATTACTTGGCCAGTGAACCACAAGCCCTGGGGTTAATTAGAGTTCCATGTCAATGATAGGCCCTTTGGTTGTTTTGAGTGTTATCTTTGGACACGCTTTATTCTCATGTGTTTACCATAGGGCAATCTACAGGGGCGAAACTTGCACTCTTCTTAGAAATCTCACCCACCAGCACCAGATGTGCCACAGGTTGTTATCCTACAGCATAAAACAAATCTTTACCCACACTAGATTTGTTGTGGTTCATTTTTCGGATCACTTACAAATGAATTAAGTACTGGATTTTGGAGAGCAAAAGTGATAACCTGGTGCACTGCGACTACTTGTTATCTTTGGAAAACACTGAGGGGCTTGCATTTTGTTTAGATGACTACACATTACAACATTATTACGTTTAAATGGAAGTGTGTTTTACGGTTTCAAGTTGATATTGGGTAGTTGATTAGGAAGCTCACATTTCAGCATAATAATGCTTAAAGAAAAGTAGGTTTTACGGTATCAAAATGATACTGATATGGGTTATGTAGGAGTTTCGTTAAATCAAAACACCCAAATCCTGTAAATATTTCTTTCAAAATTAACAGTGTTATTCTTTCTTATTCCTGTAAAATTGTGTAGAGCAAGAACTGAATTTAAATAATATGACCTCTGTATCATATATTGCAAAAGTGATATTTAGCTATCCTTGTACATAATTGAAAAAAATGTTAAGAGGTAAAGATTATACTAATGTAACAGTTTATATGGATCATTCTAGTACACAGTTTATATGGATCATTCTAGTATACATTTTATATGGATCATTCTAGTATACATTTTATATGGATCATTCTAGTATACATTTTATATGGATCTTTCTAGTATACATTTTATATGGATCATTCTAGTATACATTTATATGGATCATTCTAGTATACATTTTATATGGATCTTTCTAGTATACATTTTATATGGATCATTCTAGTATACATTTATATGGATCATTCTAGTATACATTTTATATGGATCATTCTAGTATACATTTTATTTGGATCATTCTAGTACACATGCATTTTATATGGATCATTCTAGTATACATTTTATATGGATCATTCTAGTATACATTTTATATGGATCTTTCTAGTATACATTTTATATGGATCTTTCTAGTATACATTTATATGGATCATTCTAGTATACATTTTTAAATGGCAGTTATTTTGAACCAATTGCGATGTTATTAATGCAAAGAATAAATTAAGTGTTAGATGCAGTTGTTTAGTTAACCAGTGAATCATGTTGCAGCCCCAAGTTGTTTAGTTAACCAGTGAGTCATTTTGTAGCCCCAAAACCTACTTTTAAACAAACAAGTGGTTGTGCTCTATGGCTGCCCTATGTGTAGAATACCCCCAGAAAGTAAACACTGTGTGCTCTGTGCATAAACTGTCACAGGCCAACATTTCCAGCTAGGTAAATAAGGCTATCCAGTCTGACAAACACCCTGTTATTTGGTTTGGCCTTGGGGCATTTATTGAGAGGCAGGTTGAGAATGATTGGTGCTTAGGAAGGCTGGGGGTGATTAGGGGTGGTATTCATCTTGTGTCTGCCAGTAGTTAGGGAGATAAGAGGCAGTGGCTGGGCAGAGCAAGGTGGCACTGTGTTGGCTGGAGTAATGGTGGTCAGCTGGGATGGTAGCATGCTTGGTGGTTGATCTGATCAAAGTGTCATTCCTGCTGATTGTAGAGTGTTTATAAGGTAGGATTTCAACAGTTGTTGTTTGTTTGGTGTGCATGTGCATGATTCCCCGAGATGTCTGCGTTTCGTCAAGTGCCGGTAGCAAAAATGGGGTGGTGTGTGTCAGTGTTTGTGTCAAGCAGAACGAAACTGTCACCATGTTTGACAGGGTAAATGGTGGCATGGCTGATCTGATCAAAGTGTAATTTGTGCAGAATATGGAGCATTTATAAGGTATGATTACAAGGGTGTTTGATTGTTTCGTTCATATTTACACATTTGTTCAAATTTTTTTGCAAAACAGAGTACAGTTTTTGTGCCATTTGAAACTCAAGAGAACATGTGTTTGTTTGGTACGTGGTTAGATTTACCAGTGTTTCAAGTGTTTACCTTTGGTCTAAATGGGTGTGTGTGCTCATGAGAACTGGGGCAGTGCACTCATGTTTGGTGGGGTGGGTGAGGTACTACTATTAGACAGTATACATATATCAGGCAAGTAATGTGCTGTAACGGGGCTGTGATGTTTGCCAGATTCAGCAGGTTAAAGTTAGCCTGCTACCATGAGCATCTGGTACCATTTCTTGATCCTGTTGTTGGGTTATAAAAATTGCTATTTTTGGGTCCAGGGATGTGTGTCCTTCTTGCACAGTTATAAAACATTATCATAAAAACATCACTGAGCATGTCCATCTATCTTGTCAGTCTGGACATCTTGTTTGGATATCCAATTCATACGCTAATTGCACATAACATCTTAACAAGGAAATCTATTTTAACTTCAATATAAATGTATCATTTCTTTAGGAATAGAAAAAAACATGTTTCAAATAATTGATTTTGAACTGTTATCAGTCATTTGTTATCACTCCACTTAAGATTTTCTCTTAATTAAGAAAACAAGTTATAATTAATGATTAAAATACAAGAGAAACTTTTTTAAGAATTGGTTATGACGAAAAGGTAATATTTTAATTGTTTTTTTTTTCTTATATTTTTTTAAAATGTTAGTCTTACACATAATGTGTAAGACTCAAACGTGGGCATGAAATGCATATTTGTTACCTGATTTGGCAGTGTGTGCACCACTGACATTGTGTGCAGCTCTGACACTGCAGCATATTCCTATGCATTTATTGTATTTTACAACTTTAGCACATGGCAATAAACTTATCTCACACAAATAGCTTACAAAAGGAGGCAGCTGGGAAGTGGGTTACCTGTTTTGTGTGTGTGTGGTTATAAAGAGTTTACACTTAGCACAACATTCTATGACATTTTTTATTCTGAATTGTGTATTCCTTAGAATAACCTACTGGTGGTTTCTTGGGCAGAAAGCACAGGCTTCAGGTGCCCCGCTCAACACACAGGCTTCAGGTGCCCCGCTCAACACACAGGCTTCAGGTGCCCCGCTCAACACACAGGCTTCAGGTACCCACTCAACACACAGGCTTCAGGTGCCCTGCTCAACACACAGGCTTCAGGTGCCCCGCTCAACACACAGGCTTCAGGTGCCCCGCTCAACACACAGAACTGGTGTTTTTGTTTGTGTGCTTGGATAAAATTGAAATAACAATACCCCACCCCTGCCCACCCACTTCAAGGCAGTCTATACACATCCATTTGCGCCCCATCCCCCGTGGCTTATCAAAACCTCCAGTTGCACCCCTCTTTGACACCTACTAAAAACGTCCAATTGCACCCCTTTGGGGCTCGCCCAGAACGTCCAGTTAATAATAATAATAATGATAGATAAGTTAGACAGCTCATAGTTCATAAAAAAAATTTGACTATATATGTTGATATTATATTTAACATAAACTATACAAGTACAGCCATAAGTAATATAATTATAACCAGAAAGTCGGGATCCACCCAAACTAGTGGGAATTGGGAACACCAGTCAAGTTTGTCTGGTTGGAACCCCCCCTCCCCTCTTCACAGAAGTGACAAGATATGGGTTGGACTTGTCCAGACGTCAGTGCAACCATAAACCATCCCCAGTGATGTGCAGGCTGATGCTGTCAGTTGCCAGGTAGTGCACTAGACCTCTCTGTCAGAGTGGTGTTGTCAGCGGCAGGTGTGTTAGTCATTACACCTTCCTACACATGTCATGTGAATATGGCAGATGTGTTAGACATTATCTTGGGGGCTCTGACAGGTGTGTGTGTGTGCGTGTGTGTGTGTGTGTGTGCGTGCGTGCGTGTGTGTGTGTGTGTTGTGTGTACCAAAGGTGTGTTAGACAACATTACCCCCTCTGACTGGTGTGTATAGCACAGATGTGTTGATCTACTCTGACAAATGCCAGGTGTGTTAATTGTCATTCCTCTCTAACACATGTGTATACCATAGGTGTGTTAGTTATCATCACTCTCTGACACAGGCGTATACCACAGGTGTGTTAGTTGTCATTACTCTCTGACACATGCATATACCACAGGTGTGTTAGTTGTCATCACCCTCTCACACATGCATATACCACAAGTGTGTTAGTTGTCATCACCCTCTCACACATGCATATACCACAAGTGTGTTAGTTGTCATCACTGTCTGACACATGTGTATACCACAGGTGTGTTAGTTGTCATCACTGTCTGACACATGCATATACCACAGGTGTGTTAGTTGTCATCACTCTCTGACACCTGCGTATACCACAGGTGTGTTAGTTGTCATCACTCTCTGACACATGCATATACCACAGGTGTGTTAGTTGTCATCACTCTCTGACACATGCGTATACCACAGGTGTGTTAGTTGTCATCACTCTCTGACACATGCATATACCACAGGTGTGTTAGTTGTCGTCACTCTCTGACACATGCGTATACCACAGGTGTGTTAGTTGTCATCACTCTCTGACACATGCGTATACCACAGGTGTGTTAGTTGTCATCACTCTCTGACACATGCGTATACCACAGGTGTGTTAGTTGTCATCACTCTCTGACACATGAGTATACCACAGGTTTGTTAGTTGTCATCACTCTCTGACACATGCGTATACCACAGGTGTGTTAGTTGTCATCACTCTCTGACACATGTGTATACCACAGGTGTGTTAGTTGTCATCACTCTCTGACACATGCATATACCACAAGTGTGTTAGTTGTCATCAATCTCTGACACATGTGTATACCACAGGTGTGTTAGTTGTCATCACTCTCTGACACATGCATATACCACAGGTGTGTTAGTTGTCATCACTCTCTGACACATGTGTATACCACAGGTGTGTTAGTTGTCATCACTCTCTGACACATGCATATGCCACAGGTGTGTTAGTTGTCATCACTCTCTGACACATGTGTATACCACAGGTGTGTTAGTTGTCATCACTCTCTGACACATGTGTATACCACAGGTGTTTCGTCATTATCACTCTCAGACAGTTGTGTGTATCATGACAATTATTATCCCTCTGACACATGTGTGTATCAGACATGTGTTAGTGTGAGTGCCCTGAGCGGTAATGCATTAACAGTTGTGTATATGCCTGGTGTGTTAATCATTATCCCCCTCTAACAGGTAAATGTGACAGCCCAGGTATGTTAGAACTTTCCCTCTCATATGGGAAACAACATGTCGGATTGGGACAAATCTTTTGTGTTTTCCTACTGTTGTTACTTCTATCTTAGTGCGATATTACAAGAGTAAAAACATTTCCCTTCATACAAGCACCTGTTACCATACTGCATATTGCCATTTTCATGAAAAATGCCCATTGTCTTGGTCATCTTACGTCTTTTCACAGTTGCAGAGTTGTCAGCAACCTTTGCGTGACTCGTATCAACCACCGATAGATTTGCTGAATATTTAGTAGTTCACCATAACCAGACGAAATCACTAGACCGTGTCATCTTACGCTATAGCCAGACAGCAATTGGTTCTGCCTCTTCAAACGGCAAGATAAACCCTTGTAAACCGACCGAAACAACCACTGTTTGGATGATTATATCAGATTATCTCTTTGGCACCATTGTAGCTAAACTGCATGCGAGTACAACTACAAGGTGAGCGTAGAGAGACAATGTGGATAAGGTTGGTGTTTGGCCGGGAGAAAGAATGCAGGCAAGGAACATCTTGAGCTGGTCTATTGATTGTACACGCAAGTGACCTGTGGCTCGTTTCTGAAGTGTGTAAATAATTCACTCATGGGCAGAGATAACATGCACGCAATCACCGATCGTGCTGAAATTGCTGTCTCCACAGAAGCATCGTTGCCAAGGCGCAAAGTGCGGCCTGTGAAAGCGAGATAAAATAAGCACTGTGCATAAAGTAGGCGCGAAACACCAGTGGGTGTTACATATATTAACCAGCACGCTCCCTTGTGACTTGCTTGACAAGATCGGTGTAGAATTACGACCGCAGCGTTGGGCGCTGTGGAACTGCTGAACAGGAACCATTTTGTTTGAGAACAATTCATTAGGCCATTTTACGTAAATAGAACATGTTTTGGGAACAATATAGTCTACAGGGATTGATTAATGACGCAGCACTGAGGTTCGTTTTGAGGGCCGCGGGGCAAAGTACGAGATACATTTGGAAGTTTTGGTACTAGGGAATTCATTCCAAGAACTGACATTTTCTGAATGCCATTAAGATGTGACTGAGCCAGAGCGAGTACACACTACATGTACCTGGGAGCTGAGGGACATCACGACATAGGTGATGCATGTTTAATTTTAAAAATGGTTAATTACTTAGAATTATTTACTTGCAACTACACAGTGTATTTCTCCACAGATCTGTTGGAAAATGATGGAAACACAGAGTGAATGGTGCTTGTGAAACTCTTCCAGGGGGTGCCTAGTGGCTTAGACTTGCAACAAAACCAGACTGATCAGCGTGAATATGTTTAATACCAAAACACTCTAATGGGGTGACTGTTGTCTGAAGTGTATTGCTTCATGGGCGGGTGTAAATTAATGATAATGATAATAAAGTAATTTATATTATTATTATTAAGTTTTTTTATTATTAAACATAATTTATTATCCCTGCAGTTATTTCTATTGAAACAAGCCGATAAACCAGACTTCTAATTTAATAATAATAATTAATAATAATAATTTCCTAGTTAAATATGAATAATAATATCAATAATAATAAGTTTCTTCCACAACCCGGAATAAATAAGACATTCAAACCTACATATACATGTCAAGTTTCAACAAATCTGTTCATTTAGAAGTCGGGGAATAATTAGTTTCCCAGCCAGACATTCTAATTGTAACTGACAGTGTAGTGTTGTCACAGTGTTTCTTTTAATAACTGAACACTGGAAGCTGGGATGCAATCCCCTGTTTTATTACTGCCAGAACTCCCACAAATAGTGTTGTTTTGGCATCATTCAGGCATTTTATTTACTGTGGCTTGCTTGCAGCCAGTGGGAGAGACAGGAAGTGGTGTCACATGAAAATGTCACAGACATCAAGTCTCTTCTGGGTAGGCAGTAGATTCATAATAAAAATATTTCCTTCCACGTATTAAGCAGATTTACGTGTTCAGATGTACTAAAAATGTAATTAATTGTAAAGTTATGTTTTGTGTAAAATATATTTGTAAATTATTCAAAAATGCTATTACAACATTGGTGGTTGGAATATGCATTATTGTTCCATTTAACTGTCTCAATGCTGCAGTCCCCAGAGGCTCAGATGCTGTGATCTCTGAAAACTGCATTGCCAGTGACTAGACATGAACGTTGACTGCACCGCTTCAGCTGAAGATTTCGGCTGCAATAAAGCATTAATATTTTTATCAATAGGAACATCATATGTGTTCTGAAAGTTGAATAGTCAACAAGTGATATAGTTAGGATGTATTTTAATTTTGTAATCATAAATGTAAGAAGTACGTCATTCACAGTGAGCATAATGAGCCCTGTTAGTGGCAGGTGTGCCTCCTTCTGTAGTTGGTAATGTGTACACAGTCTACTGTCTCACACCTGGGGGCAGCTGAATGGCCCTATTGTACTGAAATGGTTATATGCAACCATGCATGGATGGATGCTTTCAGGTCTCAGGTGGTTCCCTCCAAACAGCCCAAACTTGGGCTAATGCAGGAGTTGTCCTTCTCTAGAATTAGTGAGTCACAGGTTACACATTTACCCCCTGTGTGAGATCTTTTGCTTCCCCTGGCATAGACACCAGATAGACAGGACCACCGGCTTTTAGTGTCTCTTCCGAAAGACACAGGCAAATGTGGGGTGAACGAAATTGCTTAAGTTTCGAAATGGCGGTAGGTGGGGTTGAACCACTGTCCCCTCGATTGACAGTCCGGTGCTCTACCGCGCAACCACTGCCCCCATATGATTTCAGATCATTTTAATTAAGGACACCCAAGTCTGATAGTAATGAAGTAACTGTTTATGTTACTTTATCAACACTTAAAACAACACATCAGTGCTACATTATGAATGTACTTTCTGTTTCTGGAAATATTAAAGAACTACAGATGTTTCATGTTGGTCTGTGCCTTGTATATCCACATTACATGGGCATCTCTTTACAAGTATTTTAAAAACAAGCACATGTTACACCATTCATTCAAAGAAAACAACATCAGTGGAATCTGTTTAGAGTTATAGTGTATAAAGTTTCAAAGTGGTGTAATATTTTCATAGATATTTGTGAATACTTAAATATGTGTCAACTGTCCAGATTACGTCAGCATTTTAAACTGGGTGATACCGAGTACTTTTTTACTGCTTACAAGATTGTAGATATTATGCTTGCATGTTCTGTGTACTCCCATACTTTTAAGATACCAATCACAACAAACCATTTAATGCACCCACATATCGTCCGTGGCAACGGTATCTACATCAAAGAGTGTATGCACATGTTGAATATAGCTGATATTATCTGTTACTTATATCACAATTCATGTATGGAGTGTTTGAAATGGTCCCTATCGCCTCCTACATGTCTATGTAGAACATGACATAAGTGAGAGCTTTGTAAACCACAATGTCACCGATTCAACCACGTACTGATTCAACCACTCCAGTGAACGACTGCCGAGTCTCTTTGTTATTAATAATAACTCAGTCAACATTGGCTAGATATCTGACAACAATCTCCAAGCCCTCTTGAGCCGTCATCGCTAATTTATGCAACTATTTCTGTCAGCCCATTCCACGACAAGCTGGGGCCACGTTGTTGACATATGAGACAGCAATTTGTCAGAAACTTTTAATTAAAACATTTGAGCCAACCCCTTCTTGACACAGCCAAAAAATTGGTAGGACTGTTTTTGAGATGTCCCCCGTCGAGGATGAGCGCACTTGAAGTATGTCATTCAACACTAAGCAGACTATGTGCTCGGTGGCATCCCACTCTCTCAGGATCAACCGGTTTTGTTTGCCGACAACAATAAAACATTCTCGCGAACGAGACGAGACGATAGGCTGAATCGGTGCGCGTCCTACGCTCGCTTTGTGGACGGCGTGATTAAAAAATGGTGTGACCACCCGCGTGACGGCTGAGATCCGCCGGCAGTCACAACGCCGGTATGTACGCTTTGTTGCTAAGACAGTCACCGATCACACGACTTAGTGGGTGTATGAGTGGGCATGACGCTGCTTGACTTGAATCGACTCGACACGCATTCCGCACAAACTGACTGCTACTTCAGTCAGCACTCGTGGTTGACTCAGTCGAGATCTTGAGAGAGATATTATTTAGAACGGCGTCGACGTCGGGCGGCGATCTTGTCAGTCCGCCTGTGTGTCGCGGGTACGTTGGTTCGAGGTCGCGCTTCGGAGACATGGTACAGCTGATTCGGTGTCGGATCCTAGGGTGGGAGGAAAACCCCTGGCTCGGGAAGTGCGGGTGCGGAAACCCTTCCTCCGGGTCAGTGTCTGGGAAGACGGAGTCAAAACAAAAAAGTATTCGTTGGTGGTGGAAGGCAAGTTACTTTGTTACATCGTGTTATGTAACATATGGTTTCTTCAGTAGGAGTTGTGTTTAATCCTTATTAATGTTAGACAGACATCTGTCTTCACCAGGTGTTTGTATTGGGAAATGTTTATTGCTTCTTTTCAGGTTATAATTATTATCACAGATCAATTTCCTGACATGTGGAAGTTTATCAAGTTCACTGGATTATTTGACGGATGTCACAAGGCAAAAATGTGACGGATCATGTGTTATAAATAACTGATATCGTGACGAGCAATGTTCAGCAGATTATCTATAGCCATTGTTGTTTCTGTGTAATTTCAGAAGTCGCCAGCGAAGGAGCTAGGCCGTTCTCTGCGTAAGTCATTTCGGTGCGTTCCAACGAAAGACGGGCATAAGATTCCCCAATTTCCGGAGACACCCGAAAAAACCCTGGATCTCTCGTACATTGTGTAAGTAGACCTGAATTTTCTTTTTGTGTTTGTGAAAGTGTTTTGTGTTATCTGAGTAACATGGTGTATTTTATTTTCCTGTGCGTAGATCGAAGGCATGTAAGGCTTTTTTGTGAGCACATATATTGTGACAGTTTTACATAATCACAAATGTATACCTTTATATTCATATGTAAAACATATGTTGACTAATTAATCCATTAAAACTGTGACAATCAATTTGAGTCATTTTGAGAATCGTACATAGTAAAAGCTTGGTCTTTTTTGTTTTGCTGGAGACGTCTTGTGCAGAATGCAATATCTACGTCTCAAAAAATTATTATTTCTATTGCACCTCATGACAGAGTAGATTTATGGTCAGTAAGTTATAGTGTGGTTGACATTTCTGCACATAATAAATTTGTGTGGGTTTTACCGTCCAGTTCAGGTGTACATTGTGTGCACAGACAGCTGCAGCTATTTTAAACTTATGAGCAAATTCTATTTCTGGATATATATATATACAGTGTATATGGCTCTTCACATAAATATAAGTTATTTTTTATAAAGGTGGGGGTTTGGTTAAAATTAGCTTTACCTGAGTTTTTTGCACTGTGGCTAGCCCAGAATGTCGCTGTTATTTCTGTTAGTGTGTGACACTTTCACACACATTCTACTGCTTCTGTTATTGTGTCTGTGAAATAGAGTTTGCGACTAGTTTGAAAATCTTTGCTCAGTTGAGTTAGCTCATGGCAATTCAGGCACTCAGCCAATTTATATTTCTGTTAAGATCACCGAAAGAATTATTGACATTGATAGCAGAATTAGGTAAGATATTCAGTACCTGTTTCTACATTTGATAACAATTCAAACTTTGACCACTTAAATTAATCTTTGTTTGTTACTTAAACCCACTTTTACATATTAAAATTAATTTATTAATTTCAATTTTATTTTATATTTTATAAATTTCACATACAAAAGGTATTGTTAAATTGCACAAACAAAACCACTTCACAGTGGATATTTGAATAGTAGGTAACTAGATAGGTTTAATTTCTCACATGAATCAGACACTGATATGTTTGTATATTGCTACAAACATGTTTTATTCTTTAACGACGTCATATATGTTACAACAGGTAAACGTTAATAAATTGGTCTGGCCTCAGCCTGCTGTAGGCATCACTTATGTTGGCAAGGTTCATACATTTCAAGATTCTATTGCAATTAAAGTGTAAGAATATGATTTATAATCTTCAGTCTTTATTAACAATATTATGGTGCTGAGAGACTGTTAAGACAAAAACCAACAGCTTTGTGAGTCTGGGACAGAATCCCAAATGTTTGTTTTATCTTCATGAATTTCACCATTTTTAGTGTTTCATCTGAATGAAATTATGAAAAAAATGCAAGAAAGATATCCTTGACATCTACTTCAGATATTTCTTTGTTCCTAGGATTAAATAAAATTGGGATTTCATTTAGTGTTTGTGACTGTCACAGTTCAGGAATTCACCCCGTGGTTAGAGGGTTAGGTTTTAAACAGGAATTCTACCATAAAGTAAATGTGACTGACATTCTGCCCTCATCTGAAAGCTTATCTGTTTAGCCTTGCTTGTGTCTGCTCCTTTTCTATTAGCAACTGACACAGCGTGTCCCTATTTCAAGATTGCATAATCCTTTCTTTCTATGCACCTTTCAGGCTTTGAGCTCCATTTTCTTACAATCTTGGTGTGATAATCATAGTCATAGAATTTTATTGTGTTATGAAATTATTATAAAAAAGTCCTCTTTTTTCTTAAGTACATGTAACAGCTGTGATAGGAGATCTGTGACTGCAATCGTAGAGGTGTAATTATAGGTTCAGTGTCCATGGGGCTGCCAGTGCTAGATCACCTGAACATGCCTGTCAGGTATGTCATGTCAAGTACCTGGTAGGTTTGACCACCACTTACACAGGTGGTGTACATGGTGGACAGCATGTCGCTAGTGACCGCTTGGCACTTCAGCAGAAGTGACCACTGTTGACACAAGCATCTCCTGTGACGTTCTTAGTGTGATGCTTGGAACACTGACATTCTGTGATAGGTCTTCCATATATGAACTTGTCAGCTTTGGGGACAGTTTGTAAGTGTCCTCTCCTTGGGCCAAGGTCTGACTCTTTGTGTATTTATTCACTTATCCGCCAGTTGGTGTCTGAATTACCAATTGGTGGTAATAAAATGGACATTTTTCCGTTTTATTTTATCACAAGTTGGTCATTCAGATACCAATAATATTAATTAAACATTCCTGAATTATATATATATATATATAAGGTTATGTTATTAAAAATATATGTTTTATATTATATATATATATATATATATATATATATATATATATATATATATATATATATACACACACACAGCGAAAGAAATATATAAGTTTTAATTTTTTTTTATTAAATTAATATTATATTAATACTAAATTTAGTTGCAATCACAGGAGTCCCTCTGTAAATGTATTTAAACAATTATGTAAGTTACATAAAGGAAGAAAATCCCAAGCAAGATCAGACAGTGCATCTGTATCACTAGATATACCTATATATTCTAATTACTGCAAAAACATGTCAGATGATCTCTGTCTGGTAACTCAGGTTGGTGCTGTCCATGGCTAACTGCCACGGGGACCTATATGGGTGATAATAGGTGTACTAATTGCCATTGTAGAAACAACACAGGAAGTTTATGTTTACATGATTAGTGGTGACAGGTGTGAAGGAATGGTTAGCATTGACTCTGTGACATTTCGGTGGTCTGTTGTGACAGTGTCAATCTGTGATCATAAAGGGCATGACATTTCTTTGTAGAGACGTTGCCTTTAGTACTATATTTAATATCTGCTTAGCAAGACAGTTTGTCATTAAACTTCTGGTCAGGTTGCATGTCCTGTATGTTTATATGGAAGTTTTTATTACTTTTGTTTCATCGTATTTGTCTAATCAACAGATCTATCAAATTACAAAATGCTGTGTGATGAAATTTCATATCTATTATAATTTGTCACAATGTTTGTACAGTGACTACAGTTGCTAAATTATAACAACTCTTGCTATACTTACTATAATCGGGCAAATGATTGAGTAAAAATTTGATCATACATTGTGTTTTACATTATTTAGGACTAGTATTATTATGTATTATCAGATGTTGCATGACTACATTTCTTATGATAAAATGTAATGTGAACCAATCTCATATGACCAAAATGTGTTTTCATGCCAATTTAGTTTTGCATAATAATGGCTATAGAACTATCAAAAATAGTTTACACAGTCGATCATCACCATGATAAATGTTCAATAAATAAACATTAGTCAGCCATTCCTCTGGGATCGCTGTGCAAACAGGTGTCCGATATATAGATCAGGTTTGGAATGACCCATAATCTTGCTTGAACACCACCTGCCTAACGTAATCTTGGTGTAGAACTTTGGAGCCCTTTTAGCAGCTTATTTACTTACGTAGGCAGTGTTTGATCTATAATGAAATAGAAACTTGATACCATACTCAGCAGGAAATAGCTTTCACCAACAATGTGGACTTTAGTAAGTAACCAGTCTGGCTGTCAGGGCTTTGGATGTGTATCAGGCCGGCTGTCGTCTTGTAGCATGACGGGGGACAGGTATCGGTATTCAGCCATCGTCACAGGTCATGCTTGAAGCGACACTGACTACATTGCCATTATTGATTGGGATCGCAGAAATACTGATGGCGAGATCAGTTGGCTCCGTGGATAGGCGGTCGTCGGTTTGAAAAGCAGCGTAGGCTGTCGGGTCAACGTCATAGCAACAATATACAGGTCACACAGAGTCGGCCGTCGTTTTTGTCAGTGGTCGTTTGCACGCACGACGGACCGACGGTCCAGATAGGATGACCGCTCTCGTCTCATGCAGGTAGGATGTTTGTAGTGGACATGGGCAGACCGCATCGGTCAGGCTGTAATGTCGTTGACATGCATCTGTCCGCCTGTTTGGTGGCTGATTGCGGATTCATTATGAGTGAGGAAGACGGATGCCTCAGCGACGCTTTCTTACGCATATTGATCCACTTGTAATTGTTGCATGGCAGTAGACGCTGTCGTCACTCCGCGGCCATCTTGGCTCCGGTCTTGTGTGGCTCCGTGTGCCTTATGATCTGACTAATTAATGATTCCTGGTCTTGTTATCCTTCTGTTTGCTACAAATACCCACAGGTTGTTCATCCCAGGTGGGCGGTGATAATGTGTTTTTAATGATTCGACACTTGTAACCTGGATTGTGCTAAATCACTTATGATGCAGTCAGTGAAAGTGAATCTGTCAGTTGAAACGGAAGTCGCCTGTGTGTTGCTCAGTACACAGTACATGAGATGCAGGCAGACATGTCGTAGTGGATGTTAGGGGTCATTTCAAGACCAGTGACACAAGGTGTAGTCAAACCTGTCTTGTGGACATTGGGGGTTGTGTCAACATTAGTCCGGCTACACTGGTTGCTTTTGAATTTGGGTCTAGTTGATGACATTTTTCACGGGGCCACTTCATCATAGTGGATAAGCTTCACCTTTGTTACCAGTAGCAATGGTAATCTCATTGCATAGGATTAAAGCTGGTATATACCTTGTGGGTGGTAGATTAATTAGATAAATTCAAATCAACTCATAATGTGATTTAACCAGAAATATGAACTCTAACCACTTGTTTCCTTACATGGAAATAAGCTGCATCTAAACGGCTCCTTGAACTTAAAGTTACCCCCAGGAAATATATCAACTGTTTTGTTCAGAGGCTTAAGTAGCTTTGGAGAGCTCCTTAGTGAGGTTCAGTTGAAAGAGCTGGTTTTAGTCAAGGCGGAAAAGCTCTCCAGCAACACTTGTTGTTTTAATCTTGGCTGCCTCATTATTTATTAATAAACAGGTGCGTTTTCACTGACCACCTTGTCCACTGGGTGTTGGTTTTGATCCTGCTACGCCTCATTAATATATCATAGGTGTATATTATTGGCCTTTGTTGGTTGTGTTTCAATAGAGTGGGTGTAAACAGTGAGGCTAGTTACATACATCTGTCTGCATCCAGGCTGAGTGCATACCCACTGGGCCATGAATTATTCACACTGATTGTTGCATCATTGCAAATTTATCGTTATGGTCATCTATGTTTGTGAGCGTGGCTGAATGGTCTTTGTCTAGTCGCAAGGCCATACATTTAATCAATGTCATGAATGTAAACACTTGTTTTCCAAGCAAGTTAAATTAAGGAATTTTAATACAGTTTTTTTTGTTAATATAAATATATGTTGGCATATGTATACATTTATGTATCATGTATTTTGTGTGTACATGTGTTTGTTATACAAAATAGACATGCACACACACACACACACACACACACACACACACACACACACACACACACACACACACACACACACACACACGTGCGCATGCAAGCATTTTACACTTATAGAGGTCATGAAAATATCATGGATATGTATGTACTTAATATTTAGAAGAAATTATGAAACTTGATGTCATGTTACTGATATTAGTGTCGTATAATATTAATCACCAATTACAAGACTCTGTGACACACCATAGACGTTATTTAATGATGACAGATGTGACGCTCTGTGAAAGTAGGCCAGTGACACATCCAACACTTGCCTTTGCAGTGACAAACGGTGTAATTTTCAATGAAATTCCATATTTTCCTGTCACACTTCAGCTGCGTCCCTAGATCACATGGCATAGCGGTGACAAACTGAGACACCAGCAGCAGAAATCAGACTGTCACAGTCACTGTCCCAACACATGGTGTTAATTCTATTCCACTGCCATTTTCCCGGAACGATTGATTATTTTTAATGGTTTGTGAGAAAGTACCATATTTGCGTTTTATCAGATTACATTTACAGTCCATCTTTTTTATGAATCACCGTCTGGAAAGCTTTAACTAAAATAACCTCTCAGAGATTCTTCCTGAAAACTCAATACATAGCTGAGTGAAGTGAAGAGATAGAGTGAACTTGCCCAAGGTTCAACACAGCAGTGCAGCGTTTGAACCCGGTGTCGTGGGCTGAGATTCAACCGCACCCAGATTCAACTCCGAATTTGGGCCCTCTGTCATGTGAAGTAAACAATAGGTCAAATACATTTTTGCCACCCATAGTCTAACTAGCAACGAGTTGATGGAGCACAGCTAGATTCTAAAAGTATTTACATGCAATGACGCGTCCGCGATGGGACCAGGTTATTCACACAGATGCTCAGCACATAATTGACAGGAGAGAATAACATTTATTCTACTTACACAGATGAGTTCACTGCTTCAACAAAAACAGAATAAAACGTTTCAAAGTATATAAGGGGACAAAATCTATAATTCCGTGGATGTTGTGCATAGAAATATTTTCGGGGTCGAATCTGGGCCTGGTCGAATCTGGGCCCACGACACCAGGTCCTCTGAATTGAGGTCCAATCCCCAGCCACTGCCCACTGTTGAGAGGGTGTTGTGATCGTGTTGTGTTGTTTGCAGGCCGCCCCCAACGCCTCCCACGGCACACAACGGGTTCCACGAGACGGGACACAGTCGCGCCTCTCTCGATGCCGCCTCCATGGACAGCTGTGGCACGTCAAAGAGGTAGGACACATGGCGCTAGAAACACTAGCCATTTTTACCTTAAGTTACGTTGTTTTATTCAGTATTCTCCTACTAGATGGTGCCACTGCATTACATAATGTACCATTATTCTGTGTTGGGTTTGCCACATTTGAAATGTCGTTTTTTTGCACAGCTTTGGCCGACTTGAAGTGTAAAGGGTAAATTGCTAGAAATATTTTGCTTCTTTTAGTTCTAATGAATTCTGATTGTTCAAGATAGATTGATTTATTTGATAATTGTCATTAGTTAATTTTTAGTTAAACATTAGTCATTACACATACATAAATTAAGGTGTATGCCGAAACTTTCATCTCTGATCTTGACTGTACTTTTTGTTTACAGTCCAAGTAAGGTTCGGTCAAGCATGGATAGTTACCGTGGCGATGACGAACACAGGCTGATAGCTCGATACACAGCATGCCTTGCGTCCAACAGCAATGGCTTGGTAAGTCACAAAAATATAAATTTATTTACTTAGTTTACTACTTAATTTATTTCATTTGTCTTCTGCAGCCTGTTCACAAAACTGGTCTGGTCTGAGCTTAAATACATTCTGCACCTTTCTTTATTGAGTATCTCCATTTTAATTTTACATTGGTTCTCAAACTAGGTTTTCTATGTATTTCCAAGCTCAAAGTGAAATTGATACGTAAACATCGTCTTGTGGTGAACAATACAGTATTTTGTGTAGTTAGTTTCAGCAGTTTTTTGTTTGTAATTGTTATGGCCAGCATATTCACAAATAGCAAAAGTCGAGGTGAAAGGTGTCTGACTGTGTCTGTCCAGTATTGTTCAATCAGAATCTCACTGTTCATGCACTTGAAACCTTGACAATATCGTTCAGTCAGAAGCATGCACTTGATGGCTTGACATTTGGAACACTGCAAAGCCATTGTAATTAAATATAGCCGTCACAGCTGATTCTGTCGAGTATTATTCTACAGCCATGAAGCACAATAAGTGGCAGGTTGGGTAGGTGGAATTGCGAAACTAGACGGTTAGATTAGTTTTATCAGTGAAACCGCTGTCTGGATTTGGAGAACTTGTAAAAAGCTGACGACACATGGAGAATGGTAATTGGACACGCGGTCTGTGTCTGGTTTCACGTCTAGTGAAGACATGTATAGGGCTGCAGATTAGGTTTTCCTTTGGATATGTGACTTTGCTCTGATGGAAAGTGTGATGATGTTTGAACAACGTTTAGTCAAATGTGTAGTGGTGGTAAATATTATATGATTTATTCCATGGTAGGAGAAAGCCAGAGTCAAGGATTATTGTTAGGTTTAATACAGTTATTCTTCTTGGATCATTTCAAACAAACTTTCTTTTGCATAAAAACCTACAACGTGCTGGTTCATTTGTACATACTCTTTATTTACTTTGGATGGAATTATTTGGCAAAGGCCTAAATTAGTTTTGAATGCATCTGGTTGGTGAACAATTACAAAGATGGTCTGGCTGAATGTCACAGGTTATGAACTATTTCACACTTTCACAAGTTAACTAGAGCAATTATTTTAACAGAAATTTAATGTTAATATGACTATGCATTTCACTTAAATCCATTCCACCACAAATAGGAGAATCAATGAACCAATTCGCAAAGAGCTCAATCAAATGAGAAAAGACTAAGGGCCTGGCACAATTTTTTTTAACTTTTTTGCCTTATTTGCAACAGTCTCTGTGCATAATTGGGCAATATTTAAAAGCTGTAAAAATAGCCTGTCAAAGAGTACCATCAGTTGGTGCATTAGCATATTGTATTGATGAAGTTACTCTTCAAATAGGACACCCGTTAAGTGTGAAACAAATGAACTACGGCATATTTATGCAAATGAACCTCTCATGTCGTTTCACACGCTCTCATTGTTGTATGGTAATGTAACTGCTGACGTGAATTCACAAAAAAGAAGGCGCTCTAAAAAAAGTCTCAAATGTCAGCGGGCGTGTTGGTGTTAAGGCAATCACTGCCATAAAATAGTACGCAGCGTCACTGGCAAAGATAGCCTTTCTCTGAAGGAATTCCTTAATTCATTTGGTTGTTGTGATACCAACCTGACTTGCCTCTGTGATTAGAAGGTTATTCAGGACTCTCATTTATTAAGTTATTCTCATTTCTTTATGATTTATTCAAACTTTACCTGCTGAAATACTTCAGCACACTGCTATTTTGAATTGCCATTAATTGGCATCATAAGTATTACCTGGGTAAACACAATAAAACACATTAGGCACATTGGGATTTAGGCTCATTGGGATTCAGATGTGTCATTTCCCAAATCCCGCCAGTTCCCTGTTACATCCGTCCACGAGATCTTATTTAGTGTGCATTGTAAGTGTGTACTTTGTTTAGTGCTTTATTGGCATGTCATTTGCCCCACCCACGTCACACTTCACAATAATTCATCACACATTCCTTTCACTAGAGATGACTTTCTAGTCATGTGACCGCACAAAATCTAACTATTATCGTAGAGAACTTTACTCGTCACGTATCCACGAAGCCGGTGAAATATTATGTCTTCCTCAGCTTCCTGTTATACATAAACTTTTGATCGTGATTGGTTCTGATGCCTGACAACGTCATCTGCATGACGTTGCATCCTCCACCATCCACTTAAGATATTGTGTCAAAATGTCAGCGTTCGGTCCTGATTTATCGGCATTGCCACGGTTCCGGGTTTTAATTATTTAAAATCATCGCATCATCGTGCCACATTTTCCTCGAGCTCTTAATCAGAGCGTCGTAGCTGTGGTTGCAACAGCCTCATGACGGCTATTGATTGCGTGCACCACTCATGGTTTCCCAGCAGCCACTGGGGCAACACACAATTGCCTTGTGACCCGCCCACAACGAGATTAGCACCGGTTTCAGATGAGACGATGTCACATTGTCGTAGTCTGTATGCCTGCGTTACTGCGTCCGGCCGGTGGTGCGTGCTCGTTTAGCGCAGTGGGACCCGCGCTGCTCACAGCTGTGATGTCACTTTCTTGTAGTTTGCGATGATTGAACATACCTAGACCGTAGCTGACGTTTCTGTAACAATCCAGATCTGCCAAGGCGAGGTGAGGCAACTGTTGTTATTGTGATCGTTATAATGAGGTTAACGACAGTGACATCATAATATTGACACAGCGTATTCTGTGGCAATGTTTCTGGGAATGGAAGGAAAGAATACTTTGTATGTGTGGCTGTGTTGTCAGCACCCGGAAGTTATCTTTTAAGTTTTGTGATTATAAAAAGTTTAGCTATTTTTTATAGTTTATTCATAATGTTTTAATAATTTAGTGTTGAGTTGAACAGTCCTCCATTGTCATATGATTGTTGAAAAATGTGACACTCACAGCCACTAAATAATTTGGTGAATGTTATAACTTATATCTCACCTTCAAAAGTAAATATCTGTTTTATAGTTTGGTCACAAAATCATTAAAGCAGTGTGTTTTATTTAATAAATCCAGTATTATGACGACCTATAAATATTTAGTTAACTTATTAACACATCAGATTTTGTTTGACCTGGGTCACTTTGCACTAACCGGGCAGTTAGTGACACCACAGCCGTCTTAGACTGGATACTGCCAGATACCAGGTAAAAAATATGGATTGAAACTTAGAAAAAAAGGTTTGTCTGTCTGTGGCTTCAGAACTGTCAATTACCTTTGACAGATGGGACATGCCGCTTAAATAGCGTGATTATTCGACATCACTCGGTCCTTAACCAATGTCATGACATATTGATTGATGTGATGACATATTGATTGATGTGATGACATATTGATTGATGTGATGACATATTGATTGATGTGATGACATATTGATTGATGTGATGACATATTGATTGATGTGATGACATATTGATTGATGTGATAACATATTGATCTGTAGTATGAGAACGTTGATGTGGACGTTTAATCGGTCATGGTCTATGACTGTGGGTGCCTAGGAAGCTACACCACGGTTATTTGGTGGAGTTTGTGTGTGTGTGTGTGTGTGTGTGTGTGCGTGCGTGCGTGCGTGCGTGCGTGCGTGTGTGTAGTGTATATATATATATATATATATATATTATTGTAGCACTTCTATAGTGCCTTGAAAATTCAAGCACAGAGGTGCAACAAGCAAAATCATTTGGTGTATTCATAAACGAGGACAGGTAAAAGTCATCATTGGAGCATGGAACTGCCAAAAACAGCGATTTCAAATAAATATGTTTAATTGTTTTTACAAAAGGTGGCTACAGTTTCAGAAGATTTAATTGTAAATGGGAGTTGAGTCTATATTCTTGGTGCTGCTATTGCGAAAGCATGTTTGCCAATATCGATCTTATTTTGAAAGCAAAAAGTTGTTTGAAAATGGATGATCAAATGGTCCTAGAGATATCAGAGAAATATAGTAGATTTATGTAAATTATATATATATATGTATGTATGTATGTATGTATGTATGTATGTATGTATGTATGTATGTATGTATGTATGTATGTATGTATGTATGTATGTATGTATGTATGTATGTATGTATGTATGTATGTATGTATGTATGTATGTATGTATGTATGTATGTATGTATGTATGTATGTATGTATGTATGTATGTATGTATGTATGTATGTATGTATGATGCATGTATGTATGCATGTATGAGAAAAAATAATGGAGGCAACAGTGTATACAATCATGCCCTATTTTGCACACAACTAAAAAGATAGCTGTCCCATAATTTGTTTGATTTTTGGCAGATTTGCCTACTTAGTAATCTTTGCTTTAAATTTCCAGTTCATTTTCATAGAAAGATAATCCAAAACTAATACAATAGTTGCATTTTACTAAGCTACATATTACAAACAACCATTTTGTTCAGCAAAATGTTGCCTGTAAAAATGTTGCCTGTTAATGATGTCTGAATTGTGTTGACTTTGTTTTGTAGAGGTTTTTGTAAAATGATCGATCACCACTTTACCAGAGATAGCCTGAAGTCATATGTGGCCTTTTGCAAGTTTCACACGGTCCCGTAATTAATATCGTTTTGTTTGATGTTGACATTAGGATTTTGAATGTGCACGCTACAGGGATGTTTTTATTTGCATGTTACCTTGGCGACAGATAAACACATCTCCGCAGCAATGATCTGAAAGAAATCATTAAGGTTTCCATGTGGTTTTACAACTGAATTGTCTTTTAGTTTGTATCTTTCACACAGTTCCATGAAATTTATCTAATTACAGTGTATGTAGGAAATATAACTAACGATGCAAATAATAAAAATAAACAGTTTGATTGGTTACCTGATTAGTTTAAATTGTGTGGTTTATTACATCAGATTCACAATGACACACAGACCTGCTAGGATCAGTGAGAATGTATCTTACATGAAAGACAGAGTAATTCTCGTCATTGGTTCGTTGTCTTTAAAATATCCAGTTAGTCAGAATTTTGCCATTCGTCGTTTCTGGGTAGGACTAATGCAGGACTGTCAACTTACATGCCACAGAGCTGGACACAGGTCAGCTGAACTACTTTGCAGGCATCACTGTCTGTAACACTAATTAGATTATGTTTACTAACTGGACAGTCTATGGGAAGGACTGTGGTCAGTCAGGCCATTGGTCATCCGGAGGTCATCTGTAGGTCAACCCTTCATCCGTCACTGGATGTAAGCCACATAATTTAATTTGTCCTGTTCTCTCTGCAAGAAAACTTCACCAGTGACAGTCCCCTGTCATTCTCAGCCAACCTGGGAAGTTTATCCCTGTCAATTATAGATCTCTAGTGACACTGTCTGTCTGTCTGTCGTAATTTTGATATCCTACATCTTCAACTGTCCTTTCTTGTTTTACCAAGCTCTCTGTGTCGGTTCACCACAGATTTGATCAGCTCTCAACTTGGGTATTTGGAACCAGTCCATTGAAAGTTTGTGGGTGACATTCTTGGCTAGAATATGGAGCCCTGGATGCATTATCTTGATAACCCTTACAGTGTGACCTTGAAGAATGACCCGGTCACTGGAGTGCGTTCTAGGTTCACTGAATTAGTCTGTGTCAATTAAGGTGTATAATTTTCTGCAATCGTGATAGGCCAGGTCAGTTGGGGTGGTGTCTTTTGTACATGTTGACATTAAAATGGAGGGTCTTTGTCGTGGGGTTTTATCCTGAGGGTGTTTTGTTGTGTTATGAATTTGGCTTGTCATCGTGGTGAACCTAACTGTAGAGAGACCTCTTATTGCCAGGAGAAATTAACCTATCGCGGTCTGCGGGGGATCGTTGAAATGTAGAATCAGACACATTCCGTTTACGTAACTCCTCGATGGGCACAGTTGAACCCAGATTGGAATCTGAAAGTGTTCATAAAAGAGTGGTCATGTTGTACAGTTGATTGTACGTATGTAGAACGTGGCAGGCCAGCCTAATCTGAGGTCCCGGAATGAGATGCTCTATTTTATGGATGACAAACGAGATCTGAGATTGTTAGCCGAAGTAGCCATGGACAGGTCACACTTGGGGATATGCTGTACACTGAAGGGGGATTACAGCATTACCTACCACTGCCCCAACACATATAAACCTCCCCCTCGGTCCACGACAGTGTAGGCAGTGATTTTTAAAGCTGGTTGTCCAGTTTCCAGCCCAGTACTCGGAATACAGGATTTGTTGTCTGCAGATGATAAATATAGCAGGAATTCTATCCTGGGTCTACTGTCAGAGAAGGTCGTGACCCTATGGGATGTCATTGATTACTTTTCTATTGTGTACTTGTGTTGGAGTCATTGATTTGACCAGTGGCGGTCAAATCGGTACTTGGACCACCTTTATGGGAGAGTGCTGACCCATTGTGGAAGTAAGAGGTGGTATTTACAGCCGATCAATACCACTGGGGATAATTTCTAACCTTGGGGCAGTTCATAAGCATTATTTCATGCACATGACAGCTCTGTCGTGGATCATCCCCACTGTTGGATTATCTCTTAGCCGTGGATTATAATTCATTCAATAAGCTGTGCTCTAGGAAATCTATGCATTTTGGTAAATCAATTCAGTTTTCTGTGGTAAATTTGCTGTGCACTGCAGTCGAATAGTTGGTAGATGTATATAATTGGTACATTTGGTAGGTACCAGAAACTTGTTGACAAATGTTTATCTTCCATGTAGCAATTCTGTTATGTTCAGCCTTTTCAATTTAAACTGATATTAAACTCATTCCTTCATGATGCTTTAAGTAAAGCAGTAAATCTTAGTTTCACAGTCTGGGTAGCGTTCAAGGGAAAGTACAAGTTTGGTCAAATATTTATGTCCGTTCCCAAACATTGATCTGTGATCATCTAGCACACACTTTCAGCCACGCACTAATCAGTTGGATCCATGAAAGTTTTATGTGTACACTGACATCAGATGGGTCACGCACGTCATGGTGGTCTGTGGCTGCAAGAATTGTTGGCAACAGCAGTGAATTAATCTTAAACTCTGATTTGCTGCAATGACAAAACTGGCAAATCTGAGGGGGTGTGGCCACAGTGTGTGTGTGGTCTTTAGTTGTTAATGATTAATCTGACTGTTTGATTGGTCAAAATTCGTATTTTTGGCTTGAAATTCTGTGTCCACTTAAATTGGTCAGCCAATATGTAGCATTTCTATTGAACGTTGGCGTCTACAAGGCTGCTAAATACACCCTCAAAACAAACTCCATTGCTTTTTCAAATCTATCTACTGTCAAAAGTATGTTTTCGACTACTTTCAAGACTAAATCTGTAGTGTGCAATGATATCTGTGTGCCAATTATGCTGGACATTGCCTGTGTGCTTGGTGAAATCTCAACTGTTCCCTACTGCTAAACGTGTTGATCCGAGGCTTTGAGACCGTCCTTGTGTCATCGAAGTCGATTTGTTTATCCATGTGGGTGTCTGGGTGCACATCTTGTCATGCATAATACATGTCATGTTTCTGGGAGAAGAGCTCTGATTCATGGGACTATGACCTGTGTGCCATTGTGTAATGTCTTGTAATCACCTTTGGGGAGAAGTAATTAATTCAACAAGCTGTTCCTTTTGATGTGGTTCCTCGTTTTACTTGTCTCTCTGTCTAAAATCTGCGTGAGGTCTGTAAACATTGTCAAACTGGAAACTTCATTCAAATGAATATGATATTATAAAGATTTCCTGTGTTTTGGGTGAAGAGTTGTAAATCTTCACGTAAAAGACATAAAATCATTATAATTATAACTGTGGTATCCTAGTTATAATTATTTCACAATAAGATACATGCATTTTAAAAGTTATACAATTTCTTTTTTTATGTTATGTAGAAATCATGTACTTTAGTGTTTGTGTTGCCAAACAGCCACAGGTAATAGGTTGTCTTTAGCAGTCTGGTGCAACAAAGTCAATAATGGAAAACTGACCACTGACCACGTAGAATGTTGTTGACTTCAGTCAGGGTCAACAGCCAGTGTCTTGCTGTCAACCGGTCAAGTCATGAGTACACAGACGCCATGCACTGGAAGAGTCCGTCAGTGGTCTCATTACAAGCCAGGGCAGTCAGCATGATTCAACAGTGGACCTAATCAGTCAGTCGTTTGACGTGACTTAGATCAAAAGGAATTATTAATAATGGAGCATTTCAGTGCATCTTTAGACTGTTGTACTGTGGGAAATGGTTACAGTTCTATCCACTGACAGTGTCACTCACTGAGTCACTGCTGTCAACACCTAACAACAACATCATCATCAGTGCAAGTAATGTAATCACAACAACTACCAGCACCACAGAATCTAATCATTGTCAGCCCACCTCCATCACCACTTCCAACACCTCCAGTATAACCTCCAACACCGCCTCCAACACCACTCCCAACACCACAGTTGCATCCAACACTACAACCTTTTCCCATCCAGGCCATCCTACACCACTGACACAACCACCTCCAACATCAGTAACACCTCAAACACCTACACCACAACCACCACCAACACCATTAACCCCCACTGACACCACCACAATCTGCACACAACCACCACCAACACCATTAACCCCCACTGACACCACCACAACCTGCACACAACCACCACCAACACCATTAACCCCCACTGACACCACCACAACCTGCACACAACCACCACCAACACCATTAACCCCCACTGACACCACCACAACCTGCACACAACCACCACCAACACCATTAACCCCCACTGACACCACCACAATCTGCACACAACCACCACCAACACCATTAACCCCCACTGACACCATCACAACCTACACCTGCACACAACCACCACCAACACCATTAACCCCCACTGACACCACCACAACCTACACACCACCACCGACACCACGGACACCTCATCAGCATTCTCCGTGGCTCTCCGTGACAGAGAAGTGAATAATCACTCCCTAACTTATCTCGCCACCAACAATTGATCCATGAGAAAAATATTCGCGCCTATTCTCCGTGGGTGTCTTCAGGGAAATTTCTTGCCTTCTAAGTGGATTAGGATGCATGGCCTTCTCGCAGTCTCTCTCCATAACTGCATCAGTCGAAGGAACACTTCCTGCCTGTCGTGTTGTGTCTGTGACGATGAACACTGACCATGGACATTATCCTCTTGATGAGGCTCTGTTTGCCGAGCAGCTGGCCGCTAGTTTGGCGCTGTGGCCGCCTGAGTCATACCCCATGCAGGTGGGTGTCCCGTGATGTAACGGTTTCTATTTGGTGACATTTTTTGCTGTTTTCATTGTGGAATTACATGTCTTGGTTGGACGTGTGTGAGTTTTCAAGTGAATACAACAGACCCTCTCTGTTATGGCTGTCCTCGTGACAGAAAAGCGAGGTGGTCGTATTAATGAGACTGATTTGCTACACTTTAGTGTTACAAGAATCTTTACGTGATGACCACGAGTGTAACCGTGGATTACAGTGGCACTGGACTGTCAGTGGAGAGAACCCTGGTTAGGGCACAGTGGCACAGTAGGTGGTGCATCAGACCGAATGAGAGGACCTGTACAGCGGGGTGGCATTCATGTCTGCCAGCCTGGGAAAGCTCTTACGTGAATGACTGCGTGACTGAACCAGTTCGTTTCATGCCGTATATAACAGGAGATGTGTGTGTTGTGGTGTGTGAGTGATCGCTGAAGGGAAACATGTGCTTTATGGGCCAACACAAACGCTGTCGTGCCGTTCCCGCCTCGGGTAATCAGCCGAGTCCCCGATAGCATTGATCCGCAGTTCGTTATGCGGAACTTAATGACTTTTTGCCAAGAGTTGGAAGGGCGCAGCGAAAACTGTGCGACAGGCAGTGCGATTGCCTGCCCAGAATATGCCATTTATTCTGTTTGGTGTGCCACAAAAACCGCGAGCTTTTGTGGGTGCTTTGAGTGGGTCATTTAGTCATGCGCCTTGATATGTGGGCCGTAAAGTGGAACACTGTCTCTCTTATTTCAAACTGATCCGTCTTTCCGGTTTCTGCGTCGTTTATTCGACATGATATACGGGCACAGTGGGCTTTGTCAGGTGCCATTGACATGCAGAGTGTGTCTTCATTGATGTCTGTAGTTGGCAAATGTTCCATGGCAGATGGTTCTAGGAAACGCTGAATTGTTTTACACTGTGTGTTTTGTGGGACTGAACAATACAGGTACAAAAAGGACGTGCTGGTATGAAAACAATGCCATTTATGTGTCAGTGACTGCCACTTGCCATTGTAGTAACAGACTTACAGGGAGCTGTTGTCTGTATTTTGAACTGACTCATTGTTGTGACCAGTTAATTCCTCAGTCTCTGATGACAAGGATTTCTGCTTGAGCACAGCCGTCTGTAGCAACATAATTGTAACCAGCTGTTGTCGTGGTAATAGGGCTTCAACTTAGTTTTCTTGCCACTTTTTTTGTGGTAACACAATATTTATTATTTATTCTGGTATCGTATTTTCTTTGTGTTTATTTGTTTGTTTCATGACAGCTATTATTAAGCGATGGTATGACTGATAATTGTATAAGTTTAGCATTGGTTTAAACCTATACATGTTGTTTGACTTGTAAGTATATGATACAAAATGGCCATCAGCACCAATTGCAGAAACACGTTTTAATCGCTTTTGTCATGTATTTTCCCAGCGATATGGGGCGATGAACAAACCCCTATATAATGCTTGACATATTTTATAAATTTACCACTGCCCCAACGTGCTTCTATGGTGGCAATCTAGAAAAAATATTAATAGGTTTGATATGAAAGGAAACATGACTACGTGTTGGCAGTTGCTGATGATTATGCCAATCATACAGGCTCGATTTTGTTGTTGTTCAATAAACACTACTCTTTGTGCAAACAGAAAGTGTGTCTGTAACATGCTTAAATGGAACGAGTGCCTGACAAATTCGCAGTACTTAACATGATGGGCCTCATTTCTTTTACCGTAATGTTTATATTAGAGGACCCTTTATGAAAGTCCTGTTTCTGCAGAAATTTAACTAAGATGAAACTAAAAGCTGCTTCACACACACGTTTTGTAAATAATAATTGTTAATTTAAGGTGTTTACAGCAGTCAGTTTCACTCTCTTCCTTTAAAGTCATATCCATCTTTAACTAATATTTAAATTTTAACTTGTATTTCAACTAATATTGTGATCTATATATATATATATATATATATATATATATATATATATATATATATATATATATATATATATATATATATATAATATCCATTGACGCTAATTCATGCATGCATTTTACTTTGTAATGTGCTTTTGAGCATTTGTAAGTAAGAAAAATGCAGTTGTAACAAACCAATTATATGGACAGTGGGTCGTGCACTGTCAAGCTGAGCACCTATTTGACTGTTTACGGTACATTGATGTGACTGTGTGGCAGTGGTAGTTGTACGTAAATGGTGTTGTTTCAGTCGCGAGGCTGCAGCAGTGTCGAGATGAACCACAGTGTGGACGGATCCAACAGCCAGATGCAGCGTGACCTCATCAAGCAGCTCGAGGCTCGCAACAGGTTCGTGTCTCTGTCTGTCTGTCCGTCAGGCCATCCTCTGGTCTGCCCATTGGTCCTTCTGTCCATCCAGCCACTCTTCCATCAGTCAACTCATCGGTCAGTCCATTGGTCTGTCCATCGTTCCTTCCATCCATCCATCCGTCCGTCCGTCCATCAGTCAACTCATTGGTCTGTCCATTGATCCTTTTGTCCATCCATCCATACATCCATCCATCCATCTATCAGTTAAATCATTGGTCTGTCCATTGGTCTCTTCCATCCATCCATCCATCCATCCATCCATCCATCCATCCATCCATCCATCCATCCATCCATCCATCCATCCATCACGTCAATCAGTCCGTCCGTCCGTCCGTCCGTCCGTCCGTCCGTCCGTCCGTCCGTCCGTCCGTCCGTCCGTCCGTCCGTCCGTCCGTCCGTCCGTCCGTCCGTCCGTCCGTCCGTCCGTCCATCCGTCCATCCGTCCATCCGTCCATCCGTCCATCCATCAGTCCGTCCATCCATCAGTCAATCATTGGTCCGTCTGTCCGTCCGTCCGTCCGTCCGTCCGTCCGTCCGTCCGTCCGTCCGTCCGTCCGTCCGTCCGTCCGTCCGTCCGTCCGTCCATCCATCCATCCATCTATCCATCAGTCAACTCATTGATCTGTCCATGGGTCCTCCCGTCTACTCATCTGTCCGTCAATCTATCCATTGGTTGTATCCATGCATAAAAAGTGGAAATTAGACACCTAATTATTTTAGAAATGTAAGCCTACAATTAGATGTATTGAGGCATAACTGTAAACATATAAAATTATGTAGTGCTTAACATAATAATAGTAAAACTTCTCTAGCCCCTACCTCCTCGAGATAACATGAAAGAGTATGTATTTCTTATTCACAAACTTATGCATTTGCTCTCATTTGCACACAGGGAGATTATCTTGGAGATACAGAAGCTGCGAGCTGAGCAGGAACGACAAGCTCGTTGTAGTCCCAGCCATGCGGGGTCAGGGGTCAACCGCAACCCCACCCTGGTGGCCGAACTCAAGGGTTTGCGGCAGCGGCGAGACGAACTTGAGGCCCGAATGTCCGCCTTACAGGAGAGTCGACGTGAGCTTGTCGTGCAACTGGAGGGGCTCATGAAACTACTCAAAGTGAGTACTCAATGTTTTGTTTAATGCTTTAGCTCCTGGTTCCCCCACAGCACTCCATATTCCAGTTTCCCAAACACACTCAGCGCAACGTGTTTTTCAAATGTTGCATATCCAGAAACTTCCAATATAAGCCAAAATATAACCTAGTATGTTGTATAGCAAATATGAAAAGTTTTAAAATGACGTAACCTGAAATTGAATATCCGATGGAACAAGATAGGCAAGTTGTTAACGTCAGCTTATCTGCAGGTTTTCTGGTAGATGGGAATCACAACAGATCAGCACAAGTGTCTGGAGGGTTAATTTTAAAGACATCGTTAGGTCATTTACAACAGCAGTAGTATTCAGTGAAAACATTGAAGTGTGTAGTATGTTTAGTTGAGCTAACCCCTGTAAATTCACGAAAAAAGAAACCCAGTCTTTTTGTTTAAGTCCTTCCCTGGGGAGTAGTTCCAAGCAGCCATCTGTGGGAGAACTGTCCAAACAATGGTCTCTTGACGCTCTCACTGGCACTGACTGCGGTGGAAATAATCCCATCGGAACTCCCTAGACTAATCTACCGCACTAAATTAAGCCATCCCTCCGAAAAACAGACGTGACATTTTCCGGGGCTGATCTACTGAAACGCGAAGCTTCACAGGACAAGCGAATGCGTACAATATACGCCTCGGAGAAGAAACGAACGATGTCGGCGTGACAATAAATGGATGAGATATTTGATTAACTGTTCACGTCTTTTGTTTCGAGTCACATGGGATGACACTGATCTGCGTCACGAACGACGCTGAAGGATCGGCAGCTCTAATAACGCTCTTCGTTTCCCCTCCATTCCCATCTGTTAGTTCCACTTGTCGCTTTTTCCGCGTGTGTGCGATATCTGCGAGAAAGATGTATCCGTGGATCTGTTATGCGGATTCTAATTTCGGTCGCGTTGGTGATGAATGCGTTCGCGTTCCAAAGCGTCCAGGATCGGATCAGTGGAGTCAACGTGAAAAATGAGACGGCAATTGGGGGAGATGGACTGGAAAGATCCAGTAGGAATATCACCTCTAAATAACACCACCAACCTTTGAACAAATCAAAAGGCCTTCTCGGTTGAATGTTTTTATTCGTCTCATTTTTCATCTTCGATGTGTCAACTTTTGTATGTGTGCTAACACTTGGTGCAGATGTGTTACACAGTTTTAGTGAAGACACCAGGCAAAATATTAAGTTATTTTTGATCAGACCCAGTGGTTATAGGGAAACTGGTAAATGCCAGCAGGAAATGTCAAAATATCAAATGTATGCAATTAATGCTGCATATGTAATTTTTTGCATTGTATTTTTCTGACATATTGCTCAGTTTCTAGACAACCATCAAATGTTGTGTGGTAGTTATTCTAATTCACGTTGTCTCCAACTCTTGGCAACGTTCTAGTAACTGAATACTCTGAGTATATTGCGGTTACAATGTTGTTACGAGGTAGCTTTCAACGAGGCAACCTTTTTCAGAACATCATCACCAAATCGACCTTTCTGTGCTGGTCTCTGACATTAAATGCCTTGCGTGTTTGTTCTACAAATGACAAAATTGGACGGTCCATTGGCAAGTCGTCAATGTGCTTTTCATGTGACTCTGTTCTGTCACTTCCAGGAATTTCTGTACAAACGCAGACTGTCCCAATTTTAGTCTCTTAATTTGGTCGACTGCGATAATAACGTGGGTCATCTACTACTCGTGTTTCCAACATTGTTGAATGCGCTAAATCAACCAATCATTCAGCGTAACTAGAGATTGGTATCATTACATCAATATTGGTTATGTTTCTTGTATATTATCATTTTTATTACATACCAATTTAAAGTTTAAAGTTAACCTGTGTTTAAAATTATTTGAAACCCAAGTTAAACAGTAATGTAGCTCTTCAATTTAAATGATTTATACAAGATTAAGCCATAACCTCTCATGTTATGTAATCATAATTTTAATAATATTTTTACGTCATACTTATTTCAAACCGTTAGAAGCTTTATTATATATTCCTGAATATTAAGATAACTGCAAAACACAAAATATACTACTAATCTTTAAATTGTCACTGACATATTTTATGATAGTAGCTTACTTATAATGCTAGCCTGTATACTGTACTTCAGGTTTCTTTATGTAAATTGATAATATTATTATATCACATCGTTAATCACTTTACTATAAACCTACTATATTACATTTCAGGTTTCCTTCCATGTAATTTATCATGTTAATCCTGTTACTTCTACTATAAACCTACTATATTATATTTCAGGTTTCCTTTTGATAATAATTATATCACGCCGTTAATCCTCTCACTCTTACTATAAACCTACTCTGCCCAGGTCAGTCAGTTCACCATGCCGTCCTGCCTACAACTACAACAGTTTGGTTATCATTAATCGATAATATCACTTCATTACTGCTATTTGTTCCACTTTATTGCCGATCTGAATTCTCCCATCACAACTCTCGGCCGAGACGTGCCCTCTTAGTCTCCATGGCTCGGTCCCCATTAAGTCAATAGTACCCAAGATTATTAAATCAATAGCTTTGCTTCATTACAGCAATTTGCTCACCGTCACACAAATTCCATTGATCGCTAATCAAAACAGATTTGCCAGTGTCGGTAATTTGTGTGCGCGCGTGTTCAACTACCACCAGCAAAATGACCACATGCATGTCACTTTATTTATGATGGTTTATATTCTGTGTTGAAATTTTGAGGATAGATGTAATTGGTACCTATTTCCATACTTATTACATTACGTAATTATGCATCATAACTGTAGTAAATTACTTTCATGTGAGGTTAGCAGCTGTTATATATAGTATTGTAATCGTTATATAGTCACGCTAAATGTTGTTTATTTTATGATAACCATTTATAAGTGTTGCCTTCAATAATGTGCAAGACAGTTGTAGGTTAAGACCACTAAAGGGGTTCCTGGTAAATTTTCAAAATATAAACTTTTCAATGTCACTCAGATGACATGTAAATTACTATTAAAAACCTATTTTCTTACTGTATTTCGCTGCTAATTTATTTAATATAATTGTAAGTAATTTCCCTCACATGTAATTATATAATTTTGGTTTTATACTTAGTCTTTTTTAATTTTATCGTAATAAATGTTATCAATGTTGTAGCTCTTAACTGACTTTTTCCAGATATATGGCACAGTACAAATATAATTCATGTTTTACAGGTTTCATGTAGTGAGTTTTTGTATTACCTGCAGGGATAACTGTTGTAATTGCTACAGTTGTTTAAATTTGTACAATGATTACCAAATATTTTGTCTTCTGCAGAATCACAGCTCACCCCGTCTCACGCCGCGGTCCACCCCAACCAGCAGTCCTCGATCACGAGCAGCCCAGTCCCCACCGCCATCCATTCCTCCACCCCGGGGAAGTGCCCCCACCACCCCTGGGGACTCCCTAGCGGGGGTGGGGGGAGACGTGCGGGAAGCGTTCACCCAACAGTCTAGTGGAAGTGGCATCAGCAGTGTACGAAACCTTCGCAATGATTTGCTGGTTGCCGCCGATTCCGTCACCAACGCAATGTCATCGCTCGTCAAAGAACTCAACTCAGGTACATCTCTTCGGGTGTCATTTTTTTGTTAATGAAATTTGCTTTACTTTATAAAAAAATCGAAATCTTGGAGCCATGAACAATATATTCCATATCTTCGGGTGTCGTCTGTGAATGAGACTAACATGGGACTTCCCACAATGAATTGGTTGTTAAGTCACAAAAGGCTGTTCTGCACATAAACCAAAATTGCTGTCTAGGTCATATCCCCTAATTTTTTATTCTGGCTGAAATGTGTATTTATTAATTTCATCTTTTAGTGTCCAGTTTAGTTTCCTTGACAGATACTTCGAAACTTTTAAAATTTACTGATTAAAAGCAGTAGACAAGATGAGACAAATTTACCATATTTCTCAAAGCAGCTTTTTAAAAGTTTACTTAAATGTTAGCAATACATAAATAAATTACTGGTAAGAGTTCGTCAAATGAGGTATCACTTTAGAGCTCATGATCGGTGGTGGAATGTAAAAATGTACAAATCTCTATTTCACAACTTTGTGACTTAAAACGTACTTTGCTATAGCAGCTGTCTATATTATTAATGTGTTATTGAAGCTTTACAAATTCTGCTATTTCTGATGTTGTTTTACAGTTTTTGTCACTTCACAGAAATCAGCTGCAGATTTTTCTTCTAACCGTACTTTTTATAAATGTCTTTTCCATTATTAATACCATCTGCTAGCCTGTGATATGATAGCCTTCTAGATACTTCCGATTTCAGACATGAATCAAGTCCAAATGAGAAATAATTAGCTTTGAATGAAAAGTTTATATTATTACAAAGGCATACTTCCCGAAGCAAGTTGTCTTTATTACGTGTCCAGAGGGCAGAAACTACTCATTAGGTTGTTTTTAATCTGAGCACAATATTGATGTAGTAAAACCTGTTATTTTCAGCCGTATTCAGCATCCGATTTAGTGCAGAAATGTCCTTAATCAATATGTGCTTGGCAGTTTTTGCCTCAAGGTTAGATTCACATTAGCTTAGAATAAAAAAGGCTACAGTTTACTAGGACGTTATTTGTAAATAAATTAATTGTGTTTTATTTTCTCTTGATTTAGAAGTGGAAAGTGAAAGTGAAGATGAGGATGATCGAGCGAGAGGTGAGCAGCTCATTATTTTACAACCATCCATACATTTCTTGACATGCCAGACATTTTTCATCTTGTTCCATCAGACCCACACCACAGTCAGTGTGACAAATTATTTACATTATACAGAAATTTGGTGCTGATGGATGTCGATTTGGAGAAAAAATGTCGGGGAAATTTAATCAATGAATGGGAAGTGGCTACAAATGTGACTGTCAATTTAAAAGTTTAAATATTTTATCACAGGAATATCGCTCTAAAGTAGCACATTTCCAGACTCCAAAAAAATATTGAACAGCTGCCTTACGAAATGTCATGAAAAAATGCTCTCTTAATTTTAACATAAATAAAATATGTAATAATAAAAAAGATTGATGCCCAACAACTGTAAAGTGTAATCACACATAACCGTGTGTAGCCATGTGTGACCGTGTGCAGCCATGCATGACTGTCTCGTGTCCTCGCAGGCAATGGAGACTCGATGGACGACCTGCTGCAGTGGCAGGAGGAGATGAGGAAGAGTCTACAGCAGGAGACACAGTTCATGCAGGAGCTGCGGGCACGCCGGGACAACCCAGGCGGAGGGAAGGCGGGATACAGCAACGGTCGCACGCAACGGGAACAGTGAGTGAGGCTTCTTGTGGACGGGGAAGGGGATGGGGTATTTTGTCGCGGTTGGGCGCAGTTGTGGTTTTTCTAGGTGATCGCAGAAGGGATTTGTGTCGGGTTTGATCTTGGCAATGATGCTTGCTGTTGTGGAAGAAGTGTGGGTTTATTGAATGTGTGTTGTGTTGAGCGTTGTATTGTGGTTGGGACTAAAAGGATGGGGTCATTTTTCGGCATGGGAAAGTGGTCTGAAAAGTTATCAAATAAGCAACCTGTTATGGCTGACGTATTCACAAGAGCTGCTCTTTAGACATATGATATATACATATTAGTATGATGCTTTGAACAGATACCTCTTGTTTGCTCTCCATTGGACACATGCGCATCACGTAATACTTGTCCAACTGTAACAAACCTGTAACATAAGGATATCTCTTACACCAATAAGACTGTAACAAAAGTTCAATAAAATTCCCAAAATATTTACATGAGGTAAATATTTGGCACATACAGTCGCATGAAACAAGCCATGTTCCATCTGCAGATACCCAATGACAGATGATTGCGAGTCGTACGTTCACACGGACGATGAAGGAGCGTATACGGCCGAGGAGAGCGAGCCCTACCTCAAGTCAGAAGAGGAGGTGTACGCTCGTGCACAGGCAGAGTTTGCCGACCTGCTTCAGCCGCAGCACTCCAAGGTCAGTCACTGTTCAAAGTTGCCACATAATCAATGCACTTTCAGTTTCACTTTTACAGAATGGAGCCTTAATAATAAATATTCCTAAAAACATATTAAAAAACGTGTAACAATATTGTAATGTGCTGCAATGTGCTGGGTAGGTTATAAATTACTGGTTAACATAATGGTACTATTACTAATGTGTATTTATTTAGTAATACCCAATAATCACTTTGCACTATTATAAATTATAATCTTCTCTAGTTTTTATAAGCAGATAATTCAAGGGGATGTACAAAGATAAATATTACATAACCTTTGTCTTGTGTTGTAAGCAAATAATTCATAATAAATACATATGTATTCTTTCTTATGTGTAAACCTTTTCCTGGTACAACTATTTTGATGTACCATACTGTAATGTATTACTTTTTATGCAGGAAAAACTAACACAATTATATCATGCACTTTTCAGGATCTGTTGCATCCTCGGTACATGACGGACGAAGAGTCGTGTCTAGAGACAGACCAGGAGTCGTACATTCGCACAGACGACGAGGACGGCGGGAACACCGAATGGGAAGAGAACCGAAGACGCTGGGTCAACCGGTGACCTGTGACCCCAAGGTCACGCTAGACATTCATAGGACTGGTTGGGCTGGTGATGTCATCAGTGTGATTGACCGAGATGACATTCAATGCGATCGATCTGTTACCTGATTAACAGTTGGTTGGATCGGTTGACATCCTAAACAGTTGACTGTTAAACTAGTTTCAGTATTGTGAACAGACGATAATGCGACTGGTTTAACAATTTCTTGTGATAAATCCGAGGTACAAATGTACAATAATGGAAAGAAATCATATAATCAAAATACCAGATATGTTTGATTTAGTCATTTCGAGAGCCTGGTACTATATAATTACCATGCATTGGTCTTAACCATAACGTGTAAAAAATTAACAAAAAACAAATGTATCATTTGTAAATGCCAATTGAGTATTCAAGTCCGGCTTCGACGGAGCACATTTGAAACTGACACCTGATTAGACAGAGGGCACCACCAGTCCATCAATGTACGGGTCACGTTAGACATGTAGCGATACCATATTTGGAGATATTTTCAGCCCAGAATCAAAAGTAGTATTTTATGTTCAGCCTTTACAGATTCGTCATTCGACGTTATTCTAGCGTCTGTGCAACCACTGTGAATGTGTCATTCAGTGTTCTGCTTGTACGATGAAAGCAAGAAATTGTGCATTTTATCTTTAAAAAAATGGATGTGAAACGAATCCCGTTTCAAATCAAAATTCAGCTGTATCCACACAAAATATGCATATGTACAGGATATTTTCATGTTGTGGCCTGTCGGGTAATGCACAGGTCTTCTGCGAATGCAGTTATAAATCCTTGTTGAAAAAAAGTACAGCATTATGCAGAAGACTGCCGTATCCTTTCACTGCATATAGCACGATTTATGACAGCGCATAGGAGGGGATGTTTTTGTTACGGAACTGGGTGTGGTATAATTTGAAAATATCTGTTGGTTTACGCCATTTCATTTTTCTGTGATAAATGTGACTGTCGTCAGACACAGTTGGTGTAGGTGGTGTGTGCTTGCAATGGAATACGTTACTGCCATGTTTTGTCATCTGTTTGATATATTTACTGCCAAGACCGAGTCAACAGCCTAGTTCTGATGAAGTCTAGAGTCAATGATGACGAGGAAAAGTTCAAACTAGCTTACAAACTTCAAATGTACTTGCAGCACCAGATTTACGATTTTAAGTCGGACATTGCTGACGACATAATGTGTCATAATGCTGTAAATTAATTGTTTCCTGTGATAGAAAATCATAGTTAATAATAATGTGGACACCATTCCAAATCATTGGTGGCAGACAGGTTTTTGGTGTACACGAAAGAGTGCAATACATAGAATTAATACATTAATAGAACAGTTTGTCGATACAAACTGGGCAGCATTTACTGAGGGTGACCTAACGTGCATGTTTACTGTTGATTCTGTTTCGAAGGGACCACATTTTGCTTCTCTCGTCGATGTTTTTGTTTGTTTGTGATGACGCAGGCAAATGTCAAGACTTGTGATCACTTGCATGTAAGCAATCAGGTTTCTTTTTCTTGTCATAACAGGCGTGGATGCAAGCAATCACATTACCCATTGTTATTGTATTTTGTATTGTACATACACATATATTTCAATACCGTATAAGGTATAAATAAATATGATACAAGTATTACAAATGAGTGTCTTGTGAGTGTGGTCCAACGTTTACTGCAATTACATATTTGTACAAAATGTGATGAATTGTATATTACCCATTTAGATAAAGCCATATAGTTAAATTAAACAATTGAAACATACAAAATCTAAATTTTACTACATTGATTACTAATACAGTCATGTCACATCAACCTGTACACTTTGGTTCCAGTGGTTTCTGGTCAGATAAAGGAAATGTGCGATATCAGCAAGACACTATTATACATGGTATCACGATGGTTAACACAAAACGTGGATCGCAAAACAACCAGATAAAACAACTGTGTTACCTTGTTAAATATATACAATGGCCAAGGCAATGTTTTCAAATCAACAACATCCTTTATTTAGGAAATTCAGTTGAAGTGCATATATGAACATTTGACTTCACAGAAAAGTTTTGCGAATAAAAACAATTATGATGTCATCACAGATTCGGTCACCAGATGGCTACACTGTTGATAGTATAAAGATTGTTTCCATCAGGTGGCATTGTCCATGTTGCAATCCCAGAATGCCTCACTCATTGCAGCCACAAATGTCCTGTTTTTGCACGTCATCTCTCCCACTTCATGTCTTCCCTTTTTGCTTCTTTCCAAACTTCCTCCACTTCCTTTTCTTTTTCCCTGTTGTGCTCCCGTCTGTTTCCCGTGTTGGGGCCTTGTGTTTCGCTTCCTGCTTCACGACACCCACAGCGCCCCCTACTGACGACTCTGTTAATCAAATACTACAAGTGAATTGATAGACCAAAAAATGTAGAGCAATTTGAGTTGGAACACAGTTATTTCTGGTTAAATATCAACATACCAATATAATAGTGGTACATATAAATATATTGAATACACTAAACAAACATTATATACAATAAATATCTATTAGAAATAATGCTTAGTAGTAGTCATTAGTATTAATTTTAACCCTATAGTGCATATCCATGAAAATTCAAGCTCAGAGGCGCAACAAATAAAATAATTTTCGTGCTTTCATAAATGTGGACAGGCAAAATCTTTCATTGGAGCATGGAACCACCGAAACTTTACGGTGGAAAAGCAATTTCAAACAAATATTTTTGAGTTTTTTATGAAAGGTGGCTATAGTTTCAGAAGACTTAATTATAATAGGGAGTTGACACAGCAATTATAATAAATTAAACTAAATATTTGTTTCTTTAAAATATTTATCTAAAACTAGCCTACAGAAGGCTGCAACCAACCTCGCATGAAAGGAAGTCGCAGTTTGCCGGACTTTGTCGGGTACTTGCTCGAGAAATGCTGCGTCACCATTGGTTGTCGCAGCATCACCACCAGGAGGTGTCTCAGTTGAGCCAGCCGCTGTCGTTGCTGCGACTGTTCCATGCTGTCACCAAGGTCATGAAGACTGCAGAGGTCAAGGTCATATCACAAGGCAAAATATGATTTACCCAATGCTGCTTGTTGACGGGCCTTCAATGCATCTTTGTTCAAATACAAAGTGTGACAAGATTAAAATAACTTAACATCAGCATCATTGAGAGCTGACCATGTAGTAGCCTATCTTCCAAGCTGATGCTGATAACAAAAAATATATTGCAATTTATAAACTGTATCACGGCAATTACGCTGGTCGCAGCTAACAACGAATAGTCAATGCAGCTTACAGCCGGTTTCATGAGACCAATTTAGCATTCGCTAAATCAACGTATTATTGACCTAGTTAGGTCGCTGTAGGGAATCCCTGTATTTGTGCTGTGTCTGAATAACCTTTTTCTTTCTAGCTGCCTGCCTTTGTCGTTCGTATAGCAAATGGGAAGCTATGATGAATGTAAAGGATATCCAGTGTAAACATTAAAAATAATCATGTGTGTGGGCGTGTCGGGAGCATACCATACATATTTCAACTTCGGGAGCATACCGTAAATATTTCAACTAGCATAAAGTTACGCCTATTAAATACATGGTGCAGCTAAGCGAAACGCAACTAGCGTAACTTTATGATGTTTTAGGCTTTCGACGGGTTATCGCCCACTACGACGTCTTAAGTACGCTCCATGAAACTGGACCCTGGGCTTTACCAATGGAAAATTTATTCTTTTTGCAAGTTTTTGACTAATCACACAAAAATAACTGGTTTCACAATTTTTTTTTGAAACTCCATTACAGTTTATCTGCATTCTCTACAGGGAGTTAAATTAGTGTCATCTTCAAATCTGCAAGGACAACCTATTTGACAGGTTCTGCCCTAAATGTTTTGGCAAATGAAAAAACTAGGAATTTCATCAACATAGATGTGGTTCAGTTGTTTCTTTGCAGCTTCTACAAGTATGTTTTGTATAAGATTTTTCAGACCCAGTTAGTGTGTTAATTTGCAGCTTGGTATTACATAGTAGCATTGTGGCTTTATAAAGTAACATTGCAGCTATCCGTATGCAGTTGGGCACCACGCAATCTCAGCCTATAGAGGTGACTTCTACCTGAAAAATTTACAGGTTGTAATTTTGCGCCACACAATCAACTAGTAATATAGATTTCCATGTACATAATACATACTAAATGAAGGGGTAGTTTGCAACACTAGACAGTGGCAACTACAAAGTCACAAACTCTGAAACATGTCAACTTTGCAAAAGATACAGTTCCTCCTCATCCAGTTCAATGTCCATCTCTTTCGCCGCCTTCTCAAACCAACTGTTCTGTTTGCGCCGTTTTGTCATGCTGAAAGAAATCGCAACAATGTCACCAATCAATCAACATACACACTTCACTAGGTGCGTTTGGTACATGTCTGCTGTGTTAGGCCCAAAAGAGGGTTGTTTAAGCCCCAAAATGTGTTGTTTCTGGTCATTATTATGAAGTTGATTAGACATTTAACGGGCAATGGAGTCCTCTTGGGACTGTTGCATAAATCACACTTATATTGGTTATGGAAGACACAGTAGATGGGAGAAATCCTAAAAGAAGACGATAAATACCTGATATTTCCAAATATAAAACACAATTCATGAAGGGAAAAATTCCATATTATTAAAATACCTAAATAAACTTTCGAATCAAGAATAATATCACTGCTATCATCTCAACTACTATGGTAATTGTCATCAAGAAATTAATTATATAAGTTAAATTGTACGTCTTCTCCCATAATTCAGTTCTTGATTCTTGATGAAGACTACTAAAGCCAGCTGGAACATCGATAACAGTTCTACTGCATCATTGTGATATAAAACTGACTTCCAAAGTAAGAAATGTTTCCACTGCAACAAACAGATTCCAGAATGCACAAAGGATACTTACATGTGTTCCTCCTTGTCGATCTGTCGTGCGAGATTCACTCTGGCCTTCACGCCAGCCATGTAGTCTGACTCGACTGGAAATATCGGCAACTCCTCATCTGGGGGGAAGAAACAACTCAATGTCATCAACAAAACTGTGAAACAAAATAAACTCTGTGAACACGATATCGTGTCAACAAACAGGAGTTGCTGCTTCCGTACCAACAATCTCCAAATCCGTCTGTCTTTTGTTCTCATTCTCCACTTCTCTCCCAATCCATCCAAATGTCTCTTTATACGTTCTAAAGTATAATGATCCCAAACTGAGTTATCGTGAGATTCCAAAAATTTCTAAATAAAGCAGACACAATCGTAATTATTGTTGCTGGATACCTGACATCAAAATGTTGGTTGTGATGACATAGTACATTGTCAGAATGAAATATTGTTAAACACTTTTCTAAGGTATACATTATGAAAAAACATACATAGTCCCAATGTTAGTCAACTTCAAAACAATGTCATGTCATATTCTGTATGTATATATATATATATATATATATATATATATATATATATATATATATATATATATATATATATATGGCAAATGAAAAGGACATACAACTGTAAACAAGTCTTTCAATACAAACCACGATTAAGGGCAAGGACAATCTTGCGGTAGTTCTTGAGATCCTCAGGACCAACCAACATTACACTGAGGCCCTCTTTGCTCGCCCGAGCTGTCCTACCACTGCGATGGACGTAGTTCTGTAAATACATGAACACATTAGGTACCACAAAGTCTGCCCTAAATATTACTGGTCTATTTTACTGGGGGAGTACTAGTAGTAGTACCGGTAGTAACAGAAGTTTAATTTCAGGATGGTGACTATCATAGTATGTCACGTATAATTTCGTAACTTTCAATGGACAATCACGCAGACACAGAGACACCACTACATGCACATTTATACAGCTTTTGATGATAAAATACACATTTCAAATGAAACAATTATTACAAATAATACCATTAAATAAATAAATAAATAAATTACCTTACCTTTTGGATAACTTAAAAATAATCAAAACATTCTGTACTATAATGTGTTTATGTTCGAATACATGGAATATATAGTAACTATGTTTTCAGTCACCAACAGCACTTGTATTGTGTTTTCAGGAAGCTGAGAATTTAATTATGTTTAGGCCATTGTGAGAACATTTCTCCTTCTGTTACCTCGGTGGTTCGGGAGACTTGGTAGTGGAGAACATGCTGGACATCAGGAATGTCAAGGCCACGAGCCGCCACATCCGTCGTCAGCAGCAAACCCTTCCAGTTTGCTGAAACAATACATTTTCCTGGCTATCAAGATGGAGGTTTTCAGATATCACAGTATGGCCTCCTGAGTGTTACACAACATTTCTTGTTGTGTGTACAACTAAAGACATTTCTACACACTAGAAACTTGATCCTTCTAACTCTCTTTTCAGGATTTGTTGGCAGATATTCCCATAAAAAAAGACACGGATCTTGGATTGAATAGTTGCGTTGAAATATCTCAGTATGTACTAAAAGTAGATTACCCACACTTGACATGAAGTGAAAGCACATCACCCCAAGTGTTGTCAGCAAGTTACATTAAAAAACCTCATTATTTAATTATTCGTCAAACTTGACGTACATTTCCCCAAACATTTGTGTACCTTTAAAGCGGTCAAGGTTGCGCAGTCGTTGTCGCTGGTGCATGTCGGCATGGAGTGGGAGGGGCTGACACTCGAGGAGGGTGAAGATGGATACGAGACGACGGATACAGTCCTTGCTGTTGGCAAACACGATCGTTCGGCCGGGGTAGCGAAGCAGGAAGTAGTAGACATAGAGGTCCTTTTCGTCCGCCTTCGAGCAGTTGATGCGAGCCTCCGTGAGGGCGCCAGCAGTCCCAGACTTCTGGGTCAGGTCAATCACCTTCGGACGCTCCTTCACCCCAATCTGTGTCATCAGCATCTCTGTGTGGAGGGGATGAAAATATTTTATATATTATAATAATAGTATTTTATAATAACATATTTATATAGTGGCTTTATATAATTTATTATAAGTAATTATTTTATGTAAAAATAACAGTATTTTATATAATGGCTTTATATTTTTTTATTATATTGTATGTAATGATTTTATACAAAAATAACACTATTTGATTTAAAAAAATTATAAGACAATTATAATTTATATATTAATAACAATAGTTATTACATGTAATAATAGTATAAATATTTATTTTATATAACATGAAAATTTATTTTGTAAAATTATAACATGAACAGTTATATTTTATATTACATTGGTAATAAATACTAATTTTATATAACATGACAGTCATTTTGCATACCTTTTACTTTTTTAATTAAGAAAAATATTTATTTTATATATACATGTACCGAATAATCAAATAATATGTTAATCGTGTTTATCAACATTAACTCACCAAGTTTCTGTTCTGGTGTGAATTTGACTTTCTTTTTCTTCATGATGCGACGGGGCCCCCCGTGGGCCATTGTGAGAGTAGCAGAGAACACGAAGGTCTGTCTGCGAGCCAACTTCTTCTCATCGCTGTAAGCAGACATATTGAGGTCGGCTTGGGAAGAAACATGTGTCCAGCAAGTGTGTCATCTTTACACAGCTGCTGTCTTCAGAAGCCCAATGCCTTTACAAGCCTGCAGCTGTCCTTACAAGCCTGGTGTCATTACAAGTGTGTTGTCTTTACATCTATGATCTATGTCATTTTTACAAGTATTTTCTCTTTACAAGTTTGTCATCTTTGTTTAGCAGACCCCTTCAATCGAACATCATCTCAACTTCTCTGGGAAGCATCCAGCCATTGCTGCAGTTAATGCACAAAACTATTCGTACACAAATATCCACCAGATACTCATTCATATAAGGTAGTAACGGAGCAATGTAGAATGAATAAACTTGCGTTTGACACAGCAACACAGGGTTCAAACCTGGGTTCTCTTAGTCAAGAGTACAAAGCTCTTGCCACTCGTCTGTACGAGATATTATCTGTCTAAGTCTGTGAGTAAGTCTACAGCCGTTATTTTTTTTAATACCTCTAATCGCAATATGAGTTGGCAAACTAGACGGGTGCAGTCAATGGAAACATAGAAAGAGTTGATTGAAAGGGGAGAACACGTTCCCTCAAAGTGAGTTTATTAACATATAGAAGAGGAATTAGTACAAAAGTTTAAAATAATAAATAAAATCATAGTGTATGTTTCTAAATTTGCATTTTAGAATATCTGTCAAACATACCTAGTGTGTTATAATAATCCGTCAAATGAAATTCATACACTTACTCATTGATGTACTCAAGGAGGTTCGATAGCTCCTCAAAGTGACCTTTCTCAACCATACGGTCAGCTTCATCCACTACGAGACACTGGACGTCTGTTACTTTGGCCAGATGCTCATTACCCTGTGGGAAAATAATATGTCATTATTCAGTAGTGGACCTTGCACAAGACCACTGTGTATGAGTGATTTAACAAGTGACATCAAATTACTTCTGCTCTGCTCTGCTCTGCTCTGCTCTGCTCTGCTCCTTACTACATGAAAATGTCTGCTCTTACTACATGAAAATGACATAACCATAGATTACCTAAGACATTACTAATTATTCTAAAAAAATTGCGCTATCTTAAACTAAGAACAGTACTAACCGACAGCTATTTTAACAATAAAAAAAACAGGTAACAAATATTTTTCATTCTTGACCTATCAGAACATGGAAAATGGCACATTTGGGGAAACAACGTCAATATACCATCTGAATGAGTTCCCACAGTCGACCGGGAGTTGCGACGACAATCTCAGGACACTTTCGAAGGAGTCGCTCCTGTTTCTGTGACGCCATGCCTCCAATCACTGTCACCGTCTACAAGTATCCATGGCAACAAGTCTTACTTCAAAAATGTGTGTTTAGCCAAGTCTCTCTGTGTTAAATAGTGATTGTATGTCTTCACAATGTCGCGAAATATGTCAGGAATTGTGTGCCAAGTGTTTACATGCCAATGCATATTATGGGGGAAACAAACTGCTACAGTGGTGTCACCTGGTGAATGGATTAATACAAATTGTTGTTGACAACCATTTTTAATTATACCAATCAGACATGCCATACCACATATCAGGGGCTGTCGTTGTTTGATCTAATGCTAAGGGTTTTTCAACTTTGTAAACATCAGACCATCCAAACAATTTATGTAGACATTTATCACATAAATACATGTGTATGAATGAAAATATTAGCTTCCATTGTGCATTTTCGTGTATTGTCAGCACCATTCTATTGTGTAAATATGGTGTTATATAAATCAATAACCATTTACATTTAATAAAAAGTAATATCCATAATAACCATATTATGTAAAAGGAGCTAGCCTCCATAACTTTCTTTTTTGCCATGCAATGGACATAGTGCCAACACTTTTACTCTGAAGATCCCACAGTGGAGCTTCGTAATATAAAGCAACAAATTGTTTGAACAACTTGCATTTTACATCCGTCTTAATATGACCGATATCGCCATGAAGATATTATACCCTCTCCAGAATTTTGCTGTGGCATCAGCAACTAAACTATTCTTATTAATATTAGCAATGGATACATGATGGTCTAGGTGTACAGCATCTAGGAAACTATGCAATTCGGTACCGTTAAAAACCACAGTTCTGTTGTTGTCGGGTTTGCAGTTACGACCTTTAAAAATCAAATATCTACTCTTAGCACAGCTAAATATACATCTCACTAACCCTAATGTCTGTGTGTCTGGCAACAGCCTCGATGTGGTCCTTCACTTGTACCGCCAACTCCCTGGTAGGTGTCAGCACCAGTGCCAGAAGAGGTCTGTCCGACACCTGAGGTTTTTTCGGCTGGGACGGAGTCTTCTCCAGCCAATCAAACGTGACATCCTTCAATACTTTGACACAGCCCATCTCGCCATCCTAGAACGTCACCAGAACAACATAAGCATCTCGGAAATGGCCGCTGAACATTCCTTAGGACAGTTTATAAACCACTATGTAGTGGATCATTGGAACAACGTAACTCTGGCAATTTCTACAAAAAGTCAACACATCCAGTATAATACTGAACCTAAACTAAATACACTCTTGCATCGTTATATGTTATAACATGCCTCACATTATTACGCGAATCAGATATAATGTGGTCAGTCGTGGACCCTGAATTTCTGTATTTTTGGACTGATTGAAAGACGAAGTCAAGCCAACAGTTATCATAATTATTATGTTTTAATATTTTTTGCCGACTTGAACAACGGTTATTTTTATATTTCAGCTGCTGAGAGTAAGGATGTTATTTTAGATCAGCGGTTCTCTAGTTATTATTCAGTTTGCATCACCAAACATGGCATGTTAGTTCTTAATTTTTGTTTAAACAGTACACCATCCGTGAGTTTTACTCCGTCCAACAATTGAGAGTATTTAACATTTTAACATAACATGCACTGAGGTTGGCTGGCAAACTTAGTAACTTTTATAATCCTTGCGTAGACCATGTGACCAGCAAATTGGCATCGGTTGCTCTGTGGTGGTTTTGTGCTCCTGACGGGATATAATCTATAATGCACCCCGTTTATAATGCGGTTCCATTTCATTTCCCAACCACAGCATTATAACGAGGTGTGTCTGTAAGTACACATTCTGTTTGCAGTGCTCAACCATAGTTTGTTTATAAAGCCAAGCAAACGTCAAGAGGTGACTGGAAACAAGTACATGTGAAGAGTTCAAGAAGAACATTAACCGAGCCAACACAGACTCACTGTACCTCTAGATCACCCATTTCTTCATCCTCATCTGGCGTCAAATCACATTCATCGGATTCTTCAAATTCCTCCTCCTCCTCCTCGGACTCCTCACTCTGGCCATCCTCTGTATCTTCTGCCAAGACATCTTCCACATCACCGCTCTCGTCCACTTCTTCATTCTCTCCATCGGACGTGTTTTCCTCATTTCCCACAAATTCTGGAAACATGTTTAAAATAAAAAAATAAATAAAAAAAGAAGATAAAAAAAAATCATTACTCTACTTGGGTTCCTTACCCGTCTTGGCTGCATTCCAATGTTCCCCTCTCCTTACAACAAGAACAAACGACACAGGGACTGCCAGGGAGTGGGGACCACAGCTTTATCTAGTCATACGGAGGGGTGATGTATAGAAAGGTTTACATCATTCACTCTGGGCCGGTGTGGTGGTCCCAGATTCCATTAAACGCTTACCTCGCATGCACGCCAACCCCGCTTTTATCGGCTCTTACATAGCATTGATGACATACATCACGCCCGGGCCGAATTTCGTCAAAACACTTGCGATGCATGCATTTTTATTTTAAACTTGTGAATAACAATCATATTGGAATATTTTATGTATTACTAACGGAAACTAAGTTGGTAACAATGGACAATCCTGGCCTGCTACCACTGCAGGGCCACATTCGGCAGAGTCATGCCGAATCTGGGACCACCACACCGGTTTAGACTGGATTGTTTGTATGGACACCTGCATGAAGGTACATGTCTATCTGGACAATTCGGACTGGTCAAAATTAATCCTGCCTAAAGATGGTGCTGACTGGTTGCACAAGGAGGGTGAGAGAAAAAGAAACAGGAATTGGGGATCACTATGGCCGGCAGCTTCCCCTGTACCTTGAGGGAAAAGAACCATACAACAAACAACCTTAAATCTGTAATCACATGCACTGACACCAGAGTCACCACCCACCATCATTGATGTCTGAGTCACTACCGTCATTGCCAGATGACACGCCACTATCTTCCTGCTGGCCAGCGAGGTGGGAAGACTTGGTCTTCTGTTGCTCCCTGTACTTGAGGATGTGGTGAATGACGGGGATGGCAAACGCCAGGGTCTTCCCACTCCCCTAAACAGACCCAACATTCAAATACTTACTGTCAGGCTTGTTGTTAAGAGGCTTTTGTTGATCCTTGTGTCTGACTATCACAAAGTTTGGAAGACAGAACATTTTATCGAACAATATCCAGCTCACCTTTTTTCTTTATTTATTACTGGTTACTTGTTATCATGGTAATATTTATATCTTTATATATAATACATATATATACATGTATATATATATATATATATATATATATATATATATATATATATATATACATACATACATACATACATACATACATACATACATACATACATACATACATACATACATACATACATACATACATACATACATACATACATACATACATACACTATATATATATATTTATATACACAATTATACACTATAAAATATATAGTGTGTATATATATATATATATATATATATATATATATATATATAAAATGGCATAATTATAGATTTTTATTTATATACAAATTTATTTATAAATATTTATTATATATATATATATATATATATATATATGTATGTATACAGTATATATATATATATATATATATATATATATATATATATATATATATACACTATATACATTTAATATATACAACAATAAATAATTCATAAATCAAATTTGTATATAAATAAAAACTATAATTATGCCCATCTTGACAATATGGGGCCACTAATGAGGCCTAATGAAAAAGGACATTTATAACATAGAAGAACAGGCAGTCAGGCAAGGAGAACAAAATCAATATCTTAACACTGACTGTCAGAAAACAGTGTAGAAAGCACGGAATGATATGAAAATTTAAGAGGAATATTATTAAATAGTTCAAGTGACTGTGGATCACATCAACCAACCGTCTCTGCTGCACCAACGATGTCCTGGACATCACGGATAGCTGAGGGTAGGGCGAGAGCCTGGATAGGGGTGGGGGAGCTGAACCCCATGTCAGACAGGGCAGTCAACACATCCGGGGGAACAAACAGGTTGTCCCAGGCAGACATATCTGCAAATGTACAACAAAGTATTTGAATGAAGCTTTAACATTCTGCATCGTGTCGACATGCTACATGTATGTACAGATATATCACTTTGGCTCCACTCCCGTATCAAAATGTTACCGTTTTGCAGTTATAACGTCATCAACTATGATAATAATAATAATAATAGTTTATTTCACTCTCTCTGGGCAATCAAAACGATTGAAATGAGTACATAAAACATGCAAAGTATATTTGTTAAAATAGATTCAAATAATATATAATTTAAGACATTAGCGTAAATATAAATTATACTGTAGAGAATATACGATATGTATCAATAAAACTAATTAAAATAATTTAAGACATTAAATTTGTTTATGTTAAAATGTTACGCTGATATGTCAATGTATTTGACTAAACTTATTAAAAAATTATAAATAGTTTAAAACATTAAAATAAATAGATCTAAAAAATAAATTAAGGCTTTACAATATTTTACACATATCCATATCAGCATGCACGAAAGTTTGTTAAGAGTCACTGTGAGTTCTTTTGGTTGAACAGACAGCAGTTAATGAAACAGAAATGAAACTATAACTGTTATATATTCTGGTTGCAAGAACAAGTTATTTGAGGTAATGCCTGAAAGACAACATCTGAAAAACAAGATAACAACATTCTGCTGCACTCCAACTGAAGTGTCTACAAGGACATGTATGGCTCCGTAGCTTTATCTACAGACCTGTCCACCTGTCACTTGGAAGGGTTAATATCAGTTTGGGAGGGCAGAAATTTGAGTTGATGGGGGTTGCCCCAGTCCTCTAACGTGTTGTTGTTTTCCTCTTGTTTTCTCTGTCGTCAGGGATGAGGTTAGCCGTGGTTACTGTCATCGTTCATTTGTCATTTCTTTTCTCTCACTGCGTTCTATAAAGTGGTCATCATAAAACAGCAGGCCACTGGCAGGCAACCTTTTAACTTGCACAGCCTTAATTCCTTACTCTCCTACTGAAGCCAACCCTCTCCCTGGCCCCAGGGAATACCTAGTAGGGAGACAATGCTAATAATTTAGGTTAATTATGCCCAAACCGAGGCTTGCACCGCGAGTTGCACGCAAGCACAGACACTTCTACCAGAACTTTTTGGACCAGCAAAAATTTGATCCGGCATAAATGCCTGTTTGGCCCTGTCAATTAGACTAACCCACTCCTGTGAAAGACAAAGGCAATGCAGGGTGAACAAAACCAGCCAAGTTTAAACATGGACCACTGGTTGGTCAACATCACATTTTTAACATCGGTTCCTCTGGTCGGTATTATGCCACATTATCCACCCAATCTAGCAGCTCAGAGCATTTTACACTTTCATCCTTGTTACATAAGCAACATTGAGAACACACACCTTTGACTTTCTTCCCCTGTCCCTCCCTTATCTCTCTCCTCTTTGCCTCCTCCTTCCTTTTCTCCGCAGGGTTGTTCTTTTTCTTCTTTTTCCTTGGGCCATCAGCAGCCCCAGCTGACACAAACAAGCACCGGGTGGTTACCATGAGACAGTAACACTGACACCTTCAAAACATCTGGGGAAGTAATGGAAAATATTTACATAGCATAGCACACTGGTGTGCTGTTTTTATGACTGCTTGAAGGGTTGTACAGTTGAAGTATTTTACCCCCCTGTCAGATCAATTCGTTGTTACAATATGTTTCCATCTTGCCGTCATTTTCAGTTGCCTAATGTGAGGCTCAGTCGCTATCAATATTCGTTCATCCCTCCCTGCTAACAAGACACCTCAACACAATACCGATATTATGGGAATCATACAGCTATGCGTAAGCGCCGCCGATGACACTGCGTTGCCGGCAAGTTTTGCACAAGTTTGTTTTGTGAATTTTATTTGTTTTACTTTTAATAATGTTAGTGATTTTATTTTGTAACCTAGGGTGTTTATATAAGATATATGAGGAGTAGGTTGGTGGTTGTATGTTGTCGTTTTCATAGTTGGTCAGAAATTAGAAGATTGCCCAGGAACGATTTTGCAGCGGAAGACATGAAGTAAAATATATGAGCGACATTCGTTTACCTAGCTACACATTTGTGAATTGAATGACAGAAAAAGGCTTGAATATTTAACATTTTTAATATGAATCAAATTCTGTCCCATCCTTAATATGTAACATGTCATACCTGGACCTGATCGTTTCCTTTTCTGTGTTCTTGCACCTTCCTCCTGTGTCACATGACTTTCCTCTTCTATCTTCTCTTCCTCATCCCATATATTCACTACATTCTTCCCTGTAATAAATTTACCAGTCGGTTTCGCAGCTTTCCCTTTCTTAGCATTAAATTTACCAGTCTTTTTCATGACTTTGCCTTCCTTTGTGTTAAGTCTGCCCATTTTTTGTGTGTGAACAGGATCACTTGAAATGTCTTTACCATCTTTAGACAATTGTGTAATTTCCTTTTGTTTCTTTTTGTTTAGTCTCTTCTGGAAAATGTCTGCCTTCTTTTTCTCTGCTAATTTCTTCTTTTTTGATTGAGAACTTTTGTTTTCTTTCACTGAACTTCTTTCTTCTGTTCCGTCTGTAGTGGTAGCTTCTGTCTGCAGCTTGGAAATGTTCTTGTTTTTCTTGGCCCCTTGCTTCTTCCCCACCTGCAGGAGAAACAACGAGGGCATGCTTATAGAATGAGAAATCATAAAAATCACACTAACAACATAATTTAGTCTTGGCACAGATCATAATTGTTGAAACCTGTTTCGAGTAATGGCTCAACGAAATGCACACTTCAAATACGAACCCACTTCGATTTCGCTGTTATACATATATTCTGCCTAAGTCCTATAATAGTCCGGGCACTTATGCAGAATTCGGAGCCACCAGAATTTTGCCATTATAACTGTATATTTGCCAACATTTGCTTGCGACTGGCACAAATTGGTGGGCATTTTGGGTCTCAAAATGTAATATTTGTGAAACATAAATATACCTGGAAATGCTGATTGATCATGTTTAGGATTAGATTTAGAGCGTGTGTGAGGTATCCATTATAAGTAAATATAGTTATAATGGCAAAACTGAGGTGGGTCCGAATTCTGCACAAGTGCCCAGTCCGGTATAATTACAGCCGTACCCGATTGGACAAATCATAAATACAATAAATAACAGCACATCATGAGCCAACGACAACGTGCCAATGGAATGGGCGATATTATAAGGGTTACAAATAAATTTGCAATTACCTTAGCTTTATTATCTGCTAAATATACCCCTTTAACTAACTCATAATCTGTTAGTTCATCTATACACATTAGTCCTTCTGCACCGCCCTTTTGAAAAAATTCCGGCGGTAATGAAACTTTACGCCAACCAGATTTAGCCACAACGCTAAAAGCCATGTTGTGATGTCTACGCGGCGCTGCGGTTACATCAATTTTAGTAGCATCGATTCTCCAAATGCCGTGAGGTGGCAGCACTTTATCGCCCATGGTGCGTCTTTTTATTATAAATTTAAAAATTATTATTACATGTACACCATACATATAAATATTTGCATTGTGTGTGTGTGTGTGTGTGTGTGTGTGTGTGTGTGTGTGTGATTTTAATGCTAAATAAAGTGCATTATTATTATAATAAAAGATTGTTGTAGGGAAAAATGCCGCCCCTGAGCAAATTGCTCCTTTTGATGGACGTATTGCCCCAGCCAAGGGGCAATACGCCTACATTTGAAGTTTTTTAATCTTGAAAGTTTATAGTAATCAGACTTTTAATGTCGGCTATCTTAATAAAGTGTAGTATCCTCTTTGGGTGTATTAAAGTTTTCTTTCTCGAATAACCTTTACTAGTTGTAAGTATTCAATTTCTTGCTGATTACGCCCTACCCTATCAGTGTCGGAAGCCACGCGTTAGGCTAAGAATATCCAACAGCTGTTGAGGCATTGCATTGTCTATGTTAACCTGTGACGACGAAGCATGACAGGACTACACAAGGACAAAACAATGGTGCCTCGAATCGCTTCAATAGCTTCGCGGTACTGTCGAATGTGCAAATACCCATGACCGTACCAAAAATGAGGAAACATTGAGTGATGGAGGAAATTATGTAGGAAGAAGGATGTTGAGGGAGGGTGACAAGTGGGAAACAGTAGGGGAAAGAGGATAGAGCGAGCGGAGAGCGAGAGCCGCGGAGAGGAAGAAAGAGAGAGAGGATGAGTAGGATGAGGGGAGAGGAGGGGCAGGGAGAGCGAGAGGTAGAGAGAGAGAGGGGAAGGAGAGGCGGAGGGGTGAGCGGACGGACGGACGGACGGACGGACGGAGCGGGCGGGCGGGCGGGCGGGCGGACGGGCGGAGGCGGGCGGGCGGACGGACGGACGGACGGACGGACGGACGGACGGACGGACGGACGGACGGACGGACGGACGGACGGACGGACGGACGGACGGACGGACGGACGGACGGACGGACGGACGGACGGACGGACGGACGGACGGACGGACGGACGGACGGACGGACGGACGGACGGACGGACGGACGGGCACGGAGGGCGGACGGCGGGCGGGCGGGCGGCGGGCGGGCGGGCGGGCGGGCGGGCGGGCGGACAGCCGCCAGCCAGATAGGCAGACAGGAAGATAGAAAATGTTGAGTTAGGAAGGGGTGGGTGGAAGTAAATAAGAGAGGAGACGCCACTCATGTTGTTTCATCTACTTGCTAAACTACATGAGGAATTGTTTAAATACTAATTATAGTATTCTATATATGATTTTAAATATGTAGGTAATTTTAGCACTAACAAACATTGTTCTGATGACGGTGAAAGTGCTATGGATGGAGGAAGGGAAGGAGGGAGGGAGGAAGGAAAGAAGGAGAGGGGAGACGGAGGGGGAGAGACAGGTGTGTGTATGTGCGTGCATGCGCGCGCGTGCGTGTGTGTGGTTGCGTGCGTGCGTGCGTGCGTGCGTGCGTGCGTGCGTGCGTGTGTGCTTGTGTCAGGATTTGTAAATGTCGGAATATGTGGTTTTAAACCACAGTCAGTCCGCTAGAGTGCAATACCAATTGATGGTTTTAGCGTCATATGGCCTTGCGCACGAGCAACAATCCACCACAGACAGCGTCAAGGACAGATTACAATTAATCATAATTATTATTGTTATCATTGTTAAAAACGGAAGTGTTATTCAGTGTGACCGGCACCACGTCTGGAGCACATAGAGTCGTGACAGAGACACTGAGAGACTTGACGAGCAAGGCCTTGTCAGCTTTCCTCAATCAGCCGTACTCGTCGATCAGGGCCGGAGGGACTGGACTCAGTTCAAACTGGAAGACATCGGCTATATCAACGCTGCGTTGCTGCCCCACGACTAACAGCCGAATGAACAGCGTCACGACGTCGAATATGGCCTTCCCCTTGACAGTGACTGCCTTCTTGAGCAATTCCATTGTTTTGACCTTCTTCTTTATTGTCTTGTGGAATTCACTGCTTAGAGAAGCGGAGAACTGCCTGCTCTGCTCACTCCCGATGGCCAATGCGTTCTGAACATTCACTGTGCTGGCGCCACTTGGCCATTGCAGATGTTATAGACACCTGGTTGCTGGTCATTGAGGGGGTGACTGTATTTCTCCAGCTCCACCGTGATCTTCTTCCGCTCGGCCTCGTCCAGTCTCCTTCTTCCCTCTCCTTCCTCCGTGTGCTTATTCTTCTCCTCTCCATCTACTTCACCGTGTGGCTTCTGCTCCTCCCCAGCTTCATTGTACATATGTTCCATGCCGATGTTAAGGTGGGCGCACAAACTTGCACAGCCACTTGCTCGGGACTCGTTGAAATGCCCTTCATACCTCCAGAACCCTTCCCTCGCTTGATATATGTCTGCTCTCCGAACTGATCTGCTGGCATCGCGGTCCCCCCACCCGAGTGCCGACAGATGCATGCACCTGCCAGTAGGTCCTACTTGGCACGCTGGGGAAGGTGCTCCATCTGTCGCACATGCCAGCTCAGTTAGCGGGCGTAATTGAAACAAAGTCACTACATTGAGACTTCAACAACCTTTTGGAAACACCAGTGTCAGTCAGTGTAGACGTTCTCTTTCCCTGTTCATTTTTCTACTCCTCGAAGTATATCTACAGTAACATGATTTGTGAGCTAGAATATAACTTCCTGACAGAGTTTTGTACAGTTCGTCGTGCTTCACTTTGCTTGTAGCGACGATCTTCTTCTGCCCAGCCACGGTCTTGAATGTTTGTAGCGCTCCACTGGCGTGACATGGACTAAACAGGCACTTCTCCCCTTCAGAAGACATGATGAGTGTGACGGCCTGGGGGGTAGGTCTTAAACCACTGATTGCAAAGCTTGGTGAGTGCGTGCATGGCGGAAATTTGCGGGTTTAATGAAACCCGACCCATTGCTCAACCTGCAAAACTTCATATGATACCCAGGACCTACCTACATGTAGACATATCAGACATACATGTACCTACTTATCCATCCTAGTAAACCCTGACATTCTGGAATAGGTAGGCAACGAACCACATCTAATCGGTCAATAGAGGTGATTGTTTACTGATTTTAGGTCAAATTTGACCTTTGACCTCTGATAAAAAAATAACTCCAGAAATGGACTCCCCATCCTGGAATACAATTTTACAGTACTGGTGGGGTTACCAGCTCCTAGGGTTTTTTCATTTACTATTTAATCTTATGACTACAACATGCGTTTAGTTACTTTATTAAGCTCAGAACAAAAAAAAAGCAATTTGAAAGATTCTGCCTGCAACTCATTCAAATAATAAACAGAACATCCAGTTTCAAAATAAAAATGGATTGGGAGTAATGCCAAGGCAAGCAGAGTTAACCGCAATAGCCTTTGATGTTTAACTTTCCCACACAGTAGGTTCCCATTACAAATTACTGCTTGACCAATTCTGGGCAGAGGAGCTGGCATCCTCCCTTTAAGTAAGAAATATTCAAGTTACAAATGCATCTCTCACTAATGGTTCTGTTGTCAGAGAAATTTGTATGAGGTGTATACTTGTAAATGACTAATGTCACAGACCAGATGTGTACATAAAATATGAAAACACTTGCTTGTACATATATAATTATGTAAATAGTTGTATTTTTTGCACTGTGTTCAACTGGCCATGGGATGAGATATGGTTTGAATAATACAACCAAAGTTATATTGCTAACAGCAGTTGTGAGGGACATTGGTTTTGAAAATGTCACAGATACGAATGTTTCTGAAAGTTAATGGTTGTGGAGTACTGCTGATACTGGCAAGCAGAGAGATGTTGTTCTCACCATGCTGCTGCTTTGACTCAAATGTTTTATAGGATGTGCACAGTTAACTCAAACATTTATTTAACATACAACTATATAAACATTCATGTGAAATATGCGATAGTCTTGCAGTTTCTTAAACGTGTTACTTTGCATGTAGGAGTTATTTATCAAAGAATGGATGACATTGTACAGTGTCTGTTTAATTTACACACTAAGTGAATTTGTAGAGTCTCGATGGCTAAGTAAGGTTTCACTGTTGCCCATGTGGTTATACATATGTTAGCTAATGTTGAAAACCAACTTGATGTGAGATCCAGTGGGTTGTCTATATTCTGGTGGGCTATCTTTATTCTAGTGGACTTAATCTGTTGGTGGGTTATTTTTATTCTGGTGGGCTATCTTTATTCTGGTGGGCTATATATATTTTGGTGGGTTATCTTAAGTTTAGTGTGCCATCTGTATTCTGGTGGGCTAATTTTATTTTGTTGGGCTGTTTTATTTAGTTGACATGTCTTTATTCTGCTGAACCGTCTAGTGTTTGTGAGTGGTTACAAGTTGTGTGTCCACACTTTGCACAGCATACTTCAAGTTTGCTTTATTGTGATGCCATATCAAACCTCGATAATATGACCTGTCACAGGTCATTCATTACTTACTGCAGTTGATGTGACAAGATCGTAGCAACAACACTGTAAGGTGATAAAGTATGTCCAGTGTTTTATGTATCGCGTGTGAGCATATTTTCTCTTTATATTGTTTATTGCTATAGATTGAGATAATAAAATTCACAGTTTGCTATGTATTTATATATTAATGGTTAACAATCCAACATC